>CM021527.1:12191466-12204200 GCA_010994315.2 Pisaster ochraceus
AACAAACAAACAAACAAACGTGGAAAATGTCAATTTGTAAGACAGTTATCTTTATTTCGTTTTTAGATAGGCCTAAAGAAATAACTATGACACGAAACAACTATTTTACAATAACATCCCACCTCTTCCATGTATATGTTTCCTACTCAGTTATGATTGTTTTGTCACTTTGTGGTGTGATTGTTAATTTCTGAAAATAGCCGCGGGTACACTTTTGCGCTTATTTTTCAATAATTTGTGCAAATAACGGGCTTAAGATGGTAACTGCTATGTGATATTTTTAGCCTGCGATGCATCTAATCTAATTTGACTCACCAAAAATGCGTGCAAAACAAACTAAGCCTGCTGTCTGTTCCATCCACGCATGAATGCCTGTACATCATCAAGTCATCGACAGAGTCTTCTATTGTTCTTCTAATTGAATCAATAGTATTATCCTGGAGCTAAGCTCAATCTAATTGTCCTAAACATCCTTCCCCTCTCATTCTTCAAGGAATAATTTGAAGAACACAACAAATGAAATAAATAAACAAAAATACAAAAAATTATAAAAAGAAGAGAAAAAAAAGAAAATAAAAAGAAGAAGAAGAAGAGGAGGAAAGGGGAAAAAACTATAAAGAGGTTACGTGCAGTTGTCCAAGAAGCATTTGTGTCCTTGTGTTATTTTCCCTCTTAGATGGTAAAGTCTGATGTTGAAAATGTTTTCCACATTAGTGCCTTGGTGCGCACCCCGAGTGAAAAACCGGCGATTTCACGAATTGAGTGTTCGAAATTGGATGCCGCAGACAAGAGTAAAAAAAATATGTGTATTACGCCATATGGGCGTGCAGAAGAAGAAAAAATACTCGGAATGAAAAAGACCATCGGTCATTCCCACCCAAGCTTGCCAAAGCATATCCTAGAGGAATTGCAGAAACGAAATGAAGAAAGGAGACCTCAGATGTACATGATCGTGGAGGTGGAGAAAAGTGAGTTAGCACGGACTGCCGATTGTATCAGGTGGCAAAACCTCGTATCTCGCCTTCTCCAAAGCAGCAATCAACATCTGGGAAGCCAGTGGCGGTTGATGCTATCGTAAGTCGCTTATTCAGAATCGCAAATCGGACCCGTTCATGGAAGTATAAAGAAGAAGGGGGGAAGAAAAGAAAACACTGACAAGTAGAAGTTGATCGTATTCGTTCATGTTCTTCGTGCCCAATTTCGATTCCTACCCGATCATGGAAGTATAAAGACACCACTGAATGGTAGAAGTTGATCGTGTTCTGTCATGTTCTTCTTGCCCATTCCCGATACGTTTATGTAGCCCCTTAATTTTGACAAGGGTTTTTCAGTGCCAGGGACCACGAGATGTTGTCAGACTTATACATTTTTTTTTCTTCATGCTGACTAGTGCCCCAGGTCCCTGTCCTAGATTCAGTTCGGGAAAATAAATTGAAGTTTCTATTTAACAGCACCCTCGATGAAACTGTAAAGATTGAAAGCCAGCGATTCAACGGAGAGCATGGAGAGATGTTTGTTTTTACGGGAGATGATAGTTAATGCTCAGAAAACACCAACTTCGTTTCTCAGATTCAAACAAATGGGACAGAATTTTGAAAGGCAGCCGTAGGGCGTCGGAGAATATCAATTTTTGTGATTTTGTTTTCTTTCACAAAATTCATTGTACAATTTTTTATATATATATATAAAATAAGCTTCAATTGAATTCGACAAAAAGGTTATAACGGTTAGCTTTTGTTCATTGACTGTTTATGCGTCAAGCTCTTGCTTCGAAAAGCATTTATAGTGTGTAGATTTTACAGATACTACGGTAACTTCAGTACCCGTTCAAACCTAAGATAACTCTTTTTAAATAGTTGTTTTCTTGCACAGAACTTGATACAAACTACCCCGTATTTGATGCAGTCGAGTTTAAGCGCGTGGGCCTATTACTAATGTTGTTTTATGAACTATAATTCAGTCGAAACATTTCGCAAGATGTTGTGAGTCTTTCTTCGCTCCAAATAACTTATCGATTCCAGATAGTACGTCAATTTTAGTTTGAAAGATGAAAGGTTACATGGGAAGAAAAAAACAAACACGTGATAACATCTGGAGATAAAAATCCATTCTCGTGTACTTTGATAGAACAATGAGCACGATGTTAACTTTAGGAAGCCAGGGGCGACCTCGCGTCGCTTGTTGTTGTTTTTATTTTTAGCCACATATATATATTTATTTTGAAAAATCATTTTAAATTGCGTGCTTTCAAGACTGCACTTTCTTTTCATAAAGGACAATGACAGATCGTACTCTTACGCATGAAGCAAATGGTAACTTTCCATTTGCATAATTTATTATAGGGTACTGCCTATGAATTACAGCAAAAGAAAGGTACTTTACAATGCAATTTGCAGTAATGAAAAAAACACACCCCAAAACAGAACAAACAAACAAGCCAACAAACAAAACATATATATAGTTTGGATCAAAATATAATGCCATCTCTCCTACTAGTTTTGTATATACATTTATATAAATAGCTCTTAAGATCGCCACAGACCAAGTGAAAGTACTTTACTTTGTTTGGGGTCCTCATCTAAAGTAGCATCTCGAGCTTGCTAATAAATATCAGGGTGATGAAGGAGATTGCACGATGAGTACGAGCAAAGTCCAAGTGTACATTCATGAGCAATAAATCTTAATCAGACAAAAATATGATGTAATCGACTGCTAGGTACGATGCTCAGCGCTGTACGTGTTGAGTTCATTGTTATTTCAGCGTGTAGTTAGCAATACAGGAGTGTTTTGTAATTTTCACAGGAACATGGCTAGCTGTGAGTGATACATGAGCGTTTTGTGTAACACCTTGTAAGTAAACACAGAACGCTGGAATAATGATTAAAAACATATATATATGTTTAATAACATCCATGGAAATGATTTAATTACTGTTGTGTTATGATGCTTGTTATTAGAGCTTTGACGTCACACTTTGAGTTGAGTGGGTTTATCACATAATTACACTGGTGCAGGTTTGCTGTTTAAATACAGCTTTAAAGGAAGTGTTGACCACACCGACAACGCTCATATGCTTGTCGTGCCAAAACTACAAAACCGTAGTGTCCAGACACTCTGAATGACCGTGAGTCAAATGAAAATTAATTAAACACAATCAAAGAGGTACTGTAAGAAAGTAAGTCAGAGATAGAGTACTTTTGCGAACTATGGGTCAGGACAACTCAGATTTTCCTGGGAAGCAGTTCGAAGAGATTTGAACCTTCCCGAAACCGGAGTCGGGAATAATCTTATTCTTCCCAGCAAAAATCGCAGGAGGTAGTAACACTACGGGGTTAGAGAGAGATTCTGGTTTTCCTGGCAATCGTTTGAGAAACGAGAAACTCCGAGTGATGTGGGTAGTCCGCTTCCACTGGAGACAGTAACAGTGAACTTACGGTGGTTTTTTTTTGTTTTTTTGAACGGCTGGGCGGAATCTGATTTTTTAGAACTACCACTGGATTTTGGAGCTGAATATGCCTCAGGATAGCAGTTGTCTCGGCCAATCGATGAACTAGAAATCGAGTCAGACTTGTAGAAATGGCGACGCCGTCAACAACCTTTTGAATAAATTCTGACTCCTTTTCAGTTGTTGATATGAATGTTTAAATAAAGTAGTCAAATGGCCAATGTGCTGTCTTTCAGGAAAATAATTACACAGAAAAAAAAAGTGAGAAAGGAAAACAGTCAGATTAAATTAAATGGAAAAAAAAAATGTCAAGAACACTCGATTCAGGAATGGTATAACTTTGTGTGCGTGTGTTGAACCCATGGTCGGCATTCCCCAGTGCACTCGATCAGTTGTGAGCATTATTGGGCAGATACCATATGTACGCAGTAAGTGGATTAGGCCACGATCCGTTTCCTCAAGTCCCTCGTGGCTATTGCTTGCTTGGTGAAACATCATGGTTTTAAGGGGCGTGGCCACATTTATACAGCCACATGACTGCACCAATGGGAACGACCGGTTCTCGATTTGCGAGTGGGTTCTCGTCTCATCTCGTCCTCGGTCTCGATTTACGGTCCACAGTTTATCCCTGCGTCCGTACAAACTATATTAGACCTGCCATAAAACTGCAAAGTACAGCATAACTGGAAGAATAGAGATGAACAGATAATGGTTTAAGCCAGAACGTCTGACGTCACACTTCAAGGCGCGTGGATAACGCAAGATACAGATCTTAGAATCTGCTGGTTGGCTGCCAGATGTACCTTTGATTCGATTTAATGTTGCAGCGATAATGATGTGTGTTTACCTGTCACACGCACTCATTTGTGTAGTATCGGTCTGGTACCGAGCAGTTTAGCGCATCCGACTTAAGTGTTGGTTGCTGAGGGTGTGGGGTCGAATCCCGGTCATGACACTTGTGTCCTTGATAAAGACACTTAACTATAATTGCTTCTCGTGTACTGGAAGAGATGGTTCTCTTAATTGATTTAGCTAAGTGCGCTAAAACGTATAGAGCACATGTTGCCCGGGGAGCGGAGACGGTTTAAACAATGAATAACTAATGACTCAGTGGCTCAGTGGTATTAATGTTCGAAGCGCAATGATCATTCTTTGGAATTGCGCTATATAAGAGTCGATATTGTTATTAAATACGTAATGTGCACAAACAGTGTCATTGCCCGATGGAACCATTGAGATTGTATGACCATACCCTGACGGATAAAGACAGGGACCAATTTAACAGTGTACTTGACTCACAATAATTGACAACACAAATCCCGTGCTTCTATACTGAGAGCGCCCTCTCTCGTTGATGGTGCGGACTACGGTGAGCCAAAATATAGGTCAAATGTTTACAACTTCTCCACCGTAGGACAACTGCACTCATGTGGCCATAAACAATTCAGACTTGATTGGTTTGAAACAATAATGTGGCCATATGAAATTAAGCGATCGCGATTGCAAGGTTCAACTAGGCTCTCACGGGGAAAAAAAACCTCCTCACATTGAGACCATGCGCTACAAGGAGTGTGAGTGACTTTTTAATTACAAACTCAGAGGGTGGTAAACACAATAGCTTTTAGCTCCTTGCATATAAAAGAATCCGCTGTCAAGTGCAATTACGTTCAAAACGAAGAACTCATTGTGCAAGTACGACAGTATGAATGAAGTGCGCGTCATGATTTGTTATGGGACAGTGCCTTATGGGCGTGCCTTAACCACCAAGGAGCCACAGACATAACATGCGAAAAATCTTCAGGCTTTTCGAAGAGGTGTTTTTTTTTCCTCCTGCGCTTTAATTGAAAGTGTAGCCAGGCCATTTACCATCTAACGAAGTCTGAACATAAAAATCTGAGAAGAAGAAAAAAAAAAAAAAGAAAAAAAAAAAGGGAAAAAAGAACAAGAAAAAGAAGGGGAAAAAAGAAGAATAATGATAATAAGAAGAAGACAAAAGAAAGGCGAAAAAGAAGAAGAAAAAATTAATTACTCTACACGAGCATGCAAGACTACAATTGTACTTAGAAGCACCCAGGACATCTTCATAGCACCTATAGAACCTTTCAGGGAGAAACATTTCCGGGCGGAAACAGCTCTACTCTTGTACTCAAATAATAATAAATCACTGAATACAATTATGACAAGGTACGGAGGCCCCTTCCAGCCATTCAAAACATACTTTATTTTAATTAAATTTATCTGAAGGAGTTCCAAGCACGTCCATCTGCTGTTATTTTATCAATGGTGCTTTAAATGGTCGTTTTAACAGTAAGCTGTTCACAATGGCACCCTTGAAAGATATGCATTATATAAAAAAATAATAATAAAACAAGTTGAAACATTTAAATAAAGAAAGAAAAAACAAACAATACGGATTTAACTTGATGATTCACTGTTATTCCATATCTGCACCAAAAATAATTGTACTATTACCTAAAGGGTGGACGCACGATTGCCCTTTTTAACGCAAGCTCGCCCCAAACAAGGCTAAAAGCCGCTCTGAAGGGGCTACAAGAAAAAACACATTTAGATGAAAATAACTCGAGGGAGCTGAAGGTATATAATTGATATTCCTCCTCAAACGGTCTAGAGTGTAGGATGGAGGGAAACATGCAACATGCACCGTGCAAGAAGTTCCAAAGAGATGCTGATGGTATTTCTCTCTGTTCAACGATGCACGGAATGAACTGAAAGTATTCAGTTAGAAAAAGCCGATCACTTGTCTGAGTGGAATCTCAACAATAGTCTGGACCTACAGAACGCAATGGGTCGCGGTCCGAATCTCGCCTGGGGTACTCCGAAATGTTTACGGTATACCATATGGTTGACCCATGCTGTTATAAAGGGAGGGCATACCTTTGGTAATTGCTCCAACAGTTAAAGACCACACAAACGTACTTAATGAAGAGCACTGGAGAGCTTTTGATGTTATAAAACATTGTTAAAAACGACACCCTTTGAAGTAATGTAGTTTTACAGAAGGAGGTAGTTTTTCACCCCTTCCCCAAGGAAAAAAATAAATAAATAAATAAAATTGAAAATTTAACCCGAGAAAGATTTCAGGCATGAAGCCTTTCTCAGGCGTCTGAAAGCACACAATTCTATGCAACAAGGATGTTTTTGTTGTTGTTGTTTAGTTGTTGTTGTTGTTGTTTTTATTTCTTTCATCATTTTCTGGCAACGTCGATGACCAATTCTTTGTTCAAACCCAAATTATTATTTTTGTATGCATAAAGCTGGAATACACAAAGTGAGGAACTGGTCTTTGACAATTATCAAAATCATACCGTGCCTTCAATGAGTTACTAGCAAATACAGCTTTCAACAATGTTTGAATATGTCGATAGCAAATCTAGATATAAAGGTTGTAATACGTAAGGGTGTTTTTACTTTAGTTTATGGTCTAGTTTAAAAAAATGCATCCAACTGAAACTAAACATGCAGCTACATCTGCTGGTAATTTTCAAGCAGGGAGAATTAAAAGAAATTCCGTCGTTATGATGACAATGATAATAATGCAGTGTTGCAACTGCAAGAAATCAAAATATATAAAAAATATGACCGAGGATTTCTCTCTTTTCTATTTTTTGGACAACAAAACGAATATTATTTTTAATAACATTTTTGTCTGAACTGCTTTCATTGTTTGGATACAGATTCAAGCTTTTTAAATTGTTTGACTTGAAAAAAAAAAACGGCAAAAGGAAGTCATTGTATCTTTAAACGAATTGATCATTTACAGAGTGGCGTAAGGACACCCACATGAGAAAATATGTAAGTCATGTAAATGATATACAAATAATAGGATGTCCAATGTTCGTCACCAAATAAGAACACGAAATATAAAGACATGCTAACGTTTTCTATTAAATGCTCAGGAGACTTGGCCTGCATCCCCCACACGCCCCCTTTAAAATGTCAGATGCCTCAGCAGATTGGAACTCTACTTTATCAATTTAAGACAAGTGTAAATCGCTTTCATTTGAAAGTTTAATGTCCAAATTCAGTGGTTTTCCCCCGCCACGGATAGCCTTTTAACGCCAAGGCGTAAACATACCGATACTGTGCTGCATAAAAGAGAGCAATTATTCGGCACAATCCTTGCCAAGACGATTTTGGTTCAGAATGTTCACCGGACTTACCGCCTCGCTACGATCTATATAAGTCCCTGAGAATGAAAACTGCATTTCCTGGGAAGCAAGTCTCTGGACTCCTGTATTTATATTTGGCAAGTTATAATCGATACGGGGAGGAAACTGTAATATTTCAGCGGTGAAGGGACAGGTGGCGGGCCAGTCTGCCCAAACAGTCGATTTCACCGAGACATATTTTATACTGAGATGCATTTTCAAAACGACAGCTGTGAAAAGATCGCGGAGACAAGCCGTTTGAATAAGTTATGAGAAGTGGAAGATTGGATTATTATTTCCTTTGTAGTTTCATTTCCTTCTGTATCGAATCGGTTGTGAGAATTGGAGAAGGTAGTAGATGGGGAGGAACGCTTTGGACGGGCCGGGAGGGCAGATGGGGGATGGATGGGGAAGAGTGATGGGTCCGTCTGAGGCGCCCCTCGCTCTCTCAATTGCGCTCTTCCACCTGCTTCTTAACTTGTTCATGGTCTACAGTCAGTTCATTTGAATAATCGCACAACTATGATACTCTTTCAGTATTCTTAAGTGGACTACCAATACTTGACACCCAATCACAGGTGCTCATCACTTGTTTGAAATCTGCAATGAACAATGCAACTCGATCACTCTCTGTGAAAATAACTCGAGAAAAATAATACGATCTGTTTAAAGTCATACGAATTACTTGATCGAGGAGGAGGTACACGTTGGAAGTTGATATATATAAAAACTATTTCTATATGAGTGGAGAATAAAAGGTAGCAATGTCCTCAGCGAAGTCACTTTATGGCAATAGACACACATCCATCACGAAACTGTGTTACTATACGGGTAGCCCCAAACCACCATTAATAACCAGGCAGTTAATGTTCATAAATCTGTATGTATTGTGAACATTTTATCAAGTGACTGTTTTGCATAGACTCACACTAAACGTTGCGAACGGCAACCGCGGCCGCTTTTTTTAAATAAAAGGTATTTGTATACTCTTTTTTATTACACAGGGATACATTATTTCACAGCCCAGTAGGCGCAACTGTTATTATTCGTTGTTCCCAGGTTCGTTATTTGATGGATCTGTTGATGTATGCGAACAACTACAGGTATCTATTTAACATGTATGTTATAAATAACATAAATATGTGTTTATTTTTCTCAACACAGACTATGAGTGGGCGGAACTAAAGTGTGTGGAGCCCTTATTCGATGTGGTGACTGTCACAATTACTTCGCCTACTGTTGTTTCTCATCAAGGAAGTATAATGACAATTGATGGTCGACAATTTCCATGACGGCTCTTCGCTTAATTAAGAGGTAGAGGCAATACAATGGCCACAGCTTGGAAGTACTTAGTCGTACCACTGACAGTACTTCTGGTTCTGTGTTACGCTGTGCTTGCCGCCTACCCAGACCTTACGGGGAAGGTTGGCACCGGGAAGACACTCAGAGTCGACGGGGACATCGTTCTCGGGGGCCTGTTCCCCATCCACGAGAAGGGTAAGAATGAGTCTATCTGTGGAGATATTAACGAGGATCGGGGTATCCAGAGACTTGAGGCCATGCTTTTCGCAATTGATCTGATAAACAATGACACGAATTTATTGCCCGGAATTAAAATCGGTGCCGAGATCCGGGACACGTGTTCCAGTGACACGTACGCGCTGGAGCAGTCGCTCGAGTTTGTCCGGTCCTCTCTGACCACGGTGAGCTTGACCTCACCCGAGTGTCCGGCGGAACATGTGCCTGTGAATACCACCGCCAATCCGGGAGTTGTGGCTGGCGTGATAGGCGGTTCTTACAGTACTGTATCCATCCAAGTGGCCAACTTGCTCCGGTTGTTCCAGATTCCGCAAATCAGCTACGCCTCGACGAGCTCGGAGCTCTCAGATAGAAAGAAGTTCGAGTATTTTGCAAGAACTGTCCCGCCGGACAAGCTGCAAGCGAAAGCCATTGCAGACATTGTGGCCTCTTTCGGGTGGACGTATGTTTCAACAATCGCCTCCGAGGGAAACTACGGCGAGTCGGGGATCTACGAGTTTCAGAAAGAGGCAGCATTGCGAAATATCTGTATAGCAAGGTCAGAGAAGATACTGTCTTCAGCAGACTCTCAAACCTACGATAAAATCATCACGCGGTTGAAGAAAAAACAGAATGCAAAAGTTGTGGTGTTGTTCACAAGGGTAGAGGACGCCAGGGACCTTTTAAGTGCCGCCATGCGAGTCAATCACAGCGAAAGTTTCATCTGGCTTGCCAGCGATGGATGGGGTGCGCAGGAGACTCCCGTAGATGGTAGGGAATCTGTTGCTGAAGGAGCGATAACGATCGAACTACAGACTCGAAAGATCAAACGATATGATGAATATTTCCTCAATCTTAATCCCACGAACAATGCTCGGAACCCATGGTTCAGAGAATTCTGGGAGCAGAAGTTTAAATGTACTCTCCCACCAGACGACACGGGAAATGGTACCCCGGCTGAATTGGAGTGCCTGGGAAAGAGCCTGGACGACGGGTCGCATTTGCAGGAGAAGAAGACCCAGTTCGTCGTGGACGCAGTGTACGCGCTTGGGAACGCGTTGGATCGGATGCACCGCTCCATCTGCAACGAGACTTCGGAACTGTGCGACGGGATGGTGCCTATCAATGGACAACGACTGTTTAAGGAATACATCTTGAACATAGAATTTAGAGGTAATTGTAACAGTGTCCTTACTGCCAACCTTTTATTTAGTGATGCAATTTATAGTTGTATCAATATTTTTGTAATCAATAACCATCTTTTATGCTATAACATTTCAGATATAGTTAACTCTTTAGTTAGCTTTGACGAAAAGGGGGACGGTTTGGGACGGTACGACATCTTCAACTTCCGGCGTGACAGCAACAACCATTACAGTTACTTCAGGGTAGGTGAGTGGCACGGGGAACTGGGACTGGACCCGAAGTCAGTGCAGTTTCATCCATCGGTTCCAGTCCCATCAAATGCCGACCTCCCCATGTCCCAATGTAGTCTTCCCTGTAAACGAGGCGAGATTAAGAAACTCCAGGACGACGACGAGGCGTGTTGCTGGTTTTGCTCAGCCTGTCTGCGTCACCAGTTCGTTAAGGACGAGTTCACCTGTACTGATTGCGCGGGGGGCACATGGCCGCTCAGCAACCTCAGCGGATGCTACAAACTCATGGAGGAATACATGGACTTCGCCTCTCCCTGGAGTATCGTACCGGTCGTGTTTTCCCTGCTTGGAATCATGGCGACGTGCTTCGTCGCTATTGTGTTTGTGACCCACAACCAGACGCCGTTAGTCAAGGCGTCGAGCAGGGAGCTCAGTTACATCTTATTGTTGGGGTTTGCCTCTTGCTACGCCATGACGTTCCCGATTCTCGCCAAGCCGTCAGAGACAACGTGTTCTATACAGAGGATCGGCCTTGGGCTGTCGTTTTGCGTGTGTTACTCAGCTCTACTAACAAAAACCAATAGAATTGCGAGGATATTTGAAAGTGCTTCTCATTCAGCCCAAAGGCCGAAGTACATCAGCCCCAAATCGCAGCTGGTCATTTGTTTCGTCTTGGTCAGTGTCCAGCTATTCGGGGAACTCCTATGGCTCATCGTAGAGCCGCCGGGAGCCAGTGTGCAACTTTCCAAGGACCGGTATCACGTTATACTCAAATGTAACATAACCGATATTTCATTGGTGGTGTCGCTGGCGTACAATATGTTTCTTATCATATGTTGCACTGTTTATGCATTTAAGACACGGAAGATTCCGGAGAATTTCAACGAGGCGAAGTTCATCGGTTTCACTATGTATACCACGTGTATAGTGTGGCTGGCGTTCGTTCCGCTTTATTTTGGAACAACCGGAGATTTTAGGGTAAGTTCGATCGTTCGAATCTCACATGCATGGCATCATTGTACTAAAAAGGTGTTTACACAAATAAAGTCCAACCATTAAAAGGAAATAGTGTCATTTAAACAAAACCTAATGTTGACAGAGGGGTACATTTCATTTGACGTCTTTAAAACGTACACAAGTTTCATTTTTAAAAAGTGTTTTAAAGTTGAAATTATTTTGACCCTTTAAACAGGTATCCTGTTTAACGAATCATACTAAAGGATTACGAAGAGCATCAAATTTCAGGCGCCATGAGCATAAAAGCAAAACAAAATCTAACAAAAAGTAGTATTTACCCCATGTACCGAGAGTGGTTATTTTATGCTTCCACATGAAAGCTGGGGTGAAGAAATCGTTTAAAAAAAAGTGTTTCTAAGAAAGTGATACAAACGTAATTTACTGCGCAAGACTTTTATCCGAGACCCTTGAACGGCTCAATTTACAGTCTAAAGCTAACCTGCAAAGAACACCTGCCTCTGAACAGGGTACGCTGACAGTCCAAACAGCTCACTGTCTAGGAGCTAACTGTGCAGTGTGTCAATCAGTGTTGCAGCCAGGCAACGTGACACGGTCCACGCCCCATCTATCCGACATAGCGCCATCTTGTGACACGGGCACGACTATTCCTTCCCTTGTAAAAAAGAGGGCAGCATATCGGGGACAGTAATTCATCAACCTTGATATCTGCTACGTCGATAGCAACGATTAACCAACAAAACCTGGGTTTTGGATAACTGAAGCCGTGTCAGGTTGATGAATTTTGCTGGCTCTTTGGCTAGGGCTAGTAGTGGGGCAGATGGGGGAAATATTTCGGGGGAATTGTGCCTTGATGATAAACGCATGGAATTTGGCACACAGTCAGAATATGTCATGATGAAAAATATATTGGACTATCTGGCATCGTATATTTGTCTTTTGAAAAAAGGGGGGGGGGAATTAAAATAATGTAGACCATCAAGCAATTTCCATAATTTTCAAGTACAATCTGCAATGGCCCTGTGGCCACATTGTCTTCCGCGTGACACTCTCTGGCTGGCAGATTAAACTCTTGCATCATCAAATGCACAATCACTTCACTTATCTGCTGCACTACAATAGTGCCTTTTCTCCTTTACCTTTACACTGCAAGCAGCAGTAGGAATCGACCTTTCCCACATTATCAAGTTGCTAATCTCAGAGAGTAGTATAGTGCATTCACAAGCAGGGAAGGATACAGGGGGGCGTGGG
>CM021527.1:12267152-12305389 GCA_010994315.2 Pisaster ochraceus
ACATAAATGTGCTCACCTAGTCTATGAAGTTAACGAGATGCAAGACATGAGTGTGAACATGTGCTCATCTAGTCTTTGAAGTTAACGAGATGCAAGACATGATGGTGCGCATGTGCTCACCTGTCTTTAAAGTTAACGAGATGCAAGACATGATTGTGAACGTGCATTCAAGTCGTCTTTGAACCCCTACACAGGACATGAGTGTGTGCATTATTGTGCTCACCTTGTCTGCGAAGTTATTGGGTAGACCCCACACAAGACACTGTGCACAGTTTGTTTCCAAACGAAGAAAGGTTTACAAGTAGGCCCACCGGTACTAAACTTCACAGGGTGGTTTTTCAGAGCTACGACAGTTAACTTTACAATAATTACGTACGATTTGGAACAATTCCTTTAGTTAATTCCAGAGTTAATTTCAAAAACACAATTATAAAAAATTAAAAAAACATGATTGCATTATGATATCAGCGTTATAATAACAAAATAATTCCGATAACCCAATTATGCATTGAAGAAACTTAAGCGATGACCCCTCAAAACAAAACAACAGGTACGGTATATTCCATCGCCTCTGAGCAATCGTTGTTTACTTATTCGAGAAAAACAATTAAGGTAAATATTTACAGTGGCCGCATCCTTATTAATATAGCATCGTATTGTACCCGATCAATCTCACATGCCTACGGGCACAAGTCGGGGCAAGACCCCTATCTTCCTCTCCCCGCTCTCCCGGGTAATTTTTTTTTATAAATATACAAAAATGCCATCACAATAACGGGGTGCTTGGTTAGTAAATACAACTCCGAGTTCTCACCGGATAGTCCAAAACGATCCCCCGCCTCGGTAGAGGCAGAATCTTATTCCGGGTCTAATTGGAAATATGAGGACACCAAAATGTAAAACAAACCACCTTCAATTTCAATCTGGCTACGCAGTAATCCCGAGTTCACACTTTCCAGGACGCATATGTGTAATATTTCCTAATTCCGAAGCGTCAAGGCGATCAGGAGGAAAGTAAAATATTGTCGCAATCTTAATCCGCCTGGCTTACAAATAATTGAAATCCACAATGCAAAGAATCATTATATAGTATTCTTGTATTGTGTTTGGCTCCTGTCTGTGCGCTATTGCAAAACGTGTCGTCCCGCGGGACTGGCGTTCGTTTGACGAGCCGTTTTTACGTCAACCAAACAACAAAAAACAAAAAAAACAAAAAGAAAAGAAGAACGGGACGTATCGATAACACAGTGATTTACAGCGAACGAGGAAGGGTTTGTTATGGTAGCGCCATAAAGAGGCACCTTTACAATGCAGACTTGAGCCTCTTAAGGCTGTATTCGCCACGATACAAAGCGTCAAAACACTAAGTAATTATTTATCTCCACACAACCTTGGAAACGTATTTTCCAAAATCTGCAATATCTATGAGAATAACGACTCAACGCAACATCGACAGGATGTACAGATGTTACATATTACGGCGTACAATAGAGCAAGAGGTAAAAATAAAACATCCAAGCTTGAATGAATTCATAGGAAGGATTGAAACGAGATATTTATCTTATATCCAAATAAGCCCGAGAGGTTGGATTTCTCAGATACATAGCGTGGGTAATTACCAAAGCTGAACACACTCGCCTTTTGTACCAATCTGCTTGATGCCATCTGAAAATCACTTATGACTCATTTTCACTCAATGAAGTGAGATGAAGTGAGGAGGCACCACGCTGCTTCAAACAGTTGGGACTCTCGATTTCTGATCATAGTGTGGATTGAAAGGAAATGAAGTTGTTCCATGCTTCTCTCAGTGTAAGAAGAATTTAGGCTTGCCAATTACGTCAGAGTCCCGCTAAGCAAAAGCCGGCTACCGGCGTAAGGATAGTGGCTAATGTAAATGCTTGTTTACCTGCTACTGATAAGTTTTGCTTAGTAAATGACACACAGATGCTTGGTGGTTCTAATGGTGAATCCACAGTCGTGGCTCATCGGTGGACACTCATCAAAACACAGCATCCACAGTGATAATGGCAGCTCAAAAAACATGGAATCCCAAAACAATCAGTATCAAAACCAGATATTATTGCTCCCCATCATAGTCAGTCTCCAAAACAGGAAAACGACAATTCAAATCTCACCAAGAAGGGAAAATCAATAGTAGGCAAGACCGAGGCTAGAACCCAAACCTCGTGAAAGACTGGGTGCAGAGTGCTTCGTTTGGCAACAAGGGAAGAGAGAAAAAGAGAGAGAGAGAGAGAGAAATAGAGAAACTGAGCAATAGCCGGCACGGGCTATGTTTGCAACCCAAACTCTTGACTTGGGGTAATATGCAGGCCTAAAGCAAATCAAGTGTACGGGATGATGAAAATTAGGTCCGTGAAATGAGAGCAACGACACACGAGACTGCCTACCGCTCCCGGCTACCAAGTGCAGGCAAGACGGCCTGATGTGTAAGCACCGATGATGTATAGATGAACTCTCTCAACATTTCCAGTCGAATTAGGGATTTGATGATTAAACTTGCGAGAGGGAACATTTCTTCAAGACTAGTGCATATGGGGGATGGATATTCTATAAGCTAGTCCAAGATGTATTTTGCTTTACAAACCAGGAGCTTAGAGGTTGGCGAAATTGGCTGTAACACTGTGGTCCACAGTGACTGGCATCGTTCTTCGCCTTTCAAGTTTTCAAAAATGTATATTATATTCTAGGCCTCATAATATAGTTCACTCTCTTTGACCATTCGCACCCCACTTATATGTTGTACAAATTATCATAAACAGCCCCATGACGTTTCTCGACGAAGGATTTTCACGATCCCTGCAATTAGTCTTGGCACGAGAAATTACTGAGCCTTAGTCTTTCTATCACTTCGTTCATCGACGCCCAGCATTATAATTCTTTAGCAAGAGGGCGCAATTTAAGTAGTTTGAATTTTTCGGTTGAGGAATGAACTGGTTCGTACCCAGATCAACACAATCGCTCGGACACCTTAGGCCGTGTCCGAAACGGCGACTTTGGCTACAGCTAGAGCTAGATCAGCGCGTCTGCTAGTGTTGAAGAATAGACAGACGCGCGCGATCTAGCCGTAGCTGTAGCCGAAATCGCAGTTTCGGACACGGCCTTAGACTTGTTGATTTTCAATCACATTATTGCATGGGGGATGAAATAAGGGAACCAAGATTCAACGTTTTACTAAGGAAAACAATTTATCTGAAGTTAAGAGGATTATCTCGTGCTTAAACAAAAAGAAGAATCATCAAACAAAAAGTCAATGCTTTTAAAACACTACAGACACAAGATTACTATTAACAAGCAAAAATGGACGGTATAGGCAAATATAAAGGTTGGTCAAGTTATGAAACACCATAATTTCTGATGAAACCTCATCATTTAAACACATTCTGATCGCTAGGTTTTGATTGAGTGTATTTCCCTTAAGTGCGCACGTCACCATCTGTTTCTGACTAACGAATTCGGCACTTCGTGGTGAAACATGGAGGGCTCACGGAGAGCCACGGTGTCCCATATTTGGCATTTAAGCTTCAACTAGTTCAGGTATGAACACCCTTCGATATCTCAAGTATCTCGTGTCTGAATTTTTATTCACAGCGTTTGTGTTTTCAGTTGTCAAATATTTTCCCAGTAGATTTCCAGTAGTAATTGTCATTTGTTTCTCTCTTGCCTATAACGATCGTGAAGCATTGTGAACTATTCGATATTCGAAAATGGCACAATGGGTGTGCACTTTAAACATATCCGAGTCAGAACTTATCCGGATTCCGGCTCACACGGAACCTGGCCCATTTTGAGGTCAGGCTGACCCGAAAGGGGGTTAAAAAGTGAGAAATAGACCCGGAATGTGCGTCAGTGTGATCCATTTCGGGGTCACTTTGACACAGATTTCGGGTTTTACTGACCCCGAAATGGGTCAGGCCCCACGGCACCCAGATCTGGGTCAACTCGGGGTCAATCGAATCTGGGTCAATTGAATATGTGAGTTGTCACATTATTAAATGAGCTGGTCTTAAACGGCTATATCCCCATGCTTTTCTATTTGATGCGTTTGAGGTTGTACAATCACCTTTTATTCTGGAGATGCTCCTGTAACAACTGCTGTTAAATGGACCTTGTTTCCATCCAATGTCTTTATTATTGCCGGGGATTGGAAACCTTACTAGCATAACCGTTTGGTAAGTAATCGCTGCGGAGGAAAAGACATTTATTATGCAAATGCCATATTCTTTATTGGGGTCACGGGGAACCTGTTTTCGGAAATTTCATTTTCGACCAACATGCAGTGGAGGAAAACCAAAACGTGGAAAAAAAGCAGGGAGAGACGGGGTTGGGTTCCCTCCGGCGTCTACAACCGACAACGCTCCAGAGGATGAATGGTTTACGGGAAGCTTGATTGTTGTATTTGGTATCATCGTGTTTTCATTGTATTATTACATTTTCTCGTTGGGATATTTTGGTACTGACGCGACGTGGCGCCCGGGTGTCTGCCGTCGGACACCTTACATCATGAAAAGAAACTGAGCTGGATTAACGTTCGCTGTTACAACACTAACATTCCAAATGTATTAATACATCCCAGCACAACATCCAACCAACTTTGTTCTTTATGTGGTTTAGAATAGGCTCTCAGAGACACCACGTATTACTGATGAGATTAAATCTTTCTTCTTCTTTTTTTTCCTTCTTTTTTTTGTCTTCCTCCCCCCTTCGTGCATGCCCCTTTAGGTTGCACACTTAATTGGTTTAAATTCCTCCGGGCTGTTCCAGCTAGAGAACTACTGCATGTTTAAGATGGCGGCATCCCTCAATAACATACTCCAGACCAATCTAAGTCACGAGTATATCTGGAACCCAACCAAGCGCATGCTTCGGCTCGGCTGTGTCGGCCCCCCTCGCTTTCATGAACAAATAATTGCGACACATTACATCACCAGGCGATGTGATTTCCGCAGGCAATTTTATCTATTACTTACCACGCTGATAAATGAGGGAAATATAATTATATTAAATACCCGGAGTTACTATAAACACATTTTTTTTATTTATATATAAACGGAGTAGGTTAAATCAGATAACCGTTCGAGGCAGACACAATAATTTTCGCCAAGTGTTCCAGAAAACGTTCGGGGTATGTTGCATAAAACGAGAGATTAACTTTTTCGGTTTACTTTTGAAATGTGTTACAAATGCAAATGGAGATTTGTTGAAAGCGTATTGAGCGACGAGCTTGGGGTAATTTCTTTCTTTACATATACACAAGAGCAAACGTAGGCCTATAATAGGCCGTGTTGTATTTGACGTATTTTATGTGCGCCAAATTGTTCAAATTGCTGTTTGTCGGTGCACACTGATAATGCAGTTATGCAGGTTTCAACAACTGTTACGATTTGTAACAAATACCTAGAGATTGTCATATTTTGTAATTAAATAATGAATGAATTTACCGGAAAATCATGTGATGCAATAAATACTGCCGTCCACTTTGAAAGACAACCACGTATTTTTATTTTATTTATTTTATTTTTATTTTTTTTATCCAACTATTATGTTTGGCGAACCATAGGGCCTACTATGTGGGAGTGATGATAGCCGACAACCCTCTGCGGGTTAAGTGTGTGTTTCGGGTTTTGGTTTTTTTGTTTCTGTCTTTCTTTTTCGGCCACTGTCTCCATGGCCTAGTGGACTAAATAGATTGGCATAAAAGTCCAAACGTGTTGCCAAAAGACAATGTCGAACACTTGGCTCGGAACACGTTCACAAAAACAGGCTGCAAGTTGCATGACTCGATTTTCGCCGGAAGTTTATTTATTTATTTGTTTACTGCTTTTCTCCGAAGGAATTTTGACAGATGATGCTGTCTCAAAAACACGGGAAAAAACCCAAAAACAATCATAAACACGTGCATATGCCACGGGCAACGCGCGGTAACATTTAATTGTTGGTACATTTCTGATGAGCTTAAATCAAAGTCGAGATTAATTAACGACCACTAATTATCGGTGGATTATTATTATTCTGTTTTCGTGCAATACCTTGAATGAAAGATTGTTAGTTTCTCAAATCACATCTATTCAAAATTTAAATCTATTTTGGGAGTCAAATCGGTCAAAAATCCGACCTAGCATTTAGAACAGACATCAATTATCCGTTATTTGTTGTTTGCTCGAAAACTCTTTATTCAATCAAACTGCCTACGTGACAATGAAAATTAGCTGTTTTGGACGTCAACTTATAGCACAGCTTCCATTCAATAGAAGCAGCTATTTGCAATTCCGTGCAATTTCTCCAATGTAAAACAAACGGCCGTTTGTCGTTTACCTTGTTGTTTGCTTCACGAATAACAATGTCAACATAAGGTGACACTCCATCCGTATGGCCCTGTGGTTTTATTGAGTGAAATACGGCACAGCAAAGCTGGAGAAGGTCGCCGCGGCACTTTTTTTGTCGAGATTGTTTGAATAACACTGTCATAAATCGCGAGTCAATGCTGTCCATCCGTTGGTTTTCTTTTCTCTGTGAAGTATACGGCGCCAATAATGTAGTTAACCAGTTGGCATTAACCACTAATAAATTAAATCGTTGTTAAATCACTGTAAAATTGCTGTCGTTGGTCAAAACACGTATGTGTATTTCTTTCCTTTTTCTCACCGCAGTCTATGATTTAGTGGTTATAATCTATTGATGTTTTTATGACAACTTTGCACACCGTTTCAGTGAATACAATAGTCAATTCATATCAAAATATACCGCAAAAATTGATTAAATAAATGCATAACAAGTTTAATATAGTATCAATGGTACTATTTGTGCTTGTATGATAATTGGGAACTATAGCTAAATTGTATCTTGCATTCTAAAGGGTTGTGATTCCAGATTAAGACAGACTCTGACTGGTCACTGTTTTGACTTGGTTAAACAGATCTTTGCATTATTGGTGTTGTTTTGCCTACAGTTTTTAATCATGGTTCAATAGTGTGATGCTTTCATTGTCCACCACCAGGTAAATGACGACGAGATCGCTCTAGTCAAAACCCTCCTCGAAACCCTGGGAGCGAACAAACAAGCTCTTTCCAGAGTCAACACTTTTGCAGCGAGACTTGTAAATGACATACGCGAAAGAATGACAATGAAATCTATCTCCACCATGCAAAACCCGCAAGAATGCAACATTGTGTATGGTTTTCAAAGCTTGCTCCTATGATCTGCGTACCAGTTTTACTAAACGGGCCTGAGAAATATTGAAAGACCGTTCTTTACAGACACCATTGGTTGTTTGATTTGCCCCCCCCCCCAAGCCTGATCTTCAAAATGACGATAAACGTCAATTTGTGGGACTTTCGAATTGTATGATTTTCTAGATTTTGTTTTACAGTGTGCATGGTTTTGTGGTATAACAAATAGACCGAGAGCTTATAACAAAGGGACATTAGGTCCACGATTGCTATCACAAAGGAAAACTTTGGAATCTTACTTTTCAGGACAAAGAGTAAAACAAACGAGGGTCCTTTTTAGAAGCCAATACAAACATGTGTGTGTGTGTGTTCCCTTTAATAGCCCAAGACTTAAATGCACCTGGACCTTGATATGATCCCACGGGACTATCCTTATACGGCCGGGCTACAATTAGGTATAAGACTACATTTATGACTGTACATAAGTTAGGTATCATGCTATTTTTAGAGCGGGTCTACAATTAGGTATCATGCTATATTTGAAGCGGGTCTACAATTAGATGTCATGCCATATTTGGGGCCGGGTCACAATTAGGTACCATCCTATACTTGGGGCGGGGCTACAATTATGTGTCATGCCATTTTGGGGGCCGGGTCACAATTAGGTACTATGCCATATTTGGGGGCAAGGCTTCAATAAGGTTTTTAATGCCATTTGGGGGGTCCAGGCTACATTAGGTGTCATGCCATAAGGTGCAATGCTTTACTTAGGGCCGGGCTACAATAAGGTATCATTATTTGTCGCCGCGCAAGTGTGGTTGTTATTGAAGGCTACCATTTGGATGATTTCGGGCTTCCAAACACACATTGATATACAACACAAGTCGATTCATTAGGTATGCACAGGATGTACATTGCAAATACTAATGATGTGTCTTATAATAAACAAATCTATGTTTTCTGATTTTGGACGTCGATAATGATGTCAGATCACAGATACGCTGCCTGGTTGATGGTTTGCACCCAATTATAAAAAAAAACTGACTGACAAAGGAAGAAACCCACGATCAAGTTAATGTATAGTGACATGATTTCTGTATAAAATTCAAGTGAACACGGCCCTGGGTCTATTTCCCAGTGTGGGTCTACACGTGGAGACATAATATGAGCCAAATGATGCGTGCGAACGTTATATTAAATTTACAGCTTTCCCGCGTAATCTAATTTATACACTTCTGCTAGCGTGTCAACAAGACAACTTTACACAACCAAATCAATCCAATAAAGGTAGTCAATCTTAACACCCTGCATATTATCCAAACCCACACAGCCTTGTGCACAATTCGGTAAGTACATCTGCAGGTTTGAAATGATGCGAACATCATAATGGCATTTGCCTATAGATTTATATCCTAATGGGATATTGTGTGTTTGCTGTCAGTCTCTAAGCTGATTTGTACAATACATGCAAATCCGATTCGTAAGTCTCCATTAGTTGTGTAAGTAGTGAGAGAGCAGCATATTTATGCATTTCATGAAATTAACACTGACGCTTTTGTCTGCCCCTATCACGTCTTTCAACTTTTTTTTTCTTCTTTTGTGTAAATGAACAGGTCCGAGCATGCGTAGAAGAATCGTTTGTCCGAATTGCTTGACTTTGTGTTAAAGGACTTCGTAACAGAATCGATGTAGGAAGGACAATGAAATGGTCTGTCCCTTTTAATGAAATAAAAGGTTCATTTGTATCCGTTATACATTTACTTCATACAAAGAACGTGACGAGGATGACTGCGTAAAATGGCCTTCTATTCAATCCACAAAACTGTGTAGTGCTAAGGTGGGAGCGGATGTTCTAAATCTAGACGTTAAAATGATGCCTTGATCTATATAAACTCTCTACATACAGCTGCCCATTTCTATAAACTTGGTGTAACATCTTTGTTTTGTAATGTTTTGTTTTGTTGTCATTGTACACCTTTTGCTTTGTTGTTGTTGTTGTTTACAGCCTTCATGTAAATATGTACAATTTGATAAAGTCACCGCTTAATAAAGTTGGTGCGAAACGTATTGCCTTACATAACCTTTGTTAATTTTGAATTTGCTTTGGTCTTTCAGCCGCTGTGACTCGACTGTTGTAATACTTAACAAGCGATATACATATAACTGCGGTGGCCGTATAGTCCTTGAGGCAGCGCGAGTTCAATTTGTAAAAACAAAACACTCCTAACTGAGAGCAAGTTTTCACCCAAACATTTGTTTTATTTGATTTGTATTTTTATTATTACTATGATGTTTCTTTATTTGAGCTTGATTGCCTCTGGGGATCTAAGAAAATAGTCACCTTTAGTGTGTGCTTCTTTTCCATACGCGCAGTAAGACTCTCTGTCAGAGCGTTCCCATGAGTTAAAGTCATCATGTTCGCCATCTCATCGCCAGAACTAATATCTCATCACCCATGGCCCTAGGCTGTGATTTAGACTGGCTTCAAAACAAAACCCTAACTCTTAAAAGATTTACTTTTTTTTTTTTGCAATTTCACTTTTTCCGTCGATTTATAGTCAAACTGGGGCAAGTTTTTATTGCACAGAAAAACACAGTTGCTTATAAACATCTAAACATGTTTACTGACAGGCAAGAAGATGGCAGGCAGAGTATATTGTCCGTGATGGGTTCCCGACATGTTCTGATTTAGCTAAGCGGACATACTAAACTTTGGGTTTTTTTTCTGCTCAGCTACTCCACGAAATTGGGCCCTGGGGCAAGGGGTCTCGCGTAAAAATCACGTGCATTTTTAACGAGACGGTCGCTATAATTAAGACTGAGTAAACATCAAGCGTGCATCTGATTAATTGTCCTCCCTGGGGCTTTCAATATAAAATGTCATGAAAACCAAATAAAAACCATGAGATTCCTGGGGGACATTATCAAGTCTTGATTCCACAAAGATCCTTTCTACGTAGGATCCATCAACTTCCAATTTGTAGTTATTCCCCAACAAAAGGTGACAAATGGGGGCTATAGAGTGGAGACGTAAACGGATTATTTCAACGGACAATGGCCGGGGCGCTGAGTGGTAAAGCTTTCTCGTTGAGGAAGGAGGTTCCGGGGAAGAAGAAGATGGGTCCCTGTAAAATGAATTGTACTCACAATAAGTACAATTCAATATGGAGCTGAACCTTTCGGGAATTAATAAGCTAACCTAGATAAACACAAAAAAGCCTTTCAAAAATCTACATGAATGGTAAATGACCTATCTTACTGGTTAAGTTTCTTCAGCTCCGAGGTGGCTCGTATGTTTGCTGAAAAGTTTCCACAGTTGTCTGTCACTTCCCTATGTCTTTGCTCGTTTGAGATGACATAATTTTTAAATAAATGAAAATAGCTGATTTATTTTGTTTTTAATGTGACACGTTTGCTTTTCATTTATTCTAGTTTTTGGTTGCTTTTGGTTTGCTGGTGTGCACCAATGAACTATAGTCTGCACTATTTTGAAGACGGTCGATTTATAGGATCATTTTGAGTTTGAGTTAAGCCTTGGATAAAACTCAGACAATTTTATGGTTTTCTCAGCCGAACCATAAAATGCAATGGTTTTTTATTAGATGAGATTTAAAAGTTAGCATGGTGTGTGAAGTAAGGCATGGGCTGCAGATGAGAGCAGAGTGCACCGTTCGAAGCACCCAACGTCAGGTCTCAACCCAGGTTCTTCTCTGGACCAACACGCCAGAAGAGATAAACTTCCCTCTGTAGCCCATTCCCTACGGGAGCAATTTAGCAAGGATCCCTCGCTAAATTGTAGCGTGGTTGTCACATTTTACGACATGTACCTTGTGTGAGAGAACAACAATTGTTGTACTGTCCAGGGTCCCTTGTAAAATCTTGTCGAACATTGCTACATTTTGTCGGAGGTCAAGACCTAAAATCGTCCATTTAGCACACAATGGTAGCTAGTTTTAAAGTTTGGCTGTGTGAAAGCTTGCGAAATCTGTCATGCACAGTGATAACAAAACCAATCAGCGCTCGTAAAAATGTGTAGCAAGGGACCACCATGGTAATTTGTGTGTCATGTGAAAAGGGCTCATGTCCCCACAAAATGGGTTTTATTTATTCAATTAACTATTTACTTTAGCTTCAATTCGGTGTACACGAAATGCACAGTTCCATTGCACAGTAGAATCAAGGGTTGTTACTAACCGCTAACGGCACGTCCTCACTCCCTAATCGAAGGAGTCCAAATATCAATTATCAACCATTGCAAGCAATAACTCTTAAGATGTAGTAGGGAGGTATTGCATGGTGTGCCTAGGAGGGAGGCTCCAGAGCGATCGTGACACATTCACGCAGATGTTTTACTGCATGTTGCTTTTGACCGAGCACGGTGACAGGCAGAGAATTTCAAACGTGTTGGGGGAAAATGTGCTAGATTTTGTATTTTTTTAGTTATCTTTTTATCTTTTGATTGACAATCGGCAAAAAGCATCTGTCGCATTATTCGGAATATCGACGGCTGAAATTGTGAGCTTTGGAGAAACTGTCAGCTCAAAAGGGGCATTTTATTCGAAAAGGGTTTCGAGGTTGTATTTTTTTTTTCTTCTTTTCAATAAAGCGTTTGATTGTGGAATAGAAGTGAACGAACTCACGTTTGCAGGAACTACTATGATAACAGTTGTTTTATGTAGTTTTGTGTTAGGGGTACTTCAAAAAAGATGAGACTTTAAGCATTTCACGTCCATCGAAAACAAACATTTCTCTCCAATCCTTTATCAAAACATATGTCCTTTTGCTGGCAATGTTTCGAAAATAAATCAGATATCTATTAAATTTCTAAGGAGATCGCCTGTTTGGAAAATTTAATAATAAAATTGGAGAACGTCGCAGTTTGATTTTTTGTACACAAGTAACAGAGATGACGCCAACGAGAACACACACAAACAGTACTCGATATAACGAGTTGAGAGACAGATGTGTGCTTACACACACCAAGTTACAGGATACTTTACGAAAGGGAACAATGCTACCCTTCAAGGTTTCCATTGTTCTAGTGGTACCCCACAGAGGATTTCTTAAGAACAAGGAATAATAAAACAACAATGGCATGACCCTTTAGGTGTCATAAATGTAAAGGGTAAGTAGGTACGCACAATCAAACTGGGAACCTATTACAAACGAGGACAATAGGGTCCACGGTTGGGCAAATGTCCCCAGTTGGAAAGTGTGTACACAGAACCAAAGGGAGCTGTTGCCAAACAGCTTAAAGTACAGGCAGGGACAATCGATGGACAAAAGAGGTACAAGAGGAGGTACCCGATTGCAGGTGTTTACACACTGTCTTGTGTGTGCGTTGGGGGGCAGGGGACCCTTTGAAACCGAGGACTTCGGGTGTTTCAAAAGCAATGACGTCCTCTAATTATAAAATAAACAATTGGAGAACAAAACGAAGTCCTCGATTTACTGGGTCGACAAATTATTGTTTGGGTGAGGGATCCGCGCTCGTGCGCTTTAGCAGCTTTAGGAAATTGATCAAGGTAACAACTGAGGGCACGTAAGCGAAGGAAAGCAGGTCCATTTCATCACTGGACTAAGAGCTCCTAAAAATGCAAACCGAGAAAGCGGACGCCCCCCTGGGTGTTTGGTATGCTTTCAGGGCTGACCTGAGACTGCGAAAGTTGAAAGTTGTGACGGTGAAAATGGGTTATTCTTTTACAGAGGAGTCAACAATGTCAATATAATGTGCTTCTTTATCACATTTGGAATTGTTACAGATTCCCCAAGTGAGCTACGCCTCCACGAGCCCCGAACTGAGCGACAAATCACGCTATGATTATTTCCTACGGGTCGTGCCACCGGACACCTACCAGGCCCAGGCAATGCTCGACATCGTCACGGCCCTCGGGTGGAAGTATGTATCCACGGTTGCGTCTGCAGGAAATTACGGAGAAAATGGGATCAGCGCCTTCAGGAATCTAACAAGATCTGCCGGTTTGTTTTTCTAGCCTATATTCTGTCTGTCTGTTGTCTGTTTTAATGTACTATAATAGTCGAGGCCATGCTTGTTGTTCTAGCATTTTCCTTTTTGTGTTTGCTGTCAGAGTGTTAACAGGAATCCCCGTATAAATATAGTACAAAGAAATAACAGCCGTTGAACTTTGCCCTATGCTACTGTCTAATTGGCAAGGCCTTCTGGGTTTAAATGCTGAGGATCGCGAATTTTTTTCACAAACAAATCAATAGCGCGTGTACGAGCAACGCTGGAAAGCCTATTACCTGGGAGCTGTCACTGTTGAGTCAGTTGAAAAAAAAAACTATAAAAATTATTATCTTATCATGAATATAATCATTATATACTTATATATTTGTACTTATAATATTGACGTTAATGACATTAGTTTTCACCGGAAACGATGCGGTACATTTTGTCCGTGTGAGCAAATCCTCCAGCAAGATCCTTTCGTTTTGATTCTTATGCGCGAGGGTTTGCGTCACTTTGTTATTTGCTATTACCGCGATGGCCTCTCCATTATGATATCAAAGTGTTAGTGTGAAATCAACCACAAAAACAAAGGATTTGTGTTTGATTGATCTATTTAAAGCACATCATCGCCAGTCTCCCAAAAGAGCCATTTTGCCGTGAGTGTCTTTCACATGAGTAGCTTCGATGTCGGTAAACATTGTCTATAGAGTGTATAGAGCAAGTGTAAATACAACTTGTAAATACATACTTAGTATCAACCCAGCAGAGTGCCAAAGGCTTTTGACTTTGAAGAGGGTTAAACACAGAGAGTGTTTTCAAAGCTCGTTCGGGCCTCTTGGGGTGTGAAATATGAACACTCTAAAGGCTAGCCGTAATTGCTTCCTTTGACAGTTGATTGATCTCGGCAGTGAAGCGAGGCTGGAAAATGCACTGAACGTCATCGATAAGTTATTGCCATATTATGAAGTATTTTAAAGCTTTTCAATAATGAAACAAATACTGGGGCGTCGGTATTAATTCAAGCATTAAATTGGAGCTGTGTTTTTTTTTGGGGGGGAGAGTGCAGCACGCATATGCAAAGCCATTTATTTAAAGCTCACTGTACCGGTGGAGATGACCTTATGGGGACCTGTCCCTTCTATTTGCGAGTGGTCGGTTCTCAGTTCTGTGGAGAAGGAAAGATGAGTGCGGCGTTGTCCGACTGTGAAGCGTTTCAGGCAAGATTGATGAAAGTGCCACTGTCTTTTACAGACGCGTCATTCACAATATTTTCCGCAAGGCGTAAAGACGGGTCAATACACTTCCCCCTTTTCTTTTCTAATTAGTTTGTTGATTATTGTAAGTGTTGGTCTTTGCTTTATAGTTTCTGAAATGTTTCGTGGGTTTAGGTTGTTTGTTGGGATGTGTGTTGGGGTGTTTGTTTGTTGGGGTGCTGGGGTGTTTGTTTGTTTGTTGGGGTGTTGGGTTGTTTGTTTGTTGGGGTGCTGGGGTGTTTGTTTGTTTGTTGGGGTGTTGGGGTGTTTGCTTGTTTGTTTGTTTTTGGTTTTAAAACCATTAAAGGGAGTGTCTTTAAATGATTCTGCACAAATTCAGGGGATTTCTTGAACCAATTATGATTTGGCCAACTCATTACTGTATGCAACTGTTTGTTCTAGTAGCAGTAGTGTTTCCAAGAAGAAAGTACTCAAAAGACGATTATTATTGCTTGCTTTAAGATAGAATGTGAACTGCTGATACCAGTTGTTTCGCACTTCTTAAAGCTATGTACCGTATCCCAATACCGGTAGCAGTTATGTTTTCCAGTACACAAGGCTGTATTACCTTATCTTGATTCAAGATTATACGTGACAGTTGCGTTTTTCATCACACAAAGTTGTATAACTTATATAGATTCGGAAGAGTATATAGATTCGGAATAGCTTTATACATTATCTTGATTCAAGATATTACACATACCAGTGACAGTTGCGTTTCCCACCACAACTTGTTTCTAACTTATATTGATTCGGACTCGTATCATAACCGTTTCCCATTTCGCAAAGCTTTTTACCTTATCTTGAAGCAAGATAGTAAGCATACCAGTATCAGCTGTGTTTCCCACTACACATACCTCTATACACTGTCATGATTCAGAATAGGAACCGTCACTAGTTGCGTTTCTCACTACGCAAAGCTTTTTACCTTATCTTGATTCAAGATTTTGAGAATAGCAGTTGGAATGGTGCTTTCCACTGCGCCAATGCACATATACCCCATCTTGATTGAAGCTAGTAAATGTTTCATACAACACAAGTGCACAAATACTTCATAAAAAGAGTTAAAATACTGCTAGCAGTAGCTGTACCATCCACAACAACATTCACAGAGGGCAAACTGGCCAGAAGCATTTTTGGTCCTTCCACACAAATAGACTGTACCGTAACTTGACTCAAGTATAGAAAGCACAAGTAGTACTGTTTCCCGCAGCAATGCCCCAAAGTACGCCACCTAAGTACCACATCGGCCTAAAACATGAAGCAGTAGTGTGACCCACTACACCGGTGCTCAAGCACCATGTCATTTATTTAAAGACGGTGAACTTGCAAACCAAAATGCAATGCTCCTCCAAAAGCCAAAAGAGAAAAGATAATTAGCTGTTGGCTGGTGCAAATTTGCTTACCAACCAAAAGGACCTATATAGTATGGTTGAAAAAAAAAAGTCTCATTGACCTAACGTACGAACCAAACAGATTATTTCTCAAAGACTAACTGAGCCCGTAGAATTTGAAAATAACTCTACTATAGGGTAATTCGTCAGTTCATTTACACATATCTTGCAAAGCCCAACACAGTAAGAATTCTTAAAGCACCGGTTCTGACATTTATTATGACATTTAGCTTGATTTGAGACCAGTTAGAGGTATGTTTGGACAGCACTATCAACTACATTTCCCTGACTTTCTTTGCCTTTAATGAAGCTGAAAGTATTTAATTCTAATTCATTCGAGCAGTGTTAAACTTTGAGTCTCCCTCACTCCCGGTTGAAATGCATGCATGTCCATGTCCACTTACACAACACTCCAGCTTCATTCATTGTGCTTCGAAAGCCATTAAAGCTTTTTCAAAGTCCTTGAGCGTGCATTAATGATTGCCCCACTGGGGCCGAAACACATGGAATTAATTCACTAAGTCCTTCTCCTCCAATTACATTCTCCATTAAACATAATTATGGAAGGGGAGAAATAGGGATATGAGTTTGTTGTATAATGGAGTGGCACCCTCACTGCGTCTGTGGATACTGTACGGTACAACCCTCGCCATGTGAAAGCTTAATCACCAAGTGCATATAAGGCGATACTTTTAAAAGTTCACCTTCATATAGACCATGTAAAGTCTGGCCGACGAAAAGGTCGCGATTGAACTTCCGGCAGATCTGAGTCATCAGCTATAGGGGAGATTAACGTGGGCGCAAATATTGTTTGATTAAAATGTTTGTCGAATCACTTTTCTCCACCCCAAAAAAATAAATAAATACATAAATAAATATATTGGTAGAATGGTTGCATTTAAAACTTACAATGTAATAAATACAAACAAAATACAAACTTGAAAATGAAGAGACGTTGCTCGACCTCCAACATCCACGATGGAAGTGTCAGATTGTGAATTTACGCTGACTGTGTTATTCAAACCGTATTTGACTGCACTTTACAAATGTATAATATTGTACCGATTCCTCATGATTGTGAATTACGTCATGAATGCACGAAGTGGTCACTCATGACATCCCCTTGCCATTTTCTCTCTGACACGAAACTGAAATGTCCCCTACCACGGTACAATTCAAGACAAAATTATGCGGCGGACAGCGATGACGTTACGGATAGAACGAACTAATCAAAAATCTAATCGCACATCACAAACACACGTAAACACAACCGCAGCCCCAAGTTGGAATTTCGATCGTTGGCTGTGCGCCCAAATTACATCTGACTGACGTAGGTCCAATCACGGATAATGATGGCCGAAGCCTCAGATGATGTGCGCGTGGGTATATACGCTAGGCTGACCGGCAAGGCAGTTGCTGATTACAAAACAGACTTATTAATAATCACACGAGTCCGTCTTTGGACGGATGGACGCCTTAATTGACCCGGAGTTGAAGCCCCTTAGCCGATTACATTGATACTTTGAGCCTTAGAGTGTCCAATAATCATATCGATATCATAATAGATTTAAAACTGATGCAGTTGATGTAAGTGTGTGTTTTGTTTTTCTTAAGACGAGAAATAGAGCAGTCCACCCGTAAGTATATTTCCCAGGGTTGAATTAGTTATGTGACGTATGCAGATGTTCATGCCTGTCTAAATCAATCACCAATTTATTATTTTAATCAGAAAACATTCAACTATAATTACTCCAACAGACTCGGGCCTGTGTTTAGCACCCTTGGAGGTTATACCACGTGACGCCAACAAGGAATTTTTCGACAAACTGGTGGTTTACCTTTTGAACACTGAGCACGCACGCGGCGTGGTGACCTTTGCGTCGGAGACGGACATGCGGTCGCTGTTTGCGGCCGTCAGGAGGGCGAATCGCAGCGATCACTTCATCTGGATTGGCAGTGATGACTGGGGGACCAAGCCCAACCCCGTGGAGGGTCAGGAAACTGTGGCCGAGGGAGCAATCACACTACTACCAGCCCGAATACCAGACAAAGGTAATCGTGACGAAGAAGACGATGAGTGAATCCGGCACTGATCAATATCTGCATGGTGTATCCCTGTCAAAGTTTATACTCCCCTTTTTGCTCTACTCTTTCCCCCTTTTTTGTTTCCAGAAAAAGAAGTATGATAACAATACAGTTGTGAAATTGTAACATATATTTGGAAGAATGACGAGCGAAGACTTTAAAATGAGGAGGCATTTTTCAAATAACAATCGACCTACGTTGTACGTTGACGGGTACACTTACATCTACAAAAGACACAGAGAGACGGCCAAACAAAACAGATACACAGAAAGCCCGACAAGCCATTACGAAAAAAGAGCCAGACCACTGTCATAACAACAGCGACGGAAGAAGTCACGTGTTTCAGGGCTGAAAGAGATGTGAGAGCACGTTCAGCACAGCAAACTTAATAATCATGACAAAAATAGACCACGGGTATCGAACAACAGAACGATTAGAAAGCCGACCCAGACAAAAAGGTTTCGGCGTGAATACAACATTGGAAACTGTTTTTCATTTCTTAAAGAGATTTTTAATATAAAAAAAAAAACGAATTGCTTAATCGCTTTTTTCATTTTTGCTTTTTTTCCCTTCAATAAAAGCACACTTAGTTTTCACATTTATAATACCAATATTTGTGTGATTTGACTCACCCGTTTTGTCAAGAATATATGTCTAATGAACGGAATGAAATTATACTAACCTTATATATTATATGATATTATGTGTATTTGTTTATCTTTTTGGAACGTGAATTAATGTCTAGGTTTCGATGATTACTTTACTTCGCTGACACCTGCGAACGGCACCAGCGAAGTCTGGTTCCGTGAGTTCTGGGAGAGGACGTTCCGTTGCGTTTTTGAGGATACTAAAGTGGAGAAGCCAGACCATACCATTTGCACTGGTACGTGTTGTTGAGAAAATAGTATATTGTTTTTTCGAAACCATGGATTCTATTTCGGCTCAGTCATGCTCCTTTGCCTTTATGCGGCCCAAAGGCCAGAAGCGTGCTATTTCTAAACTGCCTAAAAGTACACAAAGCCCTAAGCCAGGAGCCGATGCCGAAGCCCAAATTTCGAAAAGGCCAGCATGGTTTCAAACTGAAACTTTTCATTTATTAGACTACAGTAAAAACGAAGCCGTGCTTAAGTGAAGCGCTTTGGTTTCTGTGATGTGGCTATGGCTCCCTTGAGGTATGGCTGCTGCTACAGTACACTGCTTCTATCTGATCCCTATTTCCGTGCAATATCATGCCGTTCAGACCAAGTGTCATAACCGAAGGCAAACATGTCTATTTCTACCCTTTCTAAACCTCCGGGGCTTTTTCTTTATACAAACGCGATGCCTGAAATGGTGCTCAACACTCGGGGAACCATTGGAATTGCTGAATGTTCATCATAATAATAATTGCAGAGCATGTATAATGCGTGCATTATCTGGAGCCACAACTAGAGGCGCCAATCAAAGGCTAATTGCCGTGCTGGGTAAATTTTGGGTTCGACTGCTATATGAAATTGGACCCTGTATGCAGTACCTCGTAATTTAGGCCATACGCATACTATTTTCTTCACTAGATTGGGTCATTTTTAAACTCTTTTAAGAGAGCAAATTGGCTATGTCTCTCTAGAGGGTCGAACAAGGGTACAATTTGACTGTTGTGTGGCGTATGGGGTGAATTGAGGTGTTATAAATCATGTTTCTAATGACGATGCCGAGTATTGCTGACAGAACGAAAAACACGCGCTATAGCTGTGTGGGCGGCCCCAAATGTGGACAGAGATCTCAATGTATAGGCCGGCCCTAAATGTAGTCGCAACTCTGTAACTGAGTATCGCCCATTTCCGAATGTTTTCCCCAACTCTAAATGTACCGCGATTCAGGTCTACTGTACGTGAAGGTACACAATTGGGGCTACATAAAGGTCAGGGATACATTTAGGTCTGAGACTATACGTTTAGGGGCCGCACACAGGCGTGAATCGTGCCGAGTTCTGTTTGTTTTTGTTTGTTTGTTTGGTTGGTTGTTGTTGTTTTCATGTACTACAAAATTGTGGGTTTAAAAACAGTTACAGTCTGCAAATTTAAGCAAACGAAAATTATTTGTGGTCAATTTTGACATGCACATTGTCGATTGTTTAATGTTTTTGTCTGGGGTAAAAGAAAATTGTCTAGATTTTTCGAATGACTACCTTTTTCAAAATCACATCCAATTTGAGACTTTTTTGGGGGGTGCTAGGGTGTTTGCTTTTTAGTTTGTTTAGTTTTTGGTTTTATTGTTACTGTTGTTCTTGTTGTTACTGGGGTTCTTTCATTTTCTCTCTCCCTCCCAAATCTAAGTGATAAATATGAATGTCATTTTGCAATGATTAATGAAATATGGTGTATTCTGCCTTCAATTGAAGGTTTAAGTAAATTTGCTCAAATAAAAGCCAATGGTGTACTTTCAGTTTGAAGCAGTGCTGTAAACGGCCGTCTGTATACTCATTCAGTTTAGTGAAAATAAGCAAATTAACTTCGCCAGCCACATCAGATCCCAGAACCATTGTCATAACCGAAATTGACGAATCAGTCAGCGCCTAACTGCACAATCACTCTTCTGTGAGAAAATAATGCTTTCATTATGGTGTTTATTATTTTTCCTAATAGCGCAGACGGGCGCAATGTTTGATGCCTATTTATGTAAGAAAGTCATTATGGGGGTATTTTAAGAAATGGTCATCATTTATCATGCAGGACTGCACGCAATGTGTGACGGGAAAGTACAGCCATTATGGGCACGCTTGGTTAATAATAAAACACATAAATACCGTTAAAGAGAAAGTGTATGGGTTTCAATCATGAAAGAAATGGTACAGCTTCAAATGTAACACAAATCAGAATCAATGCAAGTGAAACGGATTAGAACTTCTTCCTTTTTTTTAATGATGCGCCAGAACCTTCCCTAAGCTGGCAAACATCGGTGCATATCAATGTAGTCACTGATTAACTGGTTTATGATTTCTAGGTTTGCTGTGATATGTGGGAGTTCTCTTTGAATTCGGGGTCTTCGAATTCAAGAGCCGATTTTCATTCCGATGGAAGCTATATGCATTGAAAATAAAAACAGAAAATATGAGAGTAACAAATGGATCAATACCTAATGTTCGCCAACACTGTTTCGCTCTTTATGGATCAATGATGACATTGAGTGATTCTTCGATCCCTACAAAAAATGATGATACTTCCTCAAACAGGGACACATGTTAGTTTGGGGGTTAATTACATGACTGTATGCTTTTAAATGTGTGCTTTGAAGACCTAAAGTAGTCCTTTAGGGTTACCAGTTTAACCTTTGTGAGAATATGTAAGACTGAAATCAGGGAACTAACGAAAGTCGCCATTATGAAGTGGGTGGTGGCAATCAGTACCAACACCCAGATGTCTTTAAAGAAGGGTGGGGTTTGGCCTCAGAGAGAAACCGCAAGCTCTGGTTCTGTGAGGAACTGGACCTGTGGAACGACGGTTCTTGAGAGTGGGTTGTCTTGGTTTTCAATGTCACGCAAGGCTTGGCTATAATTCCATTCTAAGCAATTTCAAATCCGGGAGTTACTTGTCAAATTGTGGTTATTTCAGTACTTTTAGCTAGTGTGAGTTTAGATCTGTGCTTGATCTTAGCCCAAAGAGAATGAGCATGTCACAAAAAGCTGTCAATGTTCCTTGTCTGTACCTCACTAGTTCACAAAACAGCCACAAAGCCTTAACCTTTGGCGGGTGTAACCTGTACACACCAGTGCGTCTTATTTTTAACAGATGTTAATTTTGCATCGGGAATAAAGAATATAATTTGTCTTTGCCCTTACACCAATGTGTATTAAGCACTTTAGGCATATACTAAGTACTTTCCCCAAGGAAAGTACTTTTCCCCGGGAAAAGTACTTTTGAGAAACTCAGTATACTTTTACTCGGGGAAAGTACTGAGTATAGTGCTTAATGCACATCGGTGTAAGGGCGAAAACAAATTATATGCGTCTTACTTGTTATGCAGATGGCCATGGGCGATTTGCATCAACATTGGATATGAATTAAAGGTTTACATTTCTACCCTTATTCAGTTGGTACTTTAACAACACTCGATTTCTAAAGTGGAACTTATTGTACGATATGTAAAACTATGAGCAGTCTAGTATCTTGCCTCTCGTGGACTGCCATGTGTTTAAGGTCAGTCTAGCCATTCTGGTGTGACACGGCAATGATATGCCGTGCCATATCTTGATACAACGACAGTAGGCTTGACAGTAGGGGAATTCTGACCATCACTATTGAGGCTTTCATATTACCCATCTATATGTCAATAGGACGGGAAAGCATTTCTGCAGCAAAGTACGAGCAAGAGGGCAAGATATCGTTCGTGACAGACGCCGTCTACTCCTTCGCTCACGCCCTCCACATTATGCAGAAGGACGTGTGCAACGGGACATGGGGTCTTTGCCCGGAACTCCAACGGATCAACGGTGAACAACTACTGGATTATCTCAAAAATGTTTCTTTTCAAGGTGAGTAGTGAGTGAAACTATGATCCTCAAACTACGGTAACAAAAGGGAGATTTGCCAAACATTATGCACTGCGGTGCACCAGTGATGTCAGCGAAGACTTGCTGATGGGTCGGCTTATGTGTTGCACTCATTTTCCAATACATAGAGGCACTATTTCAGAGAACGTTTGAAACGTGACGTCATTGGACGTCAACAATAAACGTGTAATTATATATAAGTTCCACACACACAATTGCCCCAAGTCATAGAGTCAATTAAACTCAACGCTGTTCTAATTAATTATTACGTAAAGTCAGGAATGAATTTTTTAAAAATTCCGTACAAAACTGTACAGATCGATTTACTAGAAATGTGACATCATTGGGTGTTTTTGGAGAGTGTTAACCAAATTAACACAAGTATATAGGGTATACTAGACTGAAGTTACTGTACCAGGCCCTTATTCAAATTACTGGACATAGGTTGTATTCTTTGCCCCAAAACTCCATTGAATAATGTACAAAACTCGCATTTCAGACTTGCTATTTAAAAACTCAAAACGTTGAGCTAGGAACCTTGCAGTTAGTTGCAAATAATGATTCGTGAGTTTAATATTAACATAGAGTCGTTAAACTAAATGGAACAGGACATATTTTGTTCAGAAATGTTGCTTTTCAATTAAAGATGTAGACTGGTGGACACGGGGTGTTTGATACAAGTTAAAGTTGTCCAGACCAATCTGATGAAGGTGACAACAAACCATCCAAAACTACTTCAAAAACTTCGCAAACAAACACGTTCAGTTAACACAAGTGTATTTCTCAACTAGGAAGTAGTGGCACAGTGCGTTTCAACAAAGATGGCGACAGACCCGGCAGCTATCAACTCTACCAGTATCAACGGAGAGGATCGGAGTACCGTTACGAACCCATAGGAACGTGGCAGGACACGCTTCGTCTCAACTGGAGCCATGTCAACTGGGGCGAAAGTAGCTTGGACGGCCCGCCAAAGTCTGTCTGCGCCCTGCCCTGCGACATATCCAAAGGACAGAAGCGCCAGATTCGACCGGGCGACGAATGCTGTTGGGTGTGCACAAGCTGCGAGCCTTACCAATTCCTAGTCAGCGAGTGGCTGTGTAAGAATTGCACGGAAGGAGAGAGACCTGACAAAAACCGCACGGGATGCCAGGAGATACCAGTGGAATACCTTACGTGGGATTCACCATGGGCTGTGCCCCCGACCCTGCTGGCGGTCATCGGCATCGCTTGCACCACCTTCGTCATTGCTGTCTTTGTCCGGTACAACAACACACCGGTTATCCGCGCGTCTGGACGGGAACTGTGCTACGTTCTGCTCTTCGGCATCCTTGCCACCTATTTCTCAGTTTTCACCCTCATTGCCAAACCAAGCACTCTCACCTGTTGTCTTCGGAGGATCATGCTAGGCCTCTCTGTGGTGATCTCGTACTCTGCACTTTACACAAAAACAAACAGAGTGTATAGGATCTTCAACAGTGGCAAACGTTCTGTGAGGAGGCCGAAGTACACGAGCCCCAAATCACAAATGGTGATTTGCTTTGGACTTGTGTCGGTCCAGCTCGTCGGTGCCGCACTGTGGTTGGCAATAGATCCACCGAGACCAGCGAAGACTTTCCCCTTTTGGTACCAAGTCATTTTAGAATGTGCAGTTACAGACATGTCTTTAGTGCTATCATTGGTGTATGCAATGGTTCTTATCGTTATGTGCACTTTATATGCCTTTAAAACTCGCAAAATGCCCGAGAACTTCAACGAAGCGAAGTTTATTGCCTTCGCAATGTATACCACCTGTGTAGTGTGGGTTGCCTTCATACCAATTTACATTGGCACTTCTTCAACAGATTACAAAGTAAGTCCTGGTGTCTCTTCAGTTCCCTAAACAATAGTATATAACTGTTGTTTCGTTCTTAGTTATGCGGCAAATAAAACGTTACGAGCACACAGGACCCGGAACCGGGTCAATTCTGATTCAGAAGTATTTTAGAAGGGGCTTAGACCAAAAATATCCAAAAGCTTCCTATAAAACAAAGTTTCGGCTAGGTGAAAACAATTTATATTTTAGTTTTATTATTTTGCAATCCAATTTTGACTTGCAGATTATTGTAATATTTTATTTGTATTTTTCTCCCCAATAGATTCAGCAGACGTTGCTGTGTCTTTGTTTTATTGTAAGTGCTACAGTTACATTGGGCTGCATCTTCGTGCCCAAGATCTACATTGTCTTGTTCGCACCCCAGAAGAATAAAAAGCCGTCGGGTACAATGATGATGAACAGCCGTATGATGCGATCAACGTGCGGCTCCATCGAGGGCAAGCCCAACGGGGAGATGAAAGCTCAAAGTTTGAACGCTGGGGCGACGCCAGTCTCTAACACAACGTCCTCTGGTATGTTCACGCCGGAAAATGAGAGACGGTGATTCTATTTTCATTCACATTTCTCTTGTAAATGTAATTATTAAGTAATTCCATTCCAATCTAAAGTTTCTCAAATAACGTACTTCAACCAATGAAACGCTCTTACGACGCCATTCTAACACAACGTCCTCTGATCCGTTCATAACAAAATATAAGACGCCGTGACAGTGTCTAAAAAAACATTTTCTGTGATATCGCCACCATGATTTGAAATATCGTTAGATACAACTAACAACATAAACGCTACTGCGACTCCTGCAACGTCGTCTGGTTCGTTCACATTAGTGAGGCAAGGTGATATTTTCCAATTTATGTGTATCATATAAAATATGCTGTTATACTTTATGCAACCATGCCAATCGGAGCTATCCCAAATTGCATTTTAACCAATCAAACGATATAAAGACACCAGTTCCTATCACAGGATCCTCTGGTAAGTTCATGTCAGGTAGGTATGAGAGAGTTTAAATATATTTTTCAAATGTATCTTTCTATAACTTTTAATCCCGTGATAATCCCAACTGCCCAAAATTACGTATCATAACCATAAACGCTAGGGCGAAGCCTGGCTCAAAGTACAACGACACCCAGTCACGTTCATGGCCGATTATGAATGTCATGGTTTCTCGTTCCTCGAGTGTCTCAGGGCCAATGTGAAACTGAATCTCCGTCAACAATTACGCAATTTAACCCATTAGGGTAGAGGTTGACGCCAGTGCATAACAAATTATGATATGGTACGTTCACGCCAGAACATGGCAGCCGGTATACACCCTCAAATCATATTGTACACCTACAGTTACCCACAACGTCAACCTCAAATTTCAAAATTACGCAACAAAACCCATTAAAAAAGATAGAAAAAAAAATAAAAGATACAGATTCGGTAAACATTTTGCTAAACAAGGTACCTACATCTTTGTCTCCAGATTTTGAGTCAAGAACACCAGAAGAGGAGGCGACAAGATTCTAAAGACACGCTGGAAAAAACAATAGCGGTATTATCTATGTTCTTAATAAGACAATAACTATGTATCAAAGATGCAGCACGAATACTGAGGACGTTTTTAAGACGATGAATTTGTGCTCGCGTGTCGTAAACCATCTCGAGACTTTAAGTTTGGAGTTGAGCCCGGTGAGCATTTTTCAAACTATTGAGAACGCAGGAAGTCTACCTGAAGGAAGAGAATGTATGACAATTCGATTGTCTCGACGGCGAATGACAACAGGCAAAGTGACAGTTTTAAATCGACAGGTTTTTTTTCTATCGCCTGTTTTTCAACTGAAGTTGTTTACCTTTTCAACTTCGTAACTCTGGGTGGATTTTGTAACTCAATAGTCATAAGTGAATATTCTAAGAAAAAGAAACAGGTGTTCGTATTATTATTTTGTTTTGAAAACAGGTACACAGCTGCGATTTCTATTTCGCTAATTGCGTTGTGTTCGAAGATAACTTTTTATTGCCGCTTATTAACGCAGGTTTGGCTGTGTATGGTCCCAAGAACTAATGTTGGGAAGCAGATTTGATGAATACGATTACAAGAGGAAAGTATGTATTCGTTAAAAAATCTAGAGGCGGTAGGAGAGGGTAAAACACAAAAAGGACTGAAGCAATGTTTTTCAATTTCTTCATATGGAGAAATTACGTCAACTTAGTCATATGAAAGGCGACCCTAATTGGTTGCATAGGAACACTGAGTCTCGAAAAATCACAACTGTTCCGTCTGCGACGGTGGCTTCATCAGCCAAAGCGTCCTCTGTAATGTACGGCTTATTATGGTCTGTCACAACCACCCTCAGTAGCTCACTAGCTGCGTGCATCCGTGAAAAGTTATCAGTACCATAGTTAAACTGCACCATTCCATTCACGGCATAAACGTACACAGAACTGGGGCGCAGCACTTTTAGTTTTTGTTCAACAAAAAGCATATAGTTAGGAGGTTGTCCCCACGTAAACAAACCATCAACAAAAAGCCTGATTACCAGAGCTTCCATACAGGGCAAACACAACCAACGTATTCAGGGAGTAAGACTTGCTAAAAGCTGGAACGTGTACGAGGTGAATTTGAGGCTTCGGCTCATGTATGACGTTAAAGACGATTATGACTTTTGGCCCGTAAGCTTATTTAATTTAAGTTTAAATAGTTTATTTTGTATAGCCTTACACCCGAAATTAAACGGTTTTTACTATTGGATGTTTGAAACTTTGCATGGTGGGGGTCAGATCTTTATCCAAAATGGAGATAATCTCTCCAACCAGTTGCGGTGGTTCTTAAAACGAAACGGTTTTGTATAACAGCGACGTTTCAATATGCTCCGATCGTCTACCTTATACCTTACTTTTCTTGAAGACAATCAGGGAATACTTATAGAAACGTCGAGTTGTCAGAATCGCCACCACTTAAGAGAAATTAAGTCCGTGGTGTCAGCGTAAACCCTATCGTAAGGTTCTGGTTTTAAGTTTTCTTACACACAAGGGTGGACGTAGCTTACAAAGATGTTGGCTAATTTCTCAAGTTAGTTGCAGACAGCGCCATTTGCGTAATGAGACATTGGCTTCGTACAGCATGATAAAAGTAAAGGCATTATGACAATGTGTAGCCAATTTTGGCCTCGATCACAGGGATAGTTTTTTTTTTACTTTTGTAAAAAAAATAATAAAACATTAATTGCAAAGCGTTGTACAAAGCCATTTTCAATAAGTCAGTCTGATTCAAAAAGTTCTGGGAACACCCCATACCCAACCACGACCTCCATCGCCACCACTGTTGTCAATCTTGTTGAGAAACATAAAACAAACAAATATTTTACTTTACTTTGAAAGTGCAATTACAACTCTGAAAGCGCAGTACGTGTACTGGAATCGAGATCTAAAGTGCATGCAAAATATAGTATATATTTTTAAAGAAAATTAATATTAACTTTTAAAGTCTGTAACTTAAAAACAACAACAACAAAGCTAACAAGGCCTATCTTGCCGCATACACTGACCCACGGGCTTGCATGTTACCTAATTACTTAACATATGTTGATTTAAAGGTATATACATCCTTCATTCAACAAGCTGTCTAACAGAAAATATCGCTTCTATTTGCCAAGCAAAAGACGCTGGGAACGAGTCGCGGGCAAAGGACATCCGGACGTTTTGGATGAACACGTTTTTAATCTAAAAATTACATCTGTCTGATTCTAGACCACTTTACAATATTCCTGTTCGGTAACTAAGAATGCTGATTTATTTAAAATTATATACATATGTGTAGGGGAAATGTGAAGCCCGCAAGCTTCAAAGCTGTTCATTTTGTTTGAAAAATTGTTTCTGTATCTGATTATCGGTTCATGTTGTGAAGTAGGAGAGATGCGTGTAGCTTCGGGAATGGGTACACTTCCTTAGCGATGTCTCATTTTGTATGCCAAATTGAAGATCGTGATTGAATGGTGTCACATTTCGTTTTTCAAACACCAAGCATTTGACAGTTGGCATTTGCATGTCTATGCTCGCCAAATACAAGCTCCTATTACAGTAAAATATATTTTAAATATATTTGTTAGTATATTATATTTTATAACCAATGTTTGATCTATAACTAATGTTTGATCCCTCCTCATCATGGTGGTGTCCTCGTTACATCATGAAGTAACCACGTACGAAAGACTTCGTGATTGAGGCGATGTTCATGTATATACACACTGTCAGTACAATTCATAACATGGGAGCGAAAGGTCCAGAGCTAAAGCTATGTCTATATATGGATTTAATACTAGAACTCACAAGAACATGAACCGGATAAGCAAACATCTTACCAACCGGCCAGGGTGGGAATCAATAGTCCTAGGTAAGACTACCTTTTTCTTAGTTTTTTTTTTTTTTTTTTTACAGCAGTAGAAGTTATGTTTCACCATGGGAACTTCATCTTGAGGTAAAGAACGTGGCATTTGCAGTGATACCAGTTACGGGAATATCATAATGGAATAAGATGGTAACCATATGGGGGTACAGCCCTGGTATAGTGACGAATGACCTTTTTCAAAAGTTATTCGTTGGGGGGGGGGGAGCAAGAAAGGTTGTGGTCATTTTATTACTGCTGGGAAGGCAATGGTACAGAGACAGAATGCGATGCGCTTTGTCTTTAGTAACATGGTATCAACGTTCGCTGTTGCAAAACGGATTGTTATAATTATTATTACATGTTCAATGTATAATAATAATAATAACAATCAAGATTTATCTAGCGCTGATATCTAGTAAAAGACAACTATTCACACTGCGCTTGGAAAGGGAGAATTGTCAAAAAGTTTGAGTGGATAGGTAGGTTATGAGTTGTGGTATCTTTATGGGTGTTTTTTTTTTTTATTTGAAGTAAAGTTTTAGATTGCTGGCATCGGTGGACGCACAAACAAAGGGTAACCGAAATTGGTTCTAAAAGGTACGAGTTGACTATAGTGCTTCAAAGCTGTTCAAGTAAGCAAGTAAGTGCAGTATTTCAAACAGGCAAGGTGTTACGCATGGTCGCAAGTCTGACAATTCCCTTCACACCGTTACGTGTAATGGAATCACACGAACAGTGTAAAAGAGAAAGAAAAAAATTACGGCGGCTCGAATATTTTTTACGTATGTTATTACGACGTTCACGTTTACACGGACTGAAGGCATGACGCAATGTGACTTGATTGTTTTACAAAACAAGAAGTAAGAGACCGACAGTGACAGAGCACACCGATGACGACGACTCTTGAATGCTGCATTCACATAACAGTTTACCCTTTATAACGACTGATATAGTGAGTGTACCATATGTTATTTGTAAGTCGGCGGTTCATCAAAAGCAAGCAATGTGCTGGCTGGTAGTAGGTATGGAGAACATTATTTACCCCCCCCCCAATTTACATTTACCTTATCGTTTCGAGACTTGTGCAAAGTTCAGATACCAGTGAACCGTTAAAGAAAATATGTTCAAATGCTCGAATGACGAAGTCTTTGTCAATCATCTTGCCTAGTAAAATAGAAAACGTCAAAAGAAGCGTACGAGGGCTAAACTAGAATGATCCCTTTAAATGTTGGTATCTCGTTTAACTCTCACATATAGGGGTATGGCGTGTCTGTGTGCATTCTAACAGATGTACAAAGCAAAATGTTACACACTGCCGACATGCCTATGGAATTACAAAGAGCTTGGCCGCCGCGGCTGCAAGATTCTCTGACGGTCAGAAATGTCAGTGGACATATTCAGGCGGTCTTAACGACCGTCAGCGAAAAGTTGTTGCAAGTTTTCTTCAAATACGATTTTTTACAAAAGACAAAGCGTCCCCTTCAATTATTTTCATTTACGTCGGAAAACCGTAACGTGTTCACTTTTGTGAAATAAAAAAAATCCAATTAATAACAAAGTTGCTGTAAAATTTGGGGGTAGGGATCAGACATCACAGATAAATGTTTCCCAAACAAATCTCATTTTATCTGTGCCAAACATACGCAATTTATCAAACCAGGTATGCTATTAAGAAACACATTTATCGAAATTATACACATTGTTCAACAAGTGTCAGATACACTGCCAAAAACTGCCGTGCTAAACTAATTATTTATGGTAATGTTATGTGACAACAGTCAATGATTTGTGGAATTAACACGGTGTTGATGTTGTTACAAAAATTATCAATTTAACACCGGAGTTTCTGCAATGTAGCTCTGGACCAACGAAATACAGCCACGCCCAATCTGCTTTGTACGGTCGTGGGGCTTTTTCCACTCGGCTTCGACTCCGTCTCCTGTTCCGGGCTTCGTTTTATGTTCGGATCACCGTGCAAAAAAAAGTACACTACTCCGACATTGACGACGGAGTCAAAGCCGGAGCCTGAGCCGGAACACAAACCGAGGTTTGGAAAATGCCCTCGATTTCTGAGAAATGAGCTGTAAGCATTGGACCAGTGACGGGCACCGTATATTTTTAGTATTCGTATTGGAAAGATTCTTGTCATGCGCGTTTGCGTGATTATGCAATTTTGACTTTTAATGAGCTTAGATATGATGAAGACTGTTATAAAACCTTTGTAACTTGAATACTCACATACACTGATACTGATCTATATATTTGGTATGATGCGATTGTTATTAATGGGGGGGGGGACATGTTGGTGGACATTTTATTTTTATTTTTATTAATGTTTTTGTTTTCATAGTCAGCTTCTCTTACATAGATTCAGCTTGCATTGAGCAAAGGAGTGTCGTTTGTTTTCCAAAATCACATTTCATGCACAATCTGCAAATCGGGTTGAAACACCTGACAGGACTTTGTCTTTTTTCTTCTTCTTTTTGTATTTGTTGGTATCTGCACTAAACTTGAACTTACATACTAATTTTTATATAACTTCTCAGCAAATGCTCAGAAATATTTAGTCGGTAAACATATTTCGGCCAATGTCTAGCTTCTGTACACGATAAGATGTCAGATACCAGACTTTGAGTTAGATGGTGTAAAGATTGCAGTTGAACATTTGCGTACACCTTAGATACATAATAACGTAGTCAACATTTTATCTAAATTAGAAAAACCCTGAGGTATGGATCTCGGTCATTTCCAGTGACTGGTGACCTTTGACATTCTGTTTGAACCCCTTTAGCAACACTGAAAATGCACAACATGATTTGTATTATTATTATTTTGTTTTACAAATGTACACTACAATCAGATAGGCGACTGTGATTTAGAACAGATTATGGACGTACGGACGATTGAGGTGACTAGAATGACACGGAAACTGAATCCAAACCACCATGTGAACTGTTCGTTGCACACACAAGCCATGACGCATAACTAACACAAACTGCACTGCTATCCAAGTCATTGTACCCACGACCAAGGAGAGTACAAAGACAGATGACTGAATGACACAAGTAGATAGCAAAGGACTTCTAGACGACCAAAGCACAGATGACATCAAGTATTGTTAGATATAAGTGCACAGCCAAAATCAAGGGTGCACCATCGTGTCTGTTCGGTAAGACCATTAGTAGCCCCGACGCCCGCTCCGACCCTCCTCCTTAGTGTCCCAGTCATTAACATGCACTGAAGAACTCACCAGGTAACAAGCAAAGCTTTAGAAATCATGTTAATGAAAAACATTGTCCAGACAAAGAAGAAACTTAACATAAGGTTAAAAAATTACAACCCAAAGACAAAGACAATCCAAAGACGAAGACAGAGACAGCAAAGAACAGTCGTGGACGTAAAAGAACGCACTGAAGTACAGGTCACACGAGACGCATGAAGTTTCCGACGATGACAACATCACGAGGACAGACAGACCGAACAGCAGCGGTAGGGTTGATATTAGAGACTAACTGCCAATCAACACGAACTACATAAATCTCATGACCGCTATGTTTAGAACAGATATCGACAGGCACACTGACATACAAACATCTCGACGGACGCGCGGACAGAAAAAACACAGACTACTCACAGGAATAATGTTTTTTTTTTTTTTTTTTTTTTTTTTTTGCAGCGAGGGACATGTTTGGTTGCAATGTCCCTGTGGTACATTGTCAGCATAAATGTTTTTTCATAGGTTAATAAGTGGGTCTGTTTTGCGTCTTTCATTTTTTTTTAACGAATCGTTGTTTTGTTCAAATGTGTTTATGACATGGCCATGTATTGCCTGCATTAATTTAAGCTTATTTGTTTCATTAATGAATTAAGTTTTAAAATTTGGTTTCATCTACCATTGACAATGGACCTAACGATTTTGTACACAATGGAAGCTGGCAGAGTTTTGTCCTGCCCCCTTCTAACCAAATCACTGTCCTCTGTTGATTGACACCTCCTCTAACCTCCTCTATATGACGTGTGGCATATTCCAACTGTAGGTTATCGTGGAATATGAGCTGACTGTTATGTAGGGATGTGGTTAAAATGGAAATATTAAAATACGTCAGCATGTACTGACAACTATGGAGCTCTTGAAGTGCCATTCGACACGTTGAGATCCTGAGATAATTTTACTGCAAGATGGTGACGTCATAAACGTCTGATGACAACATCCTGCTACTAATTTATTTCGGGATGATAACATCTTGAAAGTAGGATGTCGTCTTCTATATAATTATATTTGCTCTTAAGCTCTCGACATTTTCAGAGTGTTAATCACCCCACGACGAATTATCTGGGAAAGTCGACACTCCACGTTTCAGGATGATGTCGTCATCCCGAGATCCTTTGTCTCAGGATGTCGACATCTTTTCGTTTATGATGTCATTATCCCGCAGTAAATTATCTCAGGATCTCATTAAGTCGCATGGCACTTACAGAGCTCCGTAGACAACGTACCCCTTTGCAGGATTTAAATCTAAAGGGAATTATCAAAACCAATTAAGTGGCAAAAGACTTCCCCTTGGACATGAGTCTCAAAGTTAGACATTTACGCAGACGGGACTGACGTAACAAACATCCAAAAGGCGGGGTCTATTGGTTCCCAAACAGACACCCAGACAGACTGACACACCCAGTGACGGACTGACCAAAATAAGACACAAAATCAGCGACCTTGCTACAGAGAGCCAAGACATAGATTGACACATTTTTTGCTCGGCTATTCCTATGCAATATTTATATAAAGAGAGGTTTGTTAATATCGTGATAGCTTTTGCTTCACTGAAAATGACATGTAGTTTATGTCAAAATAAAAAAAGACATTGTCCATAAGAACAAGGGCTGAACTCTTCAATGCTGAAATACACCGGTGGAAATTATGAATAAGTTTACATAAGAATTATTTGGACCTCGCCATGAGTATTTCTGAACCACTTTTGAGGGTAATGTTCAAATTGTCTAAGTTGGACTTCTTGCTAATTTGCTGCCAATGTATCGGGTCACGCGCCTTTGCACCTCCTGCAATCGCAAATAGTCTGTACATTTTTATCTCCTACAACCACAATGCCCTCACTTTTCACCCCGGGCAAGAAGCACATTTTCTTCTTTTTTTTTTCCTTTTTTTTTTTTGGTCGTCGACAATCTGCAACAGTTAGGCCTACCGTCATACAAGTGCACAGTGAAATATGGAAAATTTTGTATTTAAGTAGCGCTGTACTGCAAAATGTTACTACACGTAAAAGTGACTACACTGACTTAACTCAATTAAAAAATGTTCTTTTCTAAAAAAAAAAATTAAATAAATAAATAAATAAATACAAGTGTATACACGGTTATCATTTTATTGTACATGTTGAATGAACGACTTGAACATGCAATGTAGATATATTTTAGTCAACGGAACGCATTAAGAAATAAAGTGTACAATAATATTATTTCATTCAGATTGTCTTTGTCGTGTCATTTCTTTATGGTCTAGAAGGCAATATTTGAATAAGTTGCATGCTGAGAAAACGCAAAAAAAAAAATTGTATTACAACTCGGGATCAACATTTCTTTTTGGGGGGTTTACGACAGAGTAAATACGGCTGTACTCCAAAACATTCCGGGTCGGAACCTATACCTGGATGCGGGTTCCGCGCAAGCTTGGGGCTGGACCCATTTCTGTGTCAGTAAAACCCTGTGTCAAAAATATTGAATCAGAAATTCGTCACAAGGACACAAAATCCAAGTTAAAATCATTTTTTAAACCACTATCCAGGTCAGCGTAACCCGGAATTTTAACCCAATAATATTGTGGTGCCTTCAGCTACAAGTTTAACCGTTCCATTTAAAGTATACTTAAAACTGAAGTGTGAATTCCCCATCCCACATCCACCCCCCAAAAAAATCGTCTCCTGACGACTACCGTAGAGCACTTTTCGTAAACACCGCATTTCAAAACGAGGTTAGCACGGTGCTCCTCTAAGACTGATTACTCTTCACAGGCAAAGCCTCAAACACAATTGAAATGTGGAAAAGAAAAATAATGAAAGGGACAGCTTGTTGTCTCGAGTCCCCTCCCAAGAACGGAAGATGAGTGATAAAAGCCCAGGACAGCCTTTTATTTCTTCTTTTGTTTTCTCTTTTTTGGGGGGGATGATATTTTCTCCATAATTTTGCTGAAAGGGTGTTGTTTGGGGAATATAAATTCTAAGTCAGAGAGGGTACACTCTTCTCCACCGCGCGCTATTGACACAACCCAGCTGGCATTGTTTGGCGCACTACCTAAGTACTATGCTTCTCGCAATTTTAACGATTAAATATTGTGTTTCTCCCAAGCGAGTCCGCTCCAAAAGCAATTTCCATGCCGAGAGGCATCGGAAAAGCGCAAACATGGGACTCCTTAGAATATGCCACAAATATTGGAATAACATTTGAAGCTGCATGTGTTTCGGGGCCAACCTCATTATTATTGCCGGCTCAATGTGTCAAGGGCTTACACCCCGGGGCCTTGGACATTACATTTATTTTTATCTGAAGTATTTATGGTTCCTGTATTTCATAATTTGAGATTCAAAGTGCACCTTTTTTTTTCCTGAGTGTATTGTACAAAAAAAAAATAATAACCCCAAAACAACAACAAAACAATTGTCGTGGAATCCAGAAGTTAAAATAAATTATTCACCCTCCCTTAATTTAAAACTGATTCATACTCCCTCGCCTTACTGCCCCCACCCCCCCCCCCACCCCCGGGATCGCCGCATTTTGAGACTGGTTTTGGTGAACCAGATTGAAAGCAGTAACTCCACCTTTAATGTATAATAGTCCATTAAAAAAACGGCAAAGGGCATCCGGTGAGCACGAATGCCGCAGGAGGGCGTCAGAAGATCAATGTCGGTCAATGTCGGTCATGTTGTGTATCGAGAGAGGCTAACAACCGTCTCCGTCTGCTTTACTTATTGTATCATGTGAGTACAAAACAAAACACTTTTAAACCGTTTTATTTTCAGTAGGAAATTGTGTTAAACGGCTGATTTTGTTACAAGGTGATCCATGGAACATTCCTTTTAGTTTTGAGACGACAATAACTAGTGTTTTTTATTAAGAGAGAAAAATAAGTTATATAAGTCGACAGGAGTAGAATGTCTTCAGGGCACATAGCTTTCGAATTTCTAAAAAAATTGATATTTGAATTTGCCCCAATTTAGGCAGTATCTAAAAACGCTATCACATGTTAAGTTTCATTGTAAATATGTGTATTTTAAAGGAATAAAATAATCGAATGGTTCGAAAAAAAACATAGGTGTACTTTAGCTGTACAGTTCTTCTTCCTTTTAGTCCAAGCTTCATACGTGATAATACCTACTAAAAGCAAAATAGCCTTTACCGTGCAGTTATATTTATATTTATTATATATCGCAATCCTAAAGGATATTAAAGCAGCATTTGAGCAAGAAGAGCCAAGTTTCTGGTACCCTTCATTGAGCTTTGAAGTTAATGACAAAGACAAAAATTATTCAGAGTCAGATCGTAAATATTGCTTTGCGCCCTCTGTTGTGGACATAACGTTTGCTATAATGTGCACCAAGGTATGCAATCTGATCATGCGACACGAGTATGACTAATACATCAACATCAACATAATCTCAATATCAAGAACAACTTATAGTTAATTATAACAATACAGCACGCCACCATACCTAGACTTGGTTCCAAGTCTGTGATCGTTGTTGTTTGTATTGCAGAGCTTGCTGTGGACGGCTCTGCAGTGTTGTGTGAATTAACGCCCTCTTGTGGCTCAACCCCAACATTGAGATTGCGAGTTGCAGCGTGTGATTCCGCCAATAATATGAGGGGGGAGTTTTGCGTGGCTGATGAAGAGAAATAACCGAAATATCAGGCTTGATATCAGATTTGAAATCAAGTCTCCATTATACCCAACGGGCAACTCAAAGCGCTCCTTAATTTTAATTTACAGCAGGTATGCAGAGCAATGTTTTAATTATGAGACCCATTTACAGGATGGTGCAGTGTAATCTGCTGCCAACTACGACAGAATTACCTAGGCAAACCCCCGTCTATTATTGACTGGCGTATATACTGGGTTGTTTTTACCTGAATTAGACACGGTACGTGACTTATGACCTAACTTCTCCTCCGAAGGACCAAGCACTTTACAAAATTAAGGAACTTACACAAACGTAAACATTTAAACCACAAAAAAAAGTTATGCGCAAAAACAAAACAAAAAAACCTAGAAGACGGTAAAAAATAGCCAAACAGATTTTGTATCTGTTTTTAAGTTGAGACCTACAAAAAATCAAAATAAATACAAGCCGAAATAAAGGATGTAAATAATTCAACAAAATGCCCAATGTAAAATGTACATAAGTTAAGATTATTATTATTTCTTTGAAGTAACTCAAAAATAAACAAATATTTCACAATAAAAAAATGATAATCTTGCGTACAAAGACTATTTAAATATAAATTCAAAAGCTTAATACGTGCTTTTACGATGCAAATTTTGAAAATAGGAAAACACCGTGAGCGAGGAACACACTGCGCGCGTCATACACAATAGCGAAATAACAAACAACTGCGAAATAAACGCACAACTCAGAAGTATACGAAAATTTCAGAAATAAACCAACCTCGGATTTAAACCAACCAATAACACAATAGTTTTCGAAGGCTTGTACCTATCATCAAATGCTCACTGATTAATTGATTAGTCATAAATTTTTGACATTGTCATGATGACGACAGAAGTTTATATTCAAGCTAAATAATTCCATCGTTATTAACACTTTACAAGTCAACTTACTGTGAAGGGGGAAAATAATAATGATCTATCAAAGCCTTTGCAAATATTTCGTCATGCTTAAAAAAACAATCGTCATAAAAATTACCGGTAGCCGTTAACGAGAGGCACTTATTGTTTCATTGGCACTTATTACTTCTGAACCTGACATATCCTGTTATTTGATGCCAATATTAACGAAAGGGACGAAAATTGTACGTGAACAACTAGCCTTGGAAAACAACAATCCTAGTAATTTACTGCACGAGTCTTGAAACTAAACATCTTTTCAGCAAACTGTGAAATGTTAATAACGATGACATTTTGTAGCTTTAATGTAATTTTTGTTTATCATCATGGTAATGTCAAAAACGTATGACGTAGCAATTGAGCAGTCGGCATTTGATGCCAGGGATAAGCCTTCAAAAACTATTGTGTTCATCCTTATAGAAAATAATCACCATACCAGTATGCCGTTAACGAGAGGAACTTATTGTTCTCTTGGGACTTATCATTTCTTATTGAAATAATCTTTTATCAAATTAATGACAATATTAAGAAAAGGACACAAAAATTTACGTAAACAGCAAGCCTTGGAAATTATTTTTAAATTTGAACCATGATTCTAGTAATTTACTGCAGAGTCTCGAAAACTAAATACCTTTTCACCAAACTTTGCCTCGTGAAAATAAGTAATTTTTGGGTAATCATTTTTGCAAATTACACTAGTAATAATCCTGCCCCCCCCCC
>CM021527.1:12313007-12332789 GCA_010994315.2 Pisaster ochraceus
AAAAAAAAAAAAAATTACAAACAGCACTTTCTGAAAACACACTCTGAAAATTGTCTGACAGCATTAACCCAGATTTAGGTCCGGTGGGGCCTGACCCGTTTATGGGTATGATGTATGATTCGTAAAATTACTTAGAAACGGGTCAAAATGACGCAAAATTCGAGTTAAATTTAATTTTTAACCACTCTCTGGGTCCGTCTGACCCAAAATATGGGTCAAGCCCCACAGGACCCGGAATCAAGGTCAATTCTGACCTGTGGGAGTTTTGAAAGTTTGACTCAAGCCACAAGGTCCATCATCAGTTGTTGCACTAAACCCACGTCTACTCAAATGTTCGCACTCAAACATGCTCATGACAATGTCCGATGGGCGATGCTTTTTTTGTTTTTAGGTCATTTTACCGGTTTTCACGTTCATTTTCGTCAAGAAAGCAGCCAATTACACTTTGAGCGAATTTGCCTCTGCAGTTCGAAGCATGTGAATTTCTGTATAAACAGCGTTATTCCAAATACTTCATTTTCCTTGAATTAAATCATTCTTCATACAGCATCACACTCGAAGCTTCTAGGTGTTATCATACAGGGTAATCTTAAATAGGATATGCATGTATTCTATGTGATGTGATTTCAAGAGATTCCCGTTATTTGTACACAATTTCAAATACCTTTGTGTCATTTAACACTCCGTTCGTGTATTTTCTTATTCATATATGTAAGCGTGCTATCTGAGAATGTGATCTCATGGCTATCGGTATACCAAAGCGCAAATTTCTTCCCATATTCAGTTGTTTGTAGTTGTCAGGAAAGTGATTTTCACAAAATTAGTGAACCATTTGTATACCTTTTAAACACTAACGGGGAGGCCCCGTCCATTTTAACTTAACAAAGAGTCAGTTTGGCAGCACATTTCCAACAAACCTTTCCGAAAACTTATTTGATTTACCAAGTGCACGCTGCGAAAAGCCGCAACGAGTTTGAATGCTTTTCAAGCGTATTGTTTAACTCACTGGTGTCTTTATTATTATTCTTTTTTAATCGCCTGACGCAAAAGAACTTGCTTGCACTTAAAATGACCTTTCCATTTCGCGCCAAATAGAAAAAAAATGTCCCGCTCATTTGCAGAAAACAACCGGGATAGTGACATTTAACAAAATGTTCGTGCGTGTAACACTATGATGGATTGCTCTCCGTATCGATTATGTCAGCTTATTCTCCATTCGTGTGTTTTCTTAACAATTTATTTGTTGGAATGCCAGGCATCTGAGCGTGTGATTGGGGCGAAGGTTATACTGCTGCTTTATTTCTTCAGTTTATGTTTGAACTTAAAGCAATCGATGCCGAAGGACATCGGGAAAGCGCGTCTCATACAATAAGTGCACCACTTTTTATACTTTTTAAAAACTAACGGGAGGCCACGTATAACTTAACAAAGAGTCAGTTTAGCAGCGCAACTCCCACAATTGACTGTCCGAAATTAATGGAGTGACCAAATGCACGCTGCGAAATTGAATGGTGTTCGAGTGATTTTTTTTCCTTTCTTTTAATTTGATTTTTTTTTATGTGTATCTTTTTTAATCGGTTGGTGCAAGGGAACATTTGTTTCACTTAGTGAAATTGAAAGTCTGTTTAAGGAGTTTTCTATTTCGCGCCAAATACAATAACGAGACGATAAAACAAGGCCGCGTGTTTGCCGAAAATGACTAGGAAAACCTACAAGGCGACATTTAACATATCGTGCGTGTAACCCTCAGCCGCTAATGGGTTTTTAAATATTTGTTTATCAAGTTCGCCCCAAACGAGGCTAAGAGCCACTCTTGGTAAGGAGCTACAAGAAGAACATATTAAGAAGAAAACAATTCAGGGAAGCTAAAGTAGGAATTGTTTTATCCTCTTAAAACATGCACCAGGCAAGAAGTTCAAAAGAGATGCAGTGCGTAGATAAAAAAAAAGCTGTTGGAATTGCTTTTTTTTCTACACCACAGCAAAGCAAGAGTGTATGGGTGAGAAGAAGTAGAAAGCCTGGTTTCACGCTCAAACACCCTGAAATGTGAGGAACAAGGTCGTGCACACTAGTAATACATTTACCATTAAAATAGAAAAACATAAATGATGCATGGCTACACAGACCTACGGTGAAAAAGAGGTTGTAACAATGATCCCAACTATTAACAAACAAAATGAACAATACGCTTCTGCACTCTATCAAGTAAAGATAGATGACAGGCAGAAGAAGCTCTCCGTATCAGTTAGGTCGTGGTTGATGTGAACACTTTTGTATCTTTGCATTTAAAAAACAAAACGTACAATGTTGGACGATTTTAAAACAAGTTCATCGATGACACTGACGTATAACAAGTACCAATCAATCTGAAAATGTGTCAGGCACCATTCCAACAACCATTGCTCATTATAGCATCACACATTAACGCTAAGCTCCCCGGAGAAAACAACTGGGTTTTAAGTGATTTTGTGAAAATATTTAGTCTACCGAGGGATTGTTTTATGTTCTCAGGAAGATACATGTTCTCAGGAATCTATAAGTTGGTTTTCCAACGAGTGCGGCTGGAGCACTCTTTCCTTACATTATAATCGATTTGTTTCAATGGATACGCCTAGTTTGGTTTATGTTAACAAGTAGAATCGTTACTCTTCCTGACTGCTGCGGAGTAAGGGTGATTTCACACACGAAACGCTGTGTATGTAAATGTACATGTGACATTGACTGAGGCCTGCGCTAGACGTCGCACTTTTGCCGTGTCGAACTCAAATGATTTTCGCACGGTAAGAGTTCGGCACTTTAATCGAGTCGGTGACAAACATCAAAAATAGTTTGCCGCACTTAAAGAAATTCAAAATGGCGACGCGGGAGAAAATTCCAAAAGAGTTTTGTTTCATGATGGCAATTCGAGCTGACACTCGTCGTCTTTTTTTATATTAATGACACAATAATTGTTCCCAAGCTTAAATGTCGTCATTACTATTACAACCGTTGATGAGTGGCGTTCATCGTATTTTATTTTAAAGTGACAAACAAAAACAATTATAATTCCGAAATTTACAGAATATTATGTTTGTTCAGTGTTTCCCATATCCTCCGTATCAGCTACGGTACGGACAAGGAGAACGTTCACATTAAGAACAACACTCATAAAACACGTTTCAAAAGTTTTGCGCATGCGTATTCCCAAAGGGCATCGCCCTACTGAGAATTCAATTCGATTCGACGCGGCAAGAGTGCGACGTCTGTCACCACGTCGTGCAACTACCGTGTAGCACGGCAGAGTGTGCCGTGCTACACGGCAGTGTCGAACTTAAACCAAAAGTTTGCGCTAAACTTCGCTCTTTATCGAATTTAATTCAAAATGTTCTTATTATTTCAGTTCGACACGGCAAAAGCGCGACGTTTAGCGCAGTCCTGAGATTACTAAATGGTAAATCCAAGATAGACGAAAGAACAGTAAAGGTCCGGTGGGCCTTGCCATTGGGGAAACAGCAGCAGTCATGATAACACAATGCAAATGAACAATTGAATGGCCTATCTATCTATAGAGATCGTTATTTCTCAACCAAACTGAAAAAAAAATGGTCCCAAACGGGCTACACGGAAAACATGTTCCTTGAAACGTAGCATTGTTGTGTTTGGCCTGAAGAGTGTGTCCAAGTACACGCACCGACCCAGTTAAGTTTACCTCCAGGTTTTTACCGCTGTATTTCAGGAAGAGCTCCGAGCAGTTTGGGAGGATATTGACCGCGAATAGGGTACTGAGGGTGGTGATAGCGAGGGTTATAAAGTTACAAACCATAAGATCGAAAGTTGTTCACCTCGAGCTCTCTAAAAAATACATGAGCTCAAAAGAAAAATACTTGAAAAAAACCTTGAATAAACCGACGCAAAAAAAAACTAAATACCATTAAAAACACAAACTACACGAAAAAAAAAAGTAATCGGCTTACTGCCATAAAACGCCTTACAAAATCTGAAGCAAGATGAACCTCGTCCTGGAGTACAGATCTTAACAGGGTGATTGCACAATATAAAAAGTCAAATTTAATACTTTTAAGACCCTCGTTATCCCACCATAAGCAACATTTCAGACTGAACTGAGTGAATGTAGCAGAGAAACACCTAAACTGACTCACTTTATGTTTATGTTTTAACATGCAGCACAATTCGATTCTTTACGAGCTTCATTCGTTTTTAAGATCTTTAACTTGTAAGGTCTTTATACATTTTGATCGTCCAATTTAAGACTTTTCAATACTTTTAAAGGATCCACAGACAACCCTGATCTAGTTCATTTACACAGTCTGTCATAGTAAATTGATCACAATGACGACAAGCTGTATATACAAGCAATCCTCTCTGCTGGTAAAACAACAGAAACACGGCCAAACCATGAGTATAATGATAGATAAACAAAGTGTATGCGTTCAACATCCCCGCTAAGTATTAACTGAAGCACACTGACAAACACACACAAATGAATTTTTTATTTTCGGTAAAAAGTGTAAACGTTGACTGGCCTCCTCCGAAAATTGACAATGTGAGTAGCAAGCAATCTATAACTTGCCTATTAAGACTAAGATGAGCTAGTCGGCTTGAAGAGATAAAGACGGACTTGAAGACAATGATGAAAAAACAGTTCTCGAAGTGAAGTTTGAAGAAACAAAGGACGTTGACGTTAATGACGGGGACTTGGAGTAATGCAAACAACAGCTCCGTGAAGCTACGGTTTCCAAGGCAACCAGTTCAATGACGTATGAAAAAAAAATAAGCTGTCTTGCTGGGTTTCTTGAATCGGACTCCGCCTAGAGCAGGGTAGGGGGTGAACATGTTTTTACCGAACATGTCCAAACCGTATTTAGAGAGTTAATTATCCCAACTTGTGGCAAAGGCTAACAGTTATACTATAAAATACAACATAAATGGAATGTTTGTTTTGCTAGTTTGTGATATTACCAACAGTCAGCGCAATCTGACGATGCAGTCCATGATGTAGTGTTTAGTATAACATTTTTGGGTCAGACCAGTGCCACGAGTTATGCCCGATTAGGTTTATGTTCGGTTTTAAGAATTATGAGGTCAAACACAGCAAAAAGACCAACACGCTGACATTCGGGTAATTCATATAAAAGCCCTATGTACTGTGTCACTGAGATGGCAACATTTCAATGAAGTAAGATTTAAGTAAGATTTGTTAATTAAACCGGAATTTTAAAACAGAGCGAGTGTTAACTCGCATTTTGTGTTGGTTAATGCCATCAGCAGAGATACCGGCACAGCAAAAACTGCAAAATGCACCACAATTTCCCCTGTTCGCATTCCTTAAACACAACCAATTTGCGAGATACTTTTGCATTGTACTTTTGCAATGTTTATTTTCACTAAAAGTTTTGCTGTGCATCGATGTAGAGATGTACCGACCACATGTACGCAAATCGCGAAGGCATTCCTGCAAGAATACTCAGTCAGGGGGAGAAACTGATAGTGGTGGAAGATTTTCGACGTGTTGGGATATTGATTTCAGCAGACTGATGCGTGTTTCATATACCGTGAAATTCTGCATGGAGAGATAGTAACTTATTAATGTGTTGCTCTCCTCAGTTCACCCTCCGGTCATTTCGTTGGAATTTACGGGTTGATTTTTAAGCTACACTCAACTGAAATGACAGGCCAAGTAGCATTATGACTAATGTAAAATTACATTCAGAGACTGACCTAATAATATTACATGTGAGCAAGACGGAAATGGCCCGAACGAAAAGACGCAAGCTTTCTCTCATTCCGATGTTATCGTTGTGGCGGCGTACCTACTTTAGCGACGTTATACACGGGTCAAAGGAGTTAAACCGTGTCCGGTCATTTTTATTAATAGTCCATTCGCAGTGTTCAGGGAGATAACACTTTTGATAGTTACTCCAAAAATTAATGACCATAAAAACGTACTTGGTAAAGGGCACCGGGGAGCTGTTGGTATTATAAAACATTGTTATAAACGACCCCTTTAAAGTAATGTAGTTTTATAGAAAGGGAATTGTTTACATAATAAAATTAATCCGAGAAAGGCTTCGGGCGTGAAGCCTTTCTTGGGCATCTAAAAGCACACAATCTATGCCAAAAGAGTGTTTGTTTCTTTTACTATTTTCTTGCAACTTCGATGAACAATTGAGCCCAAATGTTCACAGGTTTGTTATTGAATGCATCATGGTGAAGATACTGGTATTCGGCAATTACCAAACGACGGTCTAAATTTGGGGGATTAGACCCCAACTAACTTTAGAATGATTCGGACACAAAGAGTTGAACAGCTATTTGAGCAAAAACCAAATTAACAAAAATGATATTATTGTGTTTGTTTATCATGTAAATGTAATTTTGATAGTTGTAAACTTTTGAATTTTTCGTAAATACCGATCAAAGAATTAGGCCCTAACATAATGGTTTTGAAAAACCAAGAAACACTTCTGCCGTTGACGGCGTGCGTCACAAGTGGCAATTCTTAGACGTCATGTGTAGGATGTTGCTTAGTTATAATCTCAATGCTGCAACACAGCGGCTGTACAAAACAGAGCTCCCACATACTGAGTCTGACGTAACGTGAGTGATGACGTAACAGGGCTTTTTGTGAATCTTTATGAAAACGCACCGGAGAAGGGTATTCAAAATGATTGTTTTTACACAATTGAAATCTGTTTAATCTTATTTCCTTATTGATTGGAAACATTTTAAATGAACTTCAGCAAAGATCACTTGCTGCCGCTTTCGTTCAAGTAGGTCTTTAAGTTTTCTAGTAAGTTTACATTAGATTGAAGTAACCATGTGCGTAATGCAGCCATGATATAAAAAAAAATGGAGTGGAGCTCAAACAGAATAAAAAAGAGTGTTGTATTTATTTCCATAATACAGCACTGAATAATGTTGATGTTAAACATATCATGTTCAAAGCAAAATAGTATTGAGACAAAATGTACTTTACGTTTTGATTCCATTCAGAAGTTTAAAGAGCATGGAAAACAGCAAGACAACATTTGTAAAATCAAAGTAGGAGCTTATTTTAAAAAGGAACTTTTGTTCTAGAACCCCAACCATGAAGCCTAAAACAATCCCAACACAATAATAACATGTGCAGTGATAGTTCATACAAAATGTAAAGCGACAATCGGTCTAAACTTAGAAAGATAAAAGTAAAACCATACTCACCTAGAGCAGGACAGGGGATTATTATTTTGTGGAGATGAGGCTGGATTGGCGCAATTCAATGCATATATCCGACACAGGCAAAGTGCGCAAACCGAAGAGAGCCTGGAGGGTTAATTCCCACCGAACTTTCCTCTGTTGGAGTATAGTGGCCGAGTGCCTAAACACTGTCTTTGGGTAAGGTATTGTCACTCACCTCTGGACAGACAGCTCTTTCTCAATGAGTGATTGGCTATATACCCTTAAAAACCAATCACCCAATCACCCCACACCAGTCAACCACGCACTCCGGGACTCGCCCTAGTGCGAGCTGGACATAGGTAAACTTGGAGTTGGGCTAAAATTTAATCCCACTACGCAGATCTTGTTTTTAAACGGAGAGAAATGAACCAATTATTATAACCACTCTGTGATGTGTATTTCTTGCGCGCTCGATATCCCCAGCATCATATCCTGTCATGTGATGCAGATGTTAATGCTCTTCACAATGATTGACATTTGTTTTGTATGGGAGCGAGAGGGGAAAAAAGTGCGAGACAATCCGCTGAATAAGTGAAGTCGCTGCCGATTGGTGCGACCTGCGATTATGTTGCGTGTTTTCATCGTGCACACCTCGTTGGTTTAAAAAGGGACAATGAGCACGCGTACAACTCCTCTCGTCCTCTGTCCGCGATGAGACCAGCTGCGTTCGCCTTTGCCGAAAAAAAAGACTGGAATGAAAGATTCTGGTGCATGATACACAGACGACAGAAACATTTAGTTGCAGTCAAACAAGTTTTCGTGGATGGACGAGCCTTACTTATTGAAGAGGAAACTGTCGGCGTGGACAACTCCATAAAAGGGAACAGTAACTCCTCCGTTAATATCGTCCCTCGTCGTTGCGGAAAAACGGAGTTTCGAACACCGTGAAAGTGTACCGACTCATCCAACGGGATGAAACCAGAGACTTCAAGTTTTGCGTATAGTCATGGCCTATGTTAAATGACTCGTGGTAAGGTATCGTTTGAGCTTCAGTTCCCGCCTTTACAAGAGTGTGTAGGCCCTACTACCAGTACTATAACGTTCTGCATAAAATCGCAAAAAAGACCAACCAAAAAAACATCAATAACATTAAACCGTTTCTCCTAATCATTTTGATGATACTTAAAAACGTCTACATGAGTATGATCATGACAAGTGACCCATACAGTAAATATAAATAGCAGAAGCTCTCCAAGTCTAGAATTCGGTCCAGTCCAGGCCAGTGTAAACTGTGACAATTCGTTAACTCAACAGCAGGCGTGGTTTGTTATTGGCAAACAAATAATAACAGTAGTAATAAAGATAAAATGGATAACATATCAGTAGAGACCCCTACCACGGACTGGAGACCAGATGAACCGCAGGGTCCTGATGTCGGGTTGACCCTCAACGCCATTCTGAAGGTTATCTTCTACAGTGTCGTGCTGCTACTCGGCCTGTTTGGAAACAGTCTCATTCTACGCGTGTATTGGTCCAAACCTAATAAGACAAGCTCCCATATCCTGATCATGGGGCTGGCTGGGATGGACCTCACCGTTTGCATTATGAGAGTATACAATATTATCGTCTTCACATTGTTTCTAGCAAACATGAAGACTCCAGCAGCAGTTAAGTACATCGGTGTCATAGCCTTGGTGAATTTGTACGCATCTTCTGTGCTGACCTGCTTCATTGCAGTGGATAGGTACGACTGCGTGTGTCGGCCGAACAACCGTCGGCTAAATCGCCGCAGAGCAAAGCTGATGATTTTCGGTTCGTACGCTGGAGCGATGTTAATTACTAGTCCGCGCATAGTGGAAGCTTTCTGGCTGCCTGCCTTTACACCGTTACAAAATTGTTTCCTAATATTTCAATGTGTACTGTATATCTTGTTGCTAGCTGTCATTTGTGTTTGCTACGGGCAGGTCTACATGACCATACGAAAGCATGTGAAAGTAAATGCTCTAAGTAAGCGTCATGGCAATCATGACTTTTCGGCCACTACACGGGCATCCTCCTCTCAACACGCTGGTATACCAGCCATTGCAGGCAAGGTACCAATCGCATTGCCCTCAACCAAGGATAAAGGTCTACCTTTCAAATCAAATCGACCAGGGAGCAGCGAAATGATCGGCAGACAAGCACCCGTACCCAAGGAGGCCTTCCACCGAGATGACCAGTCCATGACTGCAACAAAATGTAACGTTAACATCACCCCAACTGACCGTCCACCGGGGAACGTGAACCCTAACCAACCCAGGGGCAAATGTGAAACGGTTTCACTTCAGCGTAAGACCACAAAAATGATGTTCGGGACCAGCGTTGTCCTCCTCGTGACTTGGTTCCCATATTGGCTCTATATTGCCTTGGCTTTAGCCAAAGTCAACGGCAGTGTAATTTCTCCACTCTTCGAACAGGTTGTGTTCTACTCTACTCCCACTGTGTACCTAAATAATATCTTGAATCCATTAATCTATGGTCTTGCAAACAGACGATTTCGGAAGGATTGTCTGAGCACATTGAAGAAAATCAAAAGGTGTTAATTGAAAAAGAAATGCAGCGAAAAACCACATTTTCAGTTCAAAGAAAGATTTATTTACTTATTTATTTATTTATTTATTTATTTATTTCAGTGAATCTCATCTTTAAATGTTGTGTGCATCTCGGTTGAGATGTAAACAAAAGGTACTTAATATTTACAACGTTATATTTAAATGGCGCACCCTCGTGTTTAAATATAGTCAATGCAACGTTATGATTATCTATCTAAAACAACATTTCATTTTGTCGGTATCTTTGTTCGGGGTGCCAGTCAGAAGCCACTCAACCCATTACTGCCTGCCGTATAGCCGTTTACATGTTCAATCAGACGACTTAATTTTATGAGCTTATACAGATTACCGTAACCTTAACACCAAATAAACACTGTGCTTTCCAAGTCCAGCGGGCAAAAATGAACAGGCCACTCGTGTGGGATTAGAACCCACAACCCCATCATTCTAAAACATAATGTCTAAGTAATGCTTATTGCACATTGGTGTGAAGACCACAACCAAAATATTATTATATTAATATAAAATAAGCAGGGGAGATGGCCTTAGCTTTCGATCCAGACCGGACCTTCGACAGGGGCATAAACAAGCACAAACACAAACATATCCATTTATAGCAAAAAGAGGAGCAAAGGATACAGGGAGAGTACCCAGAAGAAAGGCGGGAAAATATAGCCAATCAGAGTTACAAATTTGCAAACAATGGGTTGGCTAAGAACAATTCTATTAATATATATTGTTTTCCTGTATATGTACTTGATTTTTTGCAAAGCGATCCTTGAAGCTTTTCAACGAAAGGGTGTGGCATTACATACATGTTGTTATTATTATTATTATTATTATTATTGTTATTATTATTATCACCATAATATTAGTATTATGTTCCTGGTGCAATCATTACATCAATTCAATTTACACCGTTTGTCTTAAGAAATATTTCCAATTTGAATTACTATTATTGACGGAAGAAATATCCTCAAACACTTGTTTTGTAATTTCGATTTAACCAAAAGCACTTGACTGTCAACAAAACCTGGAAAGAAAAGAAACCCTCACTTTTCTGGAACTACTCTGTTTGATGGTTTTCCCCCTCGGTTTGATTGCATTGTTCGTTTATTATTAGAAGATATAGGAATGAAAGCAATCTTCCTAAAGCCAATGGTGGATGAGACATTTCGCTTGATAGAAAATAAGAAATGGCATTTTAAAGACAAAGTATACCTTTGGTTTTTGGAACCATTCGATTGTTTTGTACATAAATGTAGATATATACAATCCTGTGGAGCATTTATCTCAAAAGGTGGTGGCGTTTTTGAGATATTCTGGTGTGCTTATGTCCACACAGGAAGAATATTCCCTAATTGGAATACACAATCTGAGAAATGTTTCACGCAGAAACGTTTTCCAGATTGAAATGCTTTTGAACCCCCCCCCCCCTCTAAAACCACAATCCTTAGAAGGAAATCGTTTTTCAAAGTGTTACACATTATCAACAGCTGCAGTGCTTCTTACCAAATCATTACCCTCCCTTTAAAAGGACAGGTGCACTTTTTGATCGTGCGGGCTGTGAAATTGCAACAAAGAACCAGGCCCTAACTATGTTTAGATCTACCATGTCTAAGCATGTCTAACGTACTGAATCGTATTGGATTTCAATGTTCGCTTTCAATTTTTGAATAAGTATAAGAAGAACATGAATCAGCTGAGAGAAGAAGAAGTAGACCGGAAAGTAAAATGCATCATTTCTGACAATGTCTGGACATGGGGGCTGCGAGCAGAACAAATCGCAACACTTGCCCAAAGATCGCAGTAATTATCTTTGTAAAGTGGAACAAAGTGGGACTGGATACAACAGTCGAGACTGGACACGACAAAACGTTGCCGCCCTCATACGTTATGACAGAGGAGGGAGAGCTGAGGCGAACCCTGACAGCAGGTGCACCCATCATGTTAGTCTTGCTTGGCGACGTTCATTTTGTTAACGTTGTCGCCGATTTCGCAACACTAATTACTGGAGAAGAGATATCTGTATCACACAAACTTCTGGCCCAAAACGAACAACTAGATTCGTAGCTAATACAAAAAACAGCTTTATTATTATTTTTTTTTAAAGGCACATGCGAAAGTTTCAGCTGAGTACAGTGTCTACTTGCTGAGAAAGCATGTTTCCATAAAACAAGGAAAAACATGTGAAAGTGTTGTCAATATGGTGGTAAACAATGATACAATTATAACTGACCAGAGTTTCCGTCACAAGAAGTGTTCAATAAAAAATGGGGGATGGGGCTAGTGTTGGTGGTGCCTTAAAAGGCAATTAGGTGCAAAAGTATAAGCCATGGCGATTTTCTACTTTTAGCGTCAGAGGAATGGAATAATCCTTATTTTTATTATTTTTGTTTATTCATTTTTAAAGGGCTTGAGCAGCAGGCGCCTACTTTAGACAAATGCCCCAACCATTTGGAAAGCCAAACGCAAGGAAGCCGAAGTGAAAAAGTTGTTAACACCAAATGTTAACAATGTTGGTTTTTCCCTCTTTGTAAACTAGATGACTTGGTGTACAAGTTTTTCAAATAAAACAAACAAAACCTTTGGTTAAGCGGATACCCGGTTAAACAACGATTAACAAAATTAGAAGTGACAACACGTAAGTCTTCTCACTAAGAAAGTCAGGCACCTACATGTTTACCAGACACCTCATTCAGTTTTACGTAATAAGTAATGAACCAGACATAACCATTTTGTCTAGCGTTTCCTTACGCAACAGCTGATTGGTTACATAGGCAAGATAGTACAGTGTGTTTGCTTTACGGTTTGACCAATCACGTTTGGGCTCTCATTTTACAAGCCATGGCGGACATTTTTATTCCGAACGGTTACGCTGACGAGGACGGATTCTTTTAGTGTTCTTGACTGTTTCGAGTGTCCTTGGAAACAACAAATACAGCGAAAGACTAGATCAATAATTTAACTAATACGCCATTAGTGAAAATCTTCTGCACACTTTCGTTAACTGTACACATGACTTTTCCGGAGACCCTTACTTCTGCACACAGATGCTTATGTTTTTGGTATCATATTTCTTTATTTTTAACACAACAAATTATGTAATTTAAGGTACAATGAAACATTATTGCTCCGTTATGTGATGTTTTTGTTTTGTTACAGTGGTTATTTTTCTCGAAATAAATGTTTGTCCCCCAAGCTCATTGGTTATGCAAAACCGTGACGGTCACGCCAACGCAGCAAATGAAAGGAAGCACTTTTCTGACCCCTGCGGACTGACTGGATTTACTCATTTTTACAAAAGATTGATACATTGTGCGTGCGGAGGGATTTTCATATGCATTGTTTTATTGTGTGGGCCTAGGCTAACGTTGAGTGTTTCTGAACTGCAACATGGCATGTTGTCAGTGTGAATCTAATGTTCCGTCTCATGTCCCATTCCAGTCACATTTATGCCCCCGCACCCTCACACATAGTTGTCGACCCGGGATATCATGGACGCCGTGTAGGACTTTAGAAAATAACCTTTAGCTACGTGTGTAAGTATAGTGCGCTGTTCTAATTCAACGAGTAGACCAAAAAACGGTTTACTTTTCATGATTTCAACACTTTGCAATAATTCAAAGTGCCAGTTCCTATCTGTTTATATTCGGTCAACCTTTCTGGACTAAGGATATAATTTGATCCAAATAAGACAGTTACAGTGGCATTCGGATAACTGCCTTTTTACCTGGCGTTGTAGACATCCGGATCTTTGGAATCTTGTTGGACTTGTCCAATCTTTGAGCGGCTCAAATTGTACATGACACGGTCATACGGGTGGGATGGGGGTGGGAGGGGTAGTGTTGGAGGGGTGGGGTGTTACTTCACTGTATACTGTGTTAATGATAACAAACCCACTAGTGTTATGTGTAAAAGTATCAAGTTAAGTGAACTATTGTCAGTCTTAACACTGTATATTGTGTCATTAAAATGTACTCATAAAACTGGTCATTTATAGAGCTTGGGTATTCACCAAAATTGACACTCATGGTTTGTTCAAGAGCACAAATGTCATGACCTGGAAAAGGCCCCACACCCCCATGACTTAAGCCCACCATCAAAACTTAAGTCCGGTGCCCTTTAGAGCATAGGTTTATTGTATTTCCTTCGAGGCTCATGTATCAAGAGGTATCAGATGTATATTCCACTTCAAAACTGACATCCCCCCCCCACTCAGGCACTGTGTCAAATATTATGACACTCAGCAAAGGTTTAAATGTTAATGGATTAAAGCACAAATTTGTCCGATGCAGTGACATTACCACCAGAGGGTTGGGTGGGCAAACCCTGATCCCTACCCCTTCATCTACCCCCAAAATGAGATTTAAAAAAACTGGTTCAGTGCACCACAAGCCCCCTAATAAAATTTTTCCGCTCGACCCCTCCCCCTCCCCATGTGAAAATGTATATACGTGTGCACGTCATATTAATGGTTTACAGCACAAATTATTAAACCGAGGTAATCGCATTTTAAGCTGTAGAATAAGAAAATTAACTTAGGATAGTTTACATGTAAATGGTTTACAGCACAAGTTAAACGGAGGTAAACGCAGTTTAAGTCTGTTACATAAGAAGTTGAACTGGATGTAATTAGTTATGACATCAGGGAACTAATGGTTCACAACACAAATTATTACACATCGAAACGTCACGTCATTACCCATTTTGTGCATTTATACAATAGGTCCTTTTGGTTGGTACTGGCTAATTCTATTTTGTCCAATGTAATTATCACACGATTAACTAATGGTTAACTAATTGTTTAACCGAGTGAACGCAGATTAAGAAGTAGAATAAGAAGTTTAAGTGAATTGTAAATTATCACATGAGGCACTGATAGTTTACAGCACAAATTATTAAACCAAGTGAACACAGTATAAGTATGTAGAATAAAATGTTTAACTGATATCATAAGGAACTAACAGTTTACAGCACAAGTTATTGAACCGAATGGAAGCAGTATAAGTCTGTAGATTAAGAAGAGTGTAATTATCACACGAGGAGCTAATGGTGTACAGCACATAAATTATAATACCGAGGTAAACGTACTTTACGGTACGTCTGTACAATGATAAGTGAATGAATGTAATGATCACTTAAGGAACCAAGGGTTTACAGCACAAATTATTAACCGAGATGAACACAGTTTAGATCTGCAGAATGAGAAGTTTAACTGAACGTAATTACCGCAAGGGGAACTACCGGCAATGGTTTACAGCACAAACTGTTAAACCGAGGCAAAGGCAGTTTATTTCTGCAGACTAAGAAGTTTAACTGAATGTAAATATAGCAAGAGTAACTAAGGTGTACAGCACAAATTACTTAACCGAGTGAACGCAGTTTATGTCTGTAGAAGTTTAACAGATTGTAATTATCATATGAGAAACTAATGCATGGTTTACAGCCTAAAAGCACATATTATTTAACCGAGTGAACGCAGTTTAAGTGTGTATAATGAGAAGTTAACTGAATGTGAGTATACAGGGTTCTCCCTTATCAGTGGTCCGCTGGCAACATGCCAGTTAAAACACACAAGGACCGGTCAGAATTCTATCCAAGTGGTCCGACTGGCTAGTTCGGTGTTGAGAATCATCCCTATTTTATATGAAATATGGACCGATGAGAAAACTGGCGGACAAGTGAAATGACAAGTGAACTGGCCCTGCTGGCTAGTCATTCGAACATTTAAAGGGGCAAACCCTGTTATCACACGAGGAAGTAATATAGTTAAGTGCACACATTTATTAAACCGATGTGAACGCAGTGAAAGTTTGTAGAATAACAAGGTTAACTGTGTAATTATCACATGAGAAACTAATGGTTTCCAGAACATTACCTATTTAACCAAAGCGAACGCACTTTCTGTCTGTTATTATCACATAACAGCACAAGTTATAAAAGCGAGGTGAACACAGTGTAAGTCAGTATATATAGAATATGAAGTTTAACAAAAATGTATTATATTATGACATGATATTTCACATGTAAGTAGTTTTACAGCACAGATTAAACGATGTAAACGCAGTCGCGCGACCATCTACGGGATAAGCAAATTTAGCATCCACACTGTGTGTGGCACAGAGCAGTGTACAATATGAAATCACAAACCTGAGAAACTCGGGCAGTCATCAGGTTCGCGAGAAAATAGTTTTAAAAGAAAATATTACTGGCTTCACTATTTTCAAACTTCGTATTTCGGACTCGCAACATCAAAAAGAATTGTTTTACTCATTCCTCAAAAACTATGGCATTTTTTGGTAATACATTTTCACTGGAAGCTTTCCACCTCGACCATATCTATACCATGTAAAAGTCATGAATCTGTGAACGTGTATACTTTTAGTCTCACCATTAATGTTGCACACACCCTGTCTGTAGAATGGCAGTTTATGTAATTATTACATAAGATAATAAGTGATGATTAATGTTATGTCAATGTACTTGATTCCTAATTGATGTTTCACTGGTACACACAAAACGCAAGCTCTCGCTGCACAATGAATTAGATACCAACACATGACTCACAAGCGCATGGTAAATAAGAAGTGAACAAACTGACTTGAGAATGAAAAAAATAAAGGGGTTTAAAAAATATTAAAATGCCACATTTTATTGAATAATGGATGTAGAGGTATAATTATGAATGCTGTACAGATACGATAGGGAGGGGAACCAACGAATAATTACACACATTGTAATGAATGGTGAGTGTTTACCAAGATGCTTTCACAATATAAGGAATCTAAGTTCAGCAAGATTCTTAAAACTGAATAAAAAATTACCCTACTTAAGTACTGGCATTATTTACACCTGTTGTCTCACGTGACAATTATTTGACATGACAATTCCTGGTAAATTTGTTTATTTATGTATTTATCTATTTATTTATTTGCGAGTTGCTTGTTTGTCAGCCGAACTCATTTGGCTCGCACTTTGTTTTTATGACTACTGAGAAATATATTCATTCAAACTTAATTAATTGGTTTCCAGCCAGGTCTAAGCTGTCAACATTACATCGTAGGATGAGATGTGTTTGCTGCAATTATGTTCCTCGACACAAATAAATATATATATATATCACCAAGATTTGTGAACTGTCCACCCATTATTATTGTTTAAGACTTTATTCTTTTTAAATTGTAGGTAAAGGAATAAACCAGAGTTCTAATTAATATGCATCAATGACGTCTCGGAACTTGCGGATACACGTGTTTGGATACACGTGTTTAGTCCGGCCGGCCGGCCGGACGATTCGTCGTTATTTTCGTAGCATTTAATGGGTATATCATGTCATTTCAAAGCATGGGGGACAGAAAGTGGTCCCAGTAAGTAAATTTACCGGGTACAAAATATAAACAAAGCCTGGTCCTAGGTTTATGCTAACGGTTTCCCTATACAAATTCAGAGTAATTTCCACAAAGATACTTTTGCCGAATATTCCAATATGGTTTGTATTCATCGTTGTTATTCTCACCATACAATTTATTTCCTGCATGTTCCCATATTCCATCATTTACAGAAGACAATACGTGTGTACAGCTTTTCCTTCTTCGGTCGCCGATTTAAAAGACTGGACTAGGGGTGGGTTCTCCCAATATTTACAGTACCAGGTCTGGAATTTCATCTTTGAGAGAGAGAGGGCAAGGCCATTTTCATTTTGCAAAGGGCAGTTCCACTGCAAAATATTCAAGCCAATTAGAAAATGTTCAAGGGGCACCAAGGTCAAGACCGTGCAGGCAACGGAGTGCATGGCCTACGTGAAATGTAATTCCAGGCCTGCAATAACCATCTATACTCGTCACAATTTTAAGACGTTATAAGGATAAAAGGAAAATTCGTCTTTCAATAATTATTTATATTTTATGAAGACGGCACTCACCTACTATATCCATTCACCTTCGGATCCCTGACTGACACCCAGATGCAGTTCACCGGGTAGCTGAGTGATAATCATCCCCGAGCCTCGTCGTGCCTAGACGGTTAACAGTGCAACTCCAGTCCGTACTCACCAAAGGTTAGATACTACCTGTGGATTTCCGACTTAAAAATCCTGTATACGCCGTATTTCCAGACCCACACTTTGCTGGACATGTTCTACTGACATCCAGGTCCATCAGTTGTAAACAAATTTCGCAGTTTTATGTGTGAACTTCAGCTAAATCTGTTCCTTAAACGTCGCCATTAACATTTTCGTTCAACAGAACGAGCAGGCAAAACACGGCGCGTACAGACCATGCTGACTGCATGTACACACAACGTGTAATACGCTGCCTTTTGTTGGTATGCGGTTACATTGCCATTTTTGCAGCTGTGATTCTTTCGTTACGTAATGGGCATTGAAACTCACACAGTTGCATCATGTGAGTTGCGTGCAGCATTTTAGTTAAGTTTATATCATTATTGTATCTGAGTATTGTCATATGACGATTTGTCTCAAACAAAATAAAAGTGTACGTGGGGAAGTCGACAATCCGAAGAAAATAAAGGCGTGATACCGAGATAAATGTCTCGGGATTATGGTACAAGAGGTGTCAACTTCCAGAGAATTATCTCAAGTTGACAACAGCCTCTAGTGGGATTTCCCGCCTTACTTGTTTTACGAGATCAACGCTTTATTTTTCAAGATCATAACATGATCCCGAGATGGTTGTCTCAGGGTCTCAAAGTTGGATGGATTTTCAGAGCTGTGTTTAAACGTATCTGTTCTGATATCCATTGACGCACGCTACGCGGGGAAAATTGTAGGGCCCGAAGGCTGGAAGCTCTACAGAGATTGGCGACTTAAATTCGAGAGGCTGAAGTACAAAAGGAAAACATGAACTATTTTAAATTTATTTTAAAAACTAAAGGCCCTATCACACCTTGACGTTTTAGCCAGCGTATGCTGACGTATGACAAAGTTGGCGAAAACGCTGGCGTACGTTGAATAAGTTATGGGTAAGTTTTGTATAAGTTAAGGGCACACTGAAACACGCTGGTATACGTCGTAGTGAGGCGAGGTCGTCAAAAAAATTTGGCATGCCCACAAATTTTCGGCGTATACGCTGGCTGAAACGTCAAGGTATGACAGGGCCTTAACGTTGTTTTAGACACCGAAAGAGGATGTTGATACACCCGAAAACATGCTGACCCGTATAAGAGTTGTTATTTTGCATTTTACTCGATTCGGTTGCAGTAAAGTTGACCCTGTAATATGTTGAGCAAATAAGCAAGCAATTTATTATAGAACTCTTGGTGAATATTTCAATTATAGTCGCCAGACATCCTTTCTTCCCTTTTCTTCTTGGAGCTTCTTTGCGAAATTCCCAGCCTTTTCGCAGATTTTTTTATTTTTTATTTATAGAATAATAATAGGTAGCACTTCAACCAGGTTAGCGTGTATAGGCCTACATTCCGTCACGAAATATTCTGCAGTTGAGTCAAGAATTAAGGAAGAGATTGTACCGTAATGCTAAAGCTTCAGAAAAACTCAGATTTGTCATGTACATGTACTACTACAGTTACCCACATGCGTGTCTCTACGCACATGACCGGCACGCAAAGGATTCTGGGTAAAATCCGAGTCCAAGAAACACCGGCAACCATCATGGCGTGCTGATTTTGAAGCAATGCGGTACACAACTATAAAGCCTGGAATAGCCACATAGTAAACTACAGTATAGCATCCAACTTTATTAGCTTGATAGGCCGTGTCCGAAACGGCGACTTCGGCTAGAGCTACAGCTAGATCAGCGAGTCTGCCAGTGTTGAAGAATAGGCAGACGCGCGCGATCTAGCCGTAGCTCTGACCGAAGTCGCCGTTATGGACACGGCCAAATATGTTTTAACTGTACTCGGTTTCCCAAGATGCATTGTGGTATATATATTTTTTTCAGATGTCGCATATCCGACGCCGGCATATCGGCTGTTAAGTTGCTCCGCACCAATTTTTAGGCTGGTATGACTTTTACATTTTCATTGTTTTCTTAATTAATCACAACTGTATTAA
>CM021527.1:12348250-12369037 GCA_010994315.2 Pisaster ochraceus
ACCTTCAGTATGAGCTCCACGAGAGGGGGCGTGAAGGGCTCGGCAGCACTCAGGCAGGTCAGAAGGTAAGCTCCACGTATCCAAGTCACCTTACGTAATTTGCTTTCATTGACGTTTCGATTTTTATTTCCTTCGAAAGTTGTGTTCCAATTACTTCCGGTTGCATCCGTAAAGCTCTTCCAGGGGAACAAAACGGACGAATGATTTCAAATCCACATACTTTTTAAACCCTGATTGTAATAACAACAAGTTCTAATAATAACAACTTAGGCCTATACAAAGCCATAAAATACCTCTGCATCGTCAAAGCTGTGAATGGTCCAGAGTTACCGTTGAAACGACAACTATGTTGGGCATGCAGTCGTTTGGAGGTATTTTATTCTTATGTAAAGTCGAAAAACTTGTAATGAGAAATTAAACTGATCAACCGCAAAAAAGCTGATTTAGGATCTGCAAAAATTCTCCAGCTTCGTGTACTTTTTGTACAACATTGTGACGTACTGACAAACATGCTCAAGAAACAGCATTTCGTGACCGTTTCAACGAAGTGACGCCTCCACCCTTACACAGTTCCCTTTTTTGAGAAAATCGTGTTTGAAGTTGTTCTAGTTTGACCCCCAAAAAACGCGTGTAATTCAAATAATATCTGACATCGTCCCAATCATGCATCCATTTTTTTTTCTTCACATAGACACTTTTTAATGGATTATTAATTACTTAACTCCTGTTACACTGACCGACTACTTCGTGAAAACGAAAAAAAAACAAGGTATTTAGAAAGGTGCTGTGTACAATACTACACACCAATGGACTACTCACTTTGTAAAAACCCAATAATTTTCAGGGTACGTCACTCTTGTCGTACCGTGCGTGTTACACACCTTGCCAATATTTTTGGTTTCAACCCAAAAACTGCAAATCCGGTGGTTCACTGATGGATAATATTTACACAATTGTTGCTTGTTTTATCTTTTTTTTAATGGGGAAAACTGTTCATACGTCAATGATAGTATACAAAAACTGAAAGGCTACAAAAACTGATTTACCATAGTTTTGACGGACTCGCCGTTTCGATCTGATGCTGTAAAACCGGTCGAAGAACTTCAACCATTATGATGACGATTACGAAGTTCGTCATAATATTGTGTGTGTTTTTTGTGGGGGGTTTGTGTGTGGGCGTGTGTGGTTTTTTCCCCCTTCTTCTTCTTTTTTACCGACTACAGCCTCGCATTCAATGATGTGAAAAGAGTTGCCACACTGGATGCACACTCATCAAGTTTTCTCTGGTCTGAAAATTCATTCAAAAACCGAACGGATAACTGAATGACCTTATAAACACGCTCACAATTTTAAGAAAGCTTGTCGACAAAGTAACCATTAAAAAAAGATTGGTTTTAATCTGAGCGTCCGGTGAGAGCTCACTGATAGCATGATATCAGTGCCACTCCTCCAGATGCTCCATCTGAAGGACTAAATAAGGCGAGAAGAAAAACGTTCGAAGACCCCCCCCCCACACACACACACACACCCACACCCACACATCAACATTTTTTATTTCGATTGCTTTAACTGAAATAAGCAGCCTGAACTAAACCAAGCTTTTAAGCTGAAGCATGACCACCCTTAATGAAAGTAAAAGTTTCCAAGCTCTTTGTATTGTATATTGATTGAGAGCTAAAGGCTGAGAATGAAGTTCCTGCCCCTAAGAAATAAATGATGCACTTTGTCCTTCGAGTGTCTGGTGCGGAAGAACTGAAGGTTAAGAACTTTAAGGATATAATCTTCAAAGGTTACACTAAAATGGCTGTTAATTATTGTTCATGCTTTATAATGTCTATCAGGACACCATTTGGGACCAACTTCCCGAAGACCTCGTGAACAACAGATGTTAACATCATTCGGTCGGCAGGGCGTACTGGTTTTAACAATGTGCGTATAGGTGCGATGACTTATGGGGATTTCCAATTATAAAAGTTGACACCAGTACCAATCGACCACAAAACTATATCCGCGTGAAGTACTGTCAAAGTGGACAAAATGGCGTTTGGGGTCCCCACATTATCACCATTGCTTATTTTGATTGCCGCTGTCGAAATTAGCCAGATATGAACGTCCCAAAAATGTTGACAACATAGTTCTTGTTAGTTTGGTTTCACCCCTATACGTGTGATATAATCACTGTATACTTAGTTCATGCGTAGTACATGCGTAGTACTCCAGAAAAAAAACATCAAAAGGCTACTCGAGCGGAGTTCGAACCCACGGCCTCTACATTTCACGCCTTCTGTTTTCATGTTGTTTTGGCCGCGCCGAAGGAATCCTCTAAAAGTAGCACGAAGTATACATAAAGTACTCCAAAAGAGAAGACAATGTTTTGGAATCGGGTGTGACAAAATACCATAGTTTACATATAAGTGAAGAGCTTGAACGACTAAAACTGATGATACTTTGTTACGTTAAAAGCTCACTACAAAAGATAGAAATCATTTCGTAGCTTATGTATCTACCATCACTCGAGGAGGAATTTCTAGCGATCGAACCACGCATCCTTCGTCCTCTCCAAACAAGGATAAAACTCGGCGGACGTCTTTCTCTTCCTCTTTTTTTTTTTTTTTTTCTTTTCTTTCTTTTCGTATATATTTATACTGCCTCCCTTCTCTCATCTACTTCCGGACAGTGACCGATGGCCGCGGGGCTAATCACCAGTATCATCAGTAAAAACAGACGTATACATAATAACATACACTCTCCTAACATCTGGTGCTGACCGAAGTGATGAGTAATTGGGCAATGAACTGTGTAGGTGTACAGATCGTAATGGTAGGGATGGAGAAAAAAAAAACTTGGTTTGGTTTCTATTATAAAGAGCGTATCAACAAGAAACTAATGAGGCGGATGACCCAATGGGTTTGGCCACTAGAAGAAGAAAAAACGAAGCAATGTCCACAAAACTCAAATTGTCCTATTAGTTAAACATTTAAGACGTACGTGTCCCACAATATTTCAAATAAATTCGCACAATATTTGTCAACATAGCGCCAAAAGTGCGCCCTCTTGTTGTGCCGCTGATTATTTTTCGAAAAGTTTTGTTCTTCTTCCGTACAATATTCTACCACCATAGACAAACTGACGGTAAGGATCGATTGATCACATCAACGCTGACCTTAATTCGAATATCATTGGTGTCAAAAAGCCAACAATGCCAATAAAAAGCCCCGAGTAAAACAGACGTCTTCCATACAGGCATAGCTAATAATGTATCAAACGATTAATATGATTATTTGTAAAAAAAAAAAATTTAAATTACTAACAGATGACAACGTTGGATTTCATTCAAAGACATTTTAACACACGCAGTTAGACCGCCTAAACTGAGCTCAAAGTTATTGGAAAATTGAGCGATAATTGGCAGTTACGGTTAGCAGACAATGTGCGTTTATTGTGTGAAGCACATGTCGCATTAGCAAGAGGAATGTTGGTGGGTGCAGATGTCTGGTGCTAGCCCCAACAGGGCCATAAATTGGCCCATAGCTGCCTAAACTCAAATTGCACTTGCAAGGCAAAAGAAAAACATGTTTAGTTTGGACGCATCATTATTGTAGAAATTATTGTGGTGCTCGATATACAGCATGGTGTACTCCCCTCCCATTTAGTTCCTCATTGTGTTCTGGAAATCTCAGGAATTCTTTATAGGATTGGGGGGGGGGGTACTTCTGTACAAGTATAGGGTTATCTGGAGGACACACTATATCGGGCGTAACATTTTGAACGACAATGTTTTCTTTCATTATAATAATTGGTTCTAAAACCTGACTTGATACCAAGCAAATTTTTTAAACCTCAAAATTATCAATTTATCTCTTCCGGATTTCATGTGCCAAATCAACCATAGGCCTTCTGTGTCTATAATAATGAACTTTCCGTCTCCAGTGTCACTGTCAGAAGACTCAGTTGTTAATGCAATCACACGTCCAGAGGGCTCCGCTGTAATGCCAATACCTGGAAAGTCACTCCTTTTTAATAGCTTTTCAATGTACTCAATTGCTATTTCAGATGGCAAAGAAAAGCGAACAGACTTGTACAATTTACTGCAATTACAAAGCAACCAGACAGGAGCAAATGAAACCAAGCTCATTGAAGAACCAGTTCAAGAGTATATCTAAAAACAATTCAAAGTGAGCAATCGTTGTTTTGGGAAGAATAAGCACCCCCTTCCAAATTCTTACCCAGATGTTATGTAATTTTATCTTACCCAACACCGTTGTGCTATTTTTTTTACCCTTTAGTTGTCTCATTTTAGCCATTTACTTGGTAAAAAAAACTACCGGGGCTTCCAAAATCAACACTAATCATAGCATCATTGTACATCCAGATACACTTGGGGCAAAGGTAACCGAAAAAAGGTGATTGGTTGGTGAAAACAAGAACTTTCTTGGGAGCAGACTATGTTAATCTCTTCTTGGAAGCAGTGTTGGCTCTGAAAAGAGCCGGTTGGTTTTGTCAGACCTTTTAATGACGGTTCAAACTGTCAGTGACGAAACCTCCGTGTTGCAAAGTCAATGAAGCTCCAACCAATCTGGCTCATGAACCCTCACTCTTTTCGACAGACTGTTGTTTCTCGAACGGAACAACTTTCATACATTGCCTTTACAGTGCTTGTGAATAGAACCGGTCGGCCCATGAAGATCGTCTTCATAAAAATACACCAGACTAGCAAAATATTGGCTAGCTTTGATAATCGTGCAGCTGTATTTTGTAAAATACATGCCCTGGGGGCAACGATTCATCCTGCCACCCAACATCTCTAGATAAACAAAATGCTAAAACAACAAAGCAGACTTCTTCGTGCACGTTTGGAGACAGGCAACCCATTAATCATTTTAGTAGGTTGGTCTGTACCTCACTCCACCCCCACCCCACCCCACCCCACCCCACCCCACCCCACCCAACCCACTTCACCCACTTCACCAAGTGCACAAAATCTTTAACAAACAGGTTTTTTTTTTCTTTACTGAAACGTGTGACCATCGAGTTTTTGTTCACAGATAAAATGTGGTTATTGAAAACTATAGGGGGCGGGATTTCTTCCAAAGTGTACGTCCATGCAGTTGGCCAAGTCATGAATATTGAACTGGTTATCGCAATTTAAAGAAGAGAGTGTACACCAAAAAACATAATAATTAGCTCAATTTATAAGCAGGCAAATCGTGCTGTGCAGATATTTATCTTTGCAAAAAATGTTTACAAAAAAACAAACAGACACCCCAACAAACACCCCAAACAACCAAACAAATACACAAAATAACAGGGACACCCGAGTCAAACCAATGAAAAGGCTGGTTGTGATTCTGCTGGACAGGCTTTTTCTTTGCTTTGGGTATTACTGATAAAATTTGTTTCAGTTCGCCAAAGCAACCAATACTGTAACATCACCTTTTTAATTCTAGGAGTGCGAGCATACCAGAAACAATGTGCACCTTTGAATACTCCAGCTGACAACATGGTTCTAAATAATAATCGATGCAGTCTGCCGGAGGAGTGCAACAGCGCCCTCAATGCAATACATTTTTAGGTCAGTGCCATAAAGATTTGATAGTCTCCAATTCCTGTTTCCAGGTGGCGTATTTCCCAACAATGTGACACCAAAACCCTTCCTGTGTTCCAAACGGCACTTTAAAAAAAAAAATAATAAATTAAAAATATCCTGCGCAGCAACCCAATGAATATCTTGTTTATTCCTGTGTTTCATGGTACACCACACAAGGAAACATCCTCTCTGTTAAACCACTTCCACTCTCTGTCATTGATATTATAGACTTTTTTTGTTGGTGTATTATATTATTATACAAACATTACTGTGTATATCCAGGAAACATGAGCCGCAACATGAATTGATTGAACTCACCAGTGAAAAACAACCACAGCTATTACAGTCATGGTAACAAAGAATGATATCAGTGTTCAGGAAAACTAGAAGTAAATCAGAGGACGTCCGTCCAATCGTTCACCTTTCAAAAATTAAAGATGTCACCTAAAAACTAATACGCACATTTCCCCGCTGCAGTGTCCATTGATGTTTGAGGCCTACCATTGAGGATTTAACATTGCACTTGTTTGTGTTCTTGCTTGCTGTTCCATGTTGAAATTTATATGACTCCATCGGGTGTGCGAAAGAGTAACAACACTCCTTAAAACAAAACAACTTGCGAAAGTTTCATCAAAATAGAATTTGGCAGTCATATTTTTTGTTTTACAAACTGCGCTAGCATTGGTACAAAGTATTCTTCTTCTTTTCACGTCTTCAAATGTCTTAAAATTAATTATGCCTCCAAGGCGTTAACGGTTTTTCAGACACAGACAGAAATATTCCTCTTTAGGGCGGTTCCAATCTTGTAATCATCCAGCTTTCAATTGATCTAAAACATTTTTCCCAGAAATAAATGCTCATTTTTTTTAATACTTTTTTTTTTAGTAATACTCTGAGATCAAACTGCTAAAATATTTTCTGTCTTTCTTCCTTTCTAATAGTTTCTATCTGCCTTTCATTTTTTCTGTCTTTCTTTAAGAACAATATTAAACATTATTTTTAAAAAATTAAAAATTCTGTGTGATATTATTCTTTAAGTGTGAACATGCTTGGCACTGTGTGGATAACCGAGCTCGTATATGAGTGGGCGATGATCCAAGGTTGCAAAGTTCAACATTCAGAGTTCCGCTTCCTCTGCTACAAAAGGCAAAATACCACATTTAGCAACACTCCTCTGCTGGTATTGAGAGGTTTCACGTGACGTCACTTCATTGTCTCCGCTGCCATGTTGAGTACTAAAATACCGTTCGTGTGATGGGGAAATAGTACCCAACATGGCCGTCAAAATGACCTTTTAAGGGGTCACGGAACCTCTCTATAGTACGAGTCTAATGACCTTTCGTTTTTGTCAGTAGTTAATATTAATAACGAGATTTAAGAGTCTTCAAATTGTTGGAATGGGAACAAAACACAGGATAACCCCGTGAACAGGGACGGGCCGTGGGGGTGGGGTGGGGAGGGGGGACTTGAAAAAAACCTTGCTCTTGCTTTTGCTCCCGTTGCATACCGCTGCCGTTGCCCCTGCCGCTGTCGCTGTCGCCACGGTCGCTGTCGCCGTCGCTGTCGCTGTTGTTTTTGTTTTTGTTGTTGTTGTTGTTGTTGTTTTGCTTTGTTTTTTTGTGGGGTCAATACTTTTGTAGGCAAGGAAAATTATATGAAACCCTCAGGTGGTCGTAGTTATAGCATAAAACAAAGTGTCGTTCTACTTCGGGTAGATCTACACTTTGCAAGGCGGTGATGAAATAGTGGCCTTCGGGTCAGTCGAGCTACAATGTCTGATTTAGTTCTAACCCAATAAAAATGTCCATTCCCGATCTCAGGGGGAGAACGACCTTCAAAAATGTTTTTTTTGTGGCCAGATATTTGTTTTACGCCCGGCTTAATAAAACACCGGGAATTCCTTTGGTGAGCAGGGGTGTATGAACCGTACAGGAAAAATAGTCAGACTGTTACTCTTCCTACATCATACCACATTCTCAATATTCCATTCCTTGATTGTCATTAATAGTATTATTGAAAATAAGTAAAGAAACCATCGTAGGCGAACCCTAGCTTTTCCCTTGCGGTCGCCCCCAACAGGCTACAAAAACGCCTCGCAAGTGGCGCTCTGGCCTCGATTTTTCTAAGCTCTCCTTGTCAACTCTGTAATGCGACACGCACGACGACCGTCAAAATTCCTACCAGATTCTGTCTCTCTACCGTGCCACTGCTTGAGGTCCCCACGGTGCTACACCACCAAAGCTCCCGTTTGCTTCTTGCCCCGTCTCCCCGCTACAGACATTGGTTCGTGAGCAAACAGCACTTTCCACCGCCAACTTTCTAGTTTACCATCCCTAAAACACAGCCTTCGAAATCACTGGAACTGTCGTTTATCTTCGTGTGTATAGAGCTCACTTCAGTTGGCTTTAGTTTCTCTGCTTTGTTTGGTAAGTTTAAAAGTTCAGTTGTAATTGTTTATTAATTAAATATTTTCACATTACGAACGTTTGGTACATCTTTAAGGCGATGGTTGGATGGTGGGATGAGTACACATTCCACAATTTCATATTCGTACATGTCTGCATCTCACGGTGTTATTACCATATAGATACGGAATGTGTGTGTGAGGTGTCGAAGCATAGCCGCGGTGGCACGTCATGCGCTCAAAGAGGAACTCGATTCAAATTCATAGAAAGCCGCAATCATTGTGACAAACATTTCCCCAGTTCGTCTTATACAGGGATGTAAATGGCAGTATTTGAAATGTTAGAGTGCTGGAAAGTTGGTGTATCGTCTGTAAGTAGAGTTGTTGAACTGGGGAGGCAAACCATACAACGTTGGAAGCTGCACATCGCATGCCTTCTCCATACATCTTTAAGCAAATGTGGATAAATCAATGGTTTGGGAAAGATTTTCATTCATTTCTGTCGAATAGATTGCAATAAGCACAAAACAAAACCAGGCCGTGTTCATGTGTGCATTTGAAACTAAAGGATGATGAAAATAACCTACTTTTCCCCAAACCATGGTTCAGCATGCCTACAAAGCTGCCAGCATTTATCGAGCTAAAAATCACTTTACAAACTGTAACTTTTTTATCTCTTCGCTGGATGTCCAATCATTGAAAATTTTTGTGACAATTTGTGTTTGTTTGTTTGGTGTTATTTGTTTGTCTGTTGTTTTTGTTGTTGTTTTTTATAATTTAAAAAAAAATTAAAATCATGATGTTCAACGAGACATTTACCTCTCTACCCGGCCCCCAGCATTCACCCTATAACTCATGTTAAACTGTGGACAATTGTACACTGCACATGTAGACAGTTTAACAGATGATGTATTGTGCAGATTTGTTTTTTCCATCTGGTGTCTTCAAGGTGGAAGAGTCTACATTGGTGGTAGCTAGGTGAGCGAATGACAAGTGAATTTTCCTCCGTCTGTGGGGCAGTCATGTGGCCGGTCCGGCCTTGGGTACATTCACTGTAACGTCAGGGAATTTAAAGTATTTGGGGAACGTTTTGTTTAGTCACTCTTGTGGTTTTGTTGTCTCAGTTGTTCAACGGAGACTGTCGTGAAAGTAGGCTGGGCAACTGACACCAAGAACATTGTTTTGTTTTCAATCATGTCCATTTAAAAATCGTCAGGCTATGTCAGTAATCATGATCTGTTCAAGGCTAGGGTAAAGGTTCTTCCTTTACTTTTTGTCTTTATTTGTATTTGTAAATAAGCCGATATTACAATGGATTCGTGCTCGGTCCTCTTTCAAGCCTGCAAGGAGAAAAAAATACCAAAGTAAACATGTGGTACAGTGAGTTGAGACAATTACTGTTCTTCTCCTGTAACTTTGTTCTCCGCCAAAAGATGTACAGTATCGATGAAAATTAATTAATAAACAAACTTCCGAAAATAGTGTCGGTAGGGCCTACTAACAGTTCCGTGTTGTTGCTGATAATACCCCATGTAAAATAACACAAACCGAAGCAAAACAAAGCTTGCTTTTCTTTTTCACACATCAGAAATTTTCCAAAAATCAAAGCGCTCTGTTGAATTACTGTCACCTTTAATGACAACGATACCCAGGCCATTTTTAAAACTCCGGCTTGGGTTTGGGCTCCGGCTTGAGTTCCAGCTTGGGCTCCGTTTGCCTGTTTGAAACCCCGTAAGGAAAGCGCACGTTTTCTAAAATGACTGACCGAGCCTAAAGCCCAAGCCCAAGTTATGCCTTGGTTTCGATAAGGCCCGCTAATATTGGAACACTTTCCTGAAACGTGTAGTGACACGTGACTCCAATAAGTTTTGGTCTGGTGTCCTTGGTCAGTCTATGTTTTCTTTACATCAGGAAGGAAGCCTAGATCTTCCCCGACTGCTGGTCCGTGATTGAATGCAGAGTTTTAGCGACAAGGTGAATTCGTGAGGCTACAATACTCTCCTGAGACTGTGGGGTGGTGGGTTAATAAAACACGACAGGGGTCCTGTTTGTTTTGGTGTTGATGGCGCTGCATTGCCTTTGAACCCAGACCTAATTATGATACTTGTTAAAAGCGTTAGGTTTAGCACCTTTTTGTATCTCGCATATTTTACCGGTGGTATATGACTTTTTTTGAGTCTGAACAGACGCACAGACTTCTTCTTCTCACTAATAGTTTCCAGAAATAATATTATCAACCCTAGCACGATCTCGAATTTGTTTCCTTCCTCCGTGACTCAATCGTTTTCCCGTCCTTCAAAATCGGTTTCGCCAATCGCCCACCCGTGTACTTCGCACATACATAGTCAATGGTCCCAACCCCACAGCTTGTATGTTCATATTGTCTAGTTATGGCAGTTTCTGGTATCCAACAATCAGGAGTCGTAAAGGTGACTTGCAATGAGCGCATCCAGGATTTGCCTCTACGGTTGGCGTTGCGGGACAACCCACGACTTGAATTTGATGGCGGAAGTCTCGAGCCCGAGTGTCCCCTAATTGAGGAGGATGGGCAGTGGTGGGCCCTCCTAAACTTCAAGGATTTGCTGCCTTCTAACTCACTTCCTTCCCCCCTTTGAAACCTTGCACTCAAGTTTTAGCGGTATCTTGTATTGTGAAAGAGTGACAGGGCCGTGTATTTTAGACCATGATTAGACACACAAATGGAAACTTCGTACTGTAGCCACAATTTGTTGTTGCCGTACCATCTTTTACAAACTAATTTTCCGTTCGTTTTATATCATGAAGCCAAGTTCACGACCCTTGAATGCCTAAGTTTATAGAGCTAGTGAGCAGATAAACAGCCAGTTACACAAACTTTGTTCTGTCTTGTTGTTACTTAAAAGGCTTATTGACCTATGCAGGGATCTTCTCAGTAAAGCGCCCTTAAGTCCGAAACCAGCATGAATTAGAAAAACACCCGCCGGTTCACTGCCGCTGAGCTCGGTATTCCGAATGGGCAAACAGCCACGGTCAAAACCCCGCTATATTTAGAACTATGGAGCTGTAGTAATGTGATTTGCAAATCACCTGCATTAATACTCAAGAGTAGCAGCCAGGATCATCTCCTCGTCATTTTTACCATAAGTGTGACTTGATCATCAGACAACTTCTTCACACAATATACATGGCCATTGACCTTTTATGGATTGTTTCGCAAAGAAGGGGAGACGGGTTAACGTTGTGAACGTTGTTAACAGTTTGCAAGCTGCCACTTAACTAAGACACGTTTTGCTTGTTAATAGACTGAAAGGCCAATCGAGTAGAAGGCTTTGGAAGCGGGGCGGTCACCGGGTGGGATGAAAACCAAGCAAGCTAGATAACTTTGAAATAATACCGTTTTAAAGAGTTAAGGTTGTTTTAAGTGTTTATGTAAATAAAACAGGGGGTTTTGTTCCATAAGTTGTGGGAGTGGTCAACAGAGAAATAAAGAAACTGTTCTTAAACCTTATTATCGTCCTCATAATTGGTTTATCTGTTGGACACCGCTCTGCTCATAAAACTTCCTATTGCCTCTCTCTCTCTCTAGCCACTCTGGTCCATGTAGCCGTGCTTATTGTGTGCTGCTATGTCATCTCTCCATCTTCTCTTTTGATGTGTTATTGTGGACAAAGAGCTGGTGTTTAGCCTGAAGGATATGAAAAATATGGGTTTCTTTAAACTGTTTTCACACTTAGTGCGGAACTATAGTATGTGCATTCTCCTAAACTCATTCATAATCGGCTACTAACCCCTAATTTCAACCATAGAATCGTTCCCAATCCCTCTTTACCCTGTTTACCTATTTCTCTGCGTCAGATACAATCTGGGTCGGGAGTAAGAAAGAACGAACAACAGTCAAGGTTGTGATTATAAAGCTGAAGGCCAGAGTGGGGTCGGTATGTCCTCAGCTGAAGCTAGTCTAACCAACCTTCTGATTTTTTATTCTCCCCCAACCCGATGCCATCCAAATGAGAACCCTGTGCATTCTGGAGGCCAGCCACATGAGAATGGGTTTCTTCTCATCATTAATGTGAACTAAGTATTACATAAATGCCATTTAAGTTGCAATTGAGATTCCACTCGACTTCCCGTAGATATTCGTTTCTCAAAGTCATCAGATATACGAGGAAAGGAAAACAGAACCCCAGAGGACGGGGGTAGACAAACCTCTGGTCTCTCGTTTTTTTGTTGGAGGGTGGTTCAGGCATTGTTACGGCCTATACCATTTTGTTTTCCGGGTTGTTACTTTCTTGTCCATTAGCCGTTCTGATGATCGTGGATTGTTGTTCTAGCCCTATACACTGAAGTTGCTTCCTGGATGACAGTAATGGTGGCTGATATTCTTTTGAACTTCCATAAACCAAAAACCCGTAAGAAGGGTCAGAAATTAACTCCGTGTATAAAAGTAAGCTTTACCAGTAAAAAGTGTCGATAAATTTTCAAGTAATAATATAATGAGTGTTTAAATGAATTAAGCCTCCCTGGTAACCAATTACAACATTCATATTAATATCCTTAAGCGAGATGCCTTCGAATGAAGGGACCGGTCTGAGTTGGGCGCCAGGGGCATAGATGGGTCACTGGTACCCCGTTGACAAACCTAACGCCTCCATGGTAAGGCCTTCATTTAGGAATTCCCCATACATTACGTCATTTTTGTGCTATAGTTAGAACACTCACGTCAATGGTATGGAAAGGTCTCTGGAGACATTTAGCAAAAGATTGCTGTAATAGTTCATATCCGTCTACCAAGCCCCCCCCCCCTCCATTCAACCCTTACAAATACGTTCATGAAATATTTCACCCCTCATTTTTCCCCAGATGTCATGCCCCTCGTCCGCCCTGTTCCGATCAATGCTAAGCCTATATAAAATAATATCATTACTGTGTGAAATTATAGAGATGCATGCTGAGAAATATGCCTTAAACATACGGGATGTCCAGTTAATGTTCGAGTTTTCATCATTGATACCAATGCTTGTATTACTAGAAAGAAAAGAAACATATAAAGAAATACAAATTTTGTATTTAACAAAATGATCTGTTATATATCTATCTACAGGCCAACAAATAATCCTTACACCAACGTTACAGTCCTTTTCATAACCATTACAAAGCAAATTTATAAGACTATCTTTGTTTTCTTGGAAGGGAGTATTCGAAATAGAAAAAAAATAAAAAGGGGAGGTTCAGTATGATTGTTAACAACAAAACAGTACATTAATTTGTTGTTCTATCGGTCATTTGATGTAAAGTTGCCACTGGCAATATAAATGGGACTCCATCCGTTAACTAGCTTGGATGTTATTCCTCTAGCACTGATTTCTGTTAGCCTCAACTTTTCGCAAGATACATTATAAAAGGTAAATATTCTGTCATCTATCACCCCCCCCCCCCTTGAGATTCCTTGCATACAATAATGACATGTTGTATTCCACGAATTCTATTTGTGGGGCGTGGCAAGATGTTTTTCTCACATAAATGTCATTTATGTGAGAAAACAAACTGCCACGCCCACAAACAAAATTCGCATGGCTATTATTTATGTCATTTTTCAGCTTTACCATTACCTGCATATTACTCTCTCTTTTTTTCTCTTTTTTTTATCATTTCTCCCATTTTCATGGTTATACAATAATTATACAGAGTCATTACAAGCTGTTATTCAAAAGTCTTTCGGTGGGATTGTAAATATCATATAATTATTTCCACTCGAAATCTCCTAAAATATTGTATGATTTCCAATAATATTTGTAAATCTTCACTGTACTAATATTTGTAAATCTTCACTGTACAAATAACAATAACTCTATAATGAGCTACATTAATTATGACAAATACTGACCTAGTGCTCTGATTCCCCGTTTACTCTGTGTCTGACTGCCTATCGGAAGTATTTATTTTTTACCTGGAGCCATATTCGACCTCAACCTTCTACAGAGTGGCATCAGTTTGTGAAATCGAAGAATCTACACGAAATTAACCAAGTTGACGAAGTCCCTTTCGATAATATTCAATCATCCCGAACAAATCCAGCTTGATGGGGCTATACCCCCAGCTCCGTAATTGATTCAATTCGTAATATGTGATATTGTGCACGGCGCTAAGCACTGCCAGTTCACCCATCAGGTCTGCCCAGACGCCTCTCCGTTGCCTTATTTGGAGCTGACATATTTGCGACCTCCGCAGCATGTCTGTGCGGTTAGTCGTGTAGACGTGCCATCTATAAGATTCGGAGACTGCGCTCCTTACACATTCCCTTACCGTCAATGTGTGGTGGTGTTCCGTCCCAACTTGACAATCGTCCCAACTATAGTTGGGACTGGTCCCAACTTGAGTGTTTAAGTTGGGACGTCCGAACTATAGTTTGGGTTGCAGTAAACACAGAGCAACCCCCCCCCCTGAATAAATTAACAACAATAATAGTAGTAGGTTACCACTTTATACTAGCACTTGATAATATTTAAGATTAATTAGAACTTCAGTTTTCCTAGAGAAGGAAAATTAAATGCGTAGGCCTACTTTGAGAATGACAATTTAACCCAGCGTGTGACCGCTGTCAGAATCCTCTAAAAATACATTAACACGCCGAGTTAGCGGTCTAGTATGAGCGATACTATCATTCAACTACCATTCGTCTTGGGCACTGGCTCTAGCTCCCATCGTCAGTTTTGACATGAGTTTGTACAGAGCCGAGACCTGGGTTTGAAATAAAGAATCTTGTTAAAAAAATCCTTCACGCCAATCGCATCAGCTTGTGCATACCGTCTGCAGTAGTGTCACACGGCAATCCACGCATAATCGATTACGGTATTCTGTTGAGCTCTATGAGCGATCCCAACTATAGTTGGGACGCCCCAACTTTAGCGCTCAAGTTGGGACCAGTCCCAACTACAGTTGGGACAATTGTCAAGTTGGGACGGAACAGTGGCGTAAAGAACGCGCTACAACTTATCCATCTCCAGGAGCAAAGGGGATGCCCTGTTTCTACGACAACCGAAGGGACCAGCTTCACCGGCGCAGCCAGAGGTCAAATTATAATTAATACGTCATGATAATTTGCGGCGATCTCATTTGCTAAACTTGGCCAGATTCCTCGCGCGCCATTCGGACCCCCAGCGTGGCAGTGTGGGTCTCAGACAACGCCGTTACAAGTCACTTTTCCCCTGTAGGCGAGTTGGTTTTTCACGCTCATAGGCAAAGCCCCTTTTCTCGCCTTGCGTCTTGTTTTTGAGCTAGCCAGGCATAACTTGCTGGTGTAGTTGGGGTTTATCTCTGTCTCCGCAGCGACTGGACTTATACATCACAACTTCTTTGCCCTCGCATTGAGGTCACCTCTTCATTTTCATTTTCTGGAATAATTGTAAGTTTGTTTACCAAATTTGTTTCATGTATGTTTTGTACGTTTTGTCATTAATTCCTACTTCTTCTTTGTTTAAATTTTATGTATCTATGTTGCTGAGGTGTAAGAGACACCAATTTGAATGTATTAATATTAAACTATGAAAATTGCACAACTACATTTAACTCTCAACTTTTTCTTGCAGAGGCAGCGTTTAATGCAGTTATCGTAATTAAGTTACTATTCTTAGCGTCAGTAATCGCATTGGATTAATCTAATCACCTATCCATGTTTATAATAATCCCGGTGATTCTGTGGAATAACAGCACCATGAACAACGTTGTAGTATCAGTTGTTTATACTTGCACTCGACGGGTATTTTTCTTCTTTCGTGATGCAAGAGATTTGTTCCCTATAATCGTAATGTGCTGTTATTATGTTTGTGTATTACATGTGTTTCTGAGGACATTTTAAGGACAAACTCTTCATAATCATAGTACTGTTTAGTTCTCAAGTTATTGTGATTAGTATTTGAATACCAGTGTCACGGGCTTCGCTTCCAAATGTGATATTTGACGTCATGGAACCTAAAGTACCCTGGGTTTCAGTTACTTAGTATTGAATATTCTTAAAGAAGAACGGCTTTGGTTTTGGTTTTTTAAGTAGGCGGGGCATAACTCAATACTGACTGGATGGGAAGAGTGGACACACCCTGTCGGATATTCCATAAACATGGTTGTATTAGCATAATTTCAATATTTTGTATTACACTTTCATTTAAGGATGAACATTTTTAGGGATACCCCATAAAAAGCCAACTGAACTACCGGGCCATTGTCTATCTCTTCACAGGAACAAAGTCTTAATGAGTTTACAGATTTTCAAACAAATAATCATAAGGCAATTATAACGATCAGATTGCCCTTTCCGAGCCCTGGCAAAGCGATCGAGACATCGCGCCCTCTGTTGAGAGACTATGCTAAGGGTGTGGCCACACTAGAAACTCTATAGTGTAGTTAAGAGGAGGAATGTCTGTCATTTATATTTTTAATGAAAGTGTAACATTAGCAGAGCAGAAGTATCCGTCTAGAAATGTATTCTGTTGTTATAGAGGATATGAAGATGGAATCTACAACCACATCCTTTATCAGATCCCCGCTGCATTTGCATAAGTGGTGCCCAAAGGTCATAACTTCATTGGTTTTGGGGGAAAGGTTAATTTCAATTCCATCAATCCTCTAATTTTCAATACGCACTCCATACAGCTACACTGTGAAAAATATCAAAATATGTGATCCCGTTACAGTAAAAACGACGAAAATCAAGTTGTGTTTGTGATTTTGTGTGTGTGTGACAATCGTATAAATGTCGTTGTTTTGATGGTGGCAATCAAAAAAGGGTAGTGATGATTTTTGTGTTATTCAAATGCTATTTTTTGACAGTGTTATACGTGACGGATGTTTGTTTCTATGTAGTGGATTGGTAGTGGTGTAAACGTTCAGATTGAAACTATTTCTTGTGACGAATATCCAATGCCGTACTTTGCCTTAACGGTAGGATCATCCAAAATCATCCAAAATCAGACCATAAAAACTTTATTCGGCAGAAAGCACTGCAGCTGCCGATAAACAATTTTGAGAGAAAAAATTCTCCTCGAAGTAATATGGTGTTGATAATGTTTGTATTTGAATCTGACAAACGATTCACTATGAATCGTTTCTCAGATTTCTCGGGGTTGGTATCCGCTCGCGAGTGCTGCGGCCAGAGATATGTTTGGTACCCCGCTATCACCTTGCTAAACGGATGCGACGTTCTTGTGAGAGATACCATTACCTTTTTTTCCTGTTTTCTCAACAAGTATAGACACTCTATTCAGCTGGAAATTTTTGGCATTTTGTCAACTTACAAACTTCAATTGTATCGAGCCGATTGCTCCATCCATTCGGTCTCTATTCCAGAATCTCTTACAAACGTGACTGTTATAAAACAAATCTTCTTTTTTTCAAAGACATGCAAACAACAACACCCCCCCCCCCTTGATATCCCTATAATAATAGTATTTGCAATGAATAATGTATCAAATTAGATGTTCTATCGTACAATGTGTGGATCATTTTGGTTCAACTGTCACATTAGTTGGACGGTTCCCCACTTCCACTTCCACATCCGTATTCATTCACCTGCTTTAGAACCGATCTGACGAATAGTTAGGTGTTCGGGCATTCAGCCCGGAACACCTCTTATTTATACATGCCATTACTTAAACAAAGCTTGATGGCAAAGAAAACAGTTCGATTACAGCTGGGGCTAGATTATTTTCTCCGCGAGATATTTTCAGGCTTATTTACTCATTTTTAGTGACAAGTTTACCTTGACGTCATCATTGCATTCTCGTAGTACTGTAGCATGGTATTAAAGAGTGACTTTTATATAAATAACTGTCGAACCTCACTTTACCAAAAAAAAAAAAAACCTGTCTCACTCAACGTGGTATAGCTCATTGAAATAGCCGGCATATGGATTTAATAAGGCAGGGTATACTTTTGGTAATTAATCTACATATCAATGACCATGAAAACTAACATGGTACGGAGCAGTCAAGAGTTGTTGATAGTGTAAAGCAGTGTGAGAAACTTTGAAGTTGTGTATAATTTTAAGAGAAAGAGGCTCACTGGTAATCTTCCCCTGAAAAAATAAAAAATGAATCTGAGAAAGGATTCAGGCGTAAAGTCTTTCTCAGGCATCTGAAAGCACACAACTCTATGCAACAGGGTTTTTCTGTTTTCTATCTATCTATATCTAAAGTAGAAGCCTTTCAAGTGAGTTTACAATGGAGCTCAAAGCTGTGGGTGCATTATTCGGTTTTTGCGGACTGTATAGCGCCCTCCTTTGGCAAAAATAAGTTGACAACTTCAACTGATGACACGAGCAAGTATTTTTCACACAGCCATGATCCGCCGCTCTTCGACCAAATTATGATTTAATATCATTTTTTAAGTCACACATTAACCCTAACCCCCTAAGCAAATTGTTTCTAAACAATAACAATCCTCAGAAATCCACCAACTTGCTTTGTTGTGTAGGGGGTTAGGGTTAATAGCAAGTTATCAAATAAGAAAGTACAGTTACCCCCCCCCCCCAACCACCACCACATATAGATATGCCTTTTATTTCTTTAATAAAGTATGCTGTATTTTAACAAAGTGCTTTAGTTTTCACTGACACTCACGTATTTTTTTGTTGACCCCATTTGTTTTTCTTCGTGTGTACCGCATGCAATCGGTGCAATACAAAACAAACGGTGGTTTCTATGGTAATAACCTTGTAGCGTATTGTCCTTTACACAGAATACACCTCAATTCCTTCACGTCCTGTTTTGATACTACAGACCTAAAATAACGAACACGTCGGCCCGTACCCGCAACAGCCTACAGCCTGTATATGGAACGGAAATGGTCATTATTAAGAAATATATAATTATACAGTTGTGGGTGATTTATCGTCAATTGTAGGTGTTTGGTTGGTACCAATGTGATTTAATTTTTTCCTTCGGAAATGTCGTCATTTTTCTACAGATAGGGGTGGACTGAGTTCCGCTTTTGTTTAAATGGAGGGTATGCCGATACCTTTGGTAATTACTCCAACAACTAATGGCCATAAAAACTTACTTGATAAGGAGCACTGGATAGCTGTTGGTGCTATAATAACATTGTTAGAAACGACACCCTTTGAAGTGATGTAGTTTTAAAGAAAGGGGTACTTTTTCACCCCCAAATTAGAATCTTAGAAAGGCTTCAGGCATGGAGCCTTTCTAGGGCATCTGAAAGCACACCATTCTATGCAACAAGGGTGTGTTTTTTTCTTTCATTATTTTCTTGCAACTTTGATGACCAATTTGGGCAAAATTTTTCACATTGTTAAAAAATTGTTTTATGTATATGTTGGGATACACCAAGTAAGGATACTGGTATACCCTACCTTTGAAGCAAACTGTAACAGTTTGAACTTAAGTCTTGTTCTTTAGCAGTTTGAACTTGTTCTTTAACAGTTTGAACTTGTTCTAACAGTTTTAACTTGTTCTTTAGCAGTTTGAACTTGTTTTTAACAGTTTGAACTTGTTCTTTAACAGTTTGAACTTGTTCTTTAACAGTTTGAACTTATTCTTTGAAGAAAAAACAAAACTGAAAAATTACCTTTTAGCAACGTGTTGTAAAAATACTTCTTTAATTTCATTGATTGATTAAGTGGTCTTTAGCTGTCAACCAGGCTATCCCTTGTATATCGTTCTTTGTTGTGTACATCCAAAAGGAGAAAGTAAACAAGCTTTTTGCTTTACTATTTCCTACGCCTCTGTTTAATATTAAAGTAAATATAATTGCCCTATTTTGTATACGTATTGCTACCCTCCAACTCACCCCCCCCCCCGTTATTTTACATAAACACTGCTGCTCTACAGTGTTCAAGGTATTATACGGGATTGGTAAAGCTGACAAAATAGTCGCAGTGTTTGTATTTTGTGTGATCAACCAAATTTCATGAAATAACATATCTGAGCAAATTATATGGGCTTTTAATCCGTTGTGCAAGTCAACAAAAATAAAAAATTAAAAAATTAAAATAGTGAAAAATCAGGCCAAAATGTCAGCATGTAAACACGGCGCCTTAATTTTGGTTGTAACAACCGAAATCAGCTGTTGCATGTTTTTATTTGTTTATTTTTAAAACAATTTTTAAAAAGATTTTTAGATACTGATCTCTCGAATTTGACTTCATTTCAGAGTGGGATATTTCATAGAAAATAATGGTTCTACTATAGCCTTTGAACTTTATAATCAGTAAGAAGTAAAACAATAAAACAATGGTTTACATTTATTTTATTATTAATTTATTTTTGTAGCCTTACCAATCCTGTATAATACCTTTAGTACGGCATGTTGTTGTCATTGTGGAAGTGTATCTTCCACCTTATTGTATGACAGTTCGAATATTAGTTCAGTTACTTCTCAGCGGGTTTTCCTATCCGGATACAATTCCACAATCATGTAGGCCTATCTGTCTGAAAAACGTGTGAAGTGTGCAATGTTTGACTTATACTCTATGTAACAGGACGTTACTTCTAATTTTAAGATCCATGTGTGACTGTGTACTAAAATAAACAACAAATAACTATCAAGGTAAAACACCTCGACCAGAGGTCAGCCGAACAATTGTCCCCCAAAAGTAGGATTAAGACATTTCGTATGACCTCGGCAAATATTGATTAAATCACTGTTGACACTATTGTAAATACCCACAGAGCAAAAATATGACAAGCAAAACAAAGACACTTACAGACACAAAAAACCTAATTCCAGAGAAAGTTTGATGACCATATTGCTTGAGTTTTAATTTCATTTTAGTATTATTGATATTTTTTATTTAGAAATTTTAAACCTT
>CM021527.1:12396583-12416343 GCA_010994315.2 Pisaster ochraceus
ATGCCGATATTGATTGTGAAAGAGGATAGGCGCACGGAGTCTCCCATATTTTCAAATCTCAAATTTGTCATGATTTTCTAACTTCTTACAGACCAGTCTCAAGAGAAGTATAGCCAGGCCAACGGAATAAATAAGCGGCAAAATTTGTGCCAATGAGCTGGAGCCTCATGCATAGATTGTTTAGGGATGTACAAACAAGTACCGAGACACTTTTATAAATCCTCTGAAATGAAACAACTCAGCGGACTCCATCCTCTAGACCACACACAGCTGTATGACTGGCACTCATATTGTCAAGATCCTTCACTCTCTTCAAATTACACTTCTGTGAAAAAGCCACTGAAAGAATTGCAAAGAGCTTAAAGATAAAGATGTATTTGCTGCACCATGGGAAAAGTGGTATTCACAAAATCTGGGTTTTTTTTTCTCTCTTTATGTAGAAATTTGAGGCACAATCGTGTGAACTTGCTATTGCTAGAGGTATTGTTATTGAAAAGTGTAACTGTAGTAGTAGGAGTGACGTGTGTTTCACTTTTGTTTTTTTGTTTTTTCTCTCAGGTCTGTGCCCTGACTGGGAGGATTGGGATCCCAAGGATAATTTGAAGAATGCTAAGGAGGCCATGAAGCTGGCCCAGGATTGGCTGGATGTACCTCAGGTAATTAGCCAATCCTGGAATGGTACTCAAGCACCAGGCTTGATTTCAACAAGCTCTAAGATTAATCACAAGATGAGTCGTCAATATTGCCACAGTGATTTGTATTGTGACATCACAGTTTGCTCAGCAGTTAGGGATTGATACACATCTTAAGACCAGTCTTTTGCTCTCTGTGAGAATGGCCCCAGTTAATTTTCACTGATTATTGTGTAAATAATCCAACACATTAGTTTTTTTAATTTGGGGCTGAACAAAGAAAAAGTTACTAGAGCGGGATTTCAACCTGCAACCTCCGGGTTTACGTGCCAGTGCTCTACCAACAGAGCTACATGTAACTAGCACTTGTTTACCGCCAAATTCTGTGCTTGCGGTCACCTTTCTTCGCTTACAAGGCAATTTCTGCGCTAGCTGTTTAAGCGTGAATGCCTACAAAAGGGGGTACGCACACGCACAAGCAAAATTCCCTGGTAACCTGTAAAATACTCTTGGCGTAAGCATGGAATTCCCCGCTTCTGTAAGCGCCGATTCTGTGCTTATGGTGGTGGAGCCATGAAACATGGCCTAGAAGACAATCTCTTCTCAAACCTTACCTGTGTTTAACAACCACCATGCACAGCATGAAGTCTTAATTAATCGTTCATGGTGAAAAAAAGAGACTAGTTTTGACCTCAAAGCTCATCTTGATTTAATTGCAAAGTTCATACACTGGTACCCATATTCCAGAGAAGTATTTCCCGTCTGAAGCACTCCACAAATCACCCTTTTTCCCCTTTGCTCCTTCCCTCTCTCTCTCTCTCTGTCTCATCCAGGTGCTGGACCCCAAGGACATGTGCAACCCCAAGGTTGATGATCTCAGTATGATGACGTACCTCGCAGAGTTCCCCAAGTGCAAAGTCAAGCCAGGTGCTCCCCTCCGACCAAAATCTAACGCAAAGAAGGTTAGTGAAAACACTCTTTTAAAGCGAACCTTTTGGATAAAAAAAACGTGAAGTCTCCTGGGTGAAGAGAAGCAATTACAGTTTAGTGTCCTGTTCATGGACACAGGTGTCACGATGGGTATTCGAACCCACACCCCAATGGTTTTACCACCAGAACTTGAGTCCATTGCACTTGACCTCTCGTTCATGACACTTAGAGAAAGCCTTGCAGAGAAATATAAAAAATAGGCGCATTTAAACTTTGTATCAAAGCACTTTATGCTATTACTAACCCTGTTTATTGTGCCCCAAGCCTTCCTAAAGCCTTCTCAACTCTTTTGGAGTATGCAGCACCGGCAGTGAAATGGGGACTGGTGTTGCTAATTATTCAGTTTAACAATCTCTACCCTCTTAAAATTATGAGATTGATACAGACATTTTAATTTGCAACAGGTGCGTGCCTACGGGCCTGGTCTTGAGAAGGGAAACGTCATCACTGTTCCCACCAACTTCACCGTGGAGACGTTCTCAGCCGGCAGCGGCAAGGTGGAAGTCACCATCCAGGGGCCTAATGGCAAAACTGTTCCCAGCGAGTGCAAGTTCAACAGCGACAAGAACAAGACGTACACCGTGACATACACAGCACAGATAGCTGGTACCCACACGGTAAGCTGGTGGCCAAAGTAAATGTTTTGCACTGAAGAGTCACACATTTCTGACACAAACTAACCGGTTCCCATATCTTTGGGATGAAGTGAGGTCAAACAACATCTAGAGTAGGTAACAGTGATCGTGCCCAAGTAACCATGCAACTTTAGGGAAATGACTATTATTAGGTTCAACAAGTTAAGATTGTTTTACAATGACAATTTATTTTGTTTTTGTTTTTCCAACTTAGATTACTCTGACATTTAATGGCAAAATAGTAGTTGTTATATAGTTTTTATTTTTTACCGTAATTTCACTAGTTGGGCTGTGTGTCTACCTCAATTAAATGCGCCATACTTTCATTTCAGAGAACAAATTTTCATTCTCGTACAAATGCTTGTTATAAAGAAGACTTTGCCATCATGACCAATGTTATACATTTCCTCAGTAAATACATTGTCTTAAAATACCCACCCAGTGATTTTAAAACAGTGAACTACTTGCCAGTGTTATTATTGCCAGCTAGCGGAACCAGTTTTAAGAATCTCCAATCAATGAAATTAACAAATTTAATTATGGGACTTCCTGTTCAATGACTTCTAGTCGCTGAATGGAAGCCAAGCTTTTAATCTGTCATGTAAAGAGAAAGTTTCACAAAGGTAAACAACCTGGGCCCAATTCTATAAGTACTCTTGTCATCAAGTATTATTTTCGATCGACTCAAGTCTTCCTACGGAAGATGTCTCCACTCCCAGTTTTTAGCACAGCTCTCTTCTAGTCAGTTCATGATTTTGTCATTATCGGCCATTTCACTATAGCTCTTGAAGTTTAGGTATATTTATTTGTGAGAATGTCTCTCGTGACACCCACAGTCTGTTTTGTGTTTTATGTTAACTGTTTGTCTTGACTCCATATTTGTAGTTTGTCAATTGAGGCGCCCTTCCTCAAGCTTGGCCTCATTCTGACAGCTTCGTACCCTGCTGTACATAAGATTTTCTTTTCTCCTTCCTTACTCTTTCATTCTATCCGTGTAAACTTGTGTAATTATATTTTATTTTAGCATGAGAAGTGTAAAATAAATGTGGATTTGAGTTTGAATTGAATTGAATCAAAAACTTTTTATCATCGTTGTGAAAAGAATGATGACTCTTTTTGCATCATCATGTGACCACGTTGTCCATACGCATACAAATTAATCACCTTTTTACAGGGGAAAAGGGCATTTCGCGTCCGTCTTTCTGAGGGCAAACTTGAGCCCTGAGTACCAATCAGGAACTACTTATTCAGGATCAGAGAAATAACAACTATGAATAATGGTTTCGTCCACCTCCTTTGCCAACAGATCACGATTCTCTTCAAAGGACAACAAATTCAGAAGAGTCCTTACACTGTGGAAATTGGTGATATGAAGGGAAATGCCTCCAAGTGCTCGGCCAAGGGGCCTGGACTGGAGGCAACTGGCCTTATCGTCAGCAAACCCACCCACTTTGAAGTCTTTACTGCAGGTCAGAACCCAGACAACTTATCGTTAATAGATGCAGCAACATGCTGCAGTGAAACACATAATGAATGTTTATGGAGTGCAATTGTGAGAGTATTTTCATAAGTTGAACTATGGAATGTTCCACTAACAGAGGTGCAAAAATGGCACGGACAGTGCTTTGGTGCTTACATCTGTGGTTGTATTGTCACTTACCTGTTAAAAGTACTTAAATGAAGCAATTTTTACACAACACAACACAAACCAAACTACAAATTTAGCTAAAGATAGACTGTCATTCCAGCACACCATTTTTGCCACAGTAACTTTTTCTTACTAAGTCTAAGTTTAAAAGTATCTGCAGTTTCTGTTTAGTCACACCAGTTCAGTCGAAAAAGTGACAAACAAGATGGCTTCTTGGTGATAAAAGTAGCCCAGTTTCCTCAAAAGAGGAAAAACCAATTGAGGATTATCTCTTTTTATTTATCAGGTGCTGGGGCAGGCACTCCCATGGTGGCGGTGATTGACCCCAACGGTGATACAACAACTTCCAGCGTCAAGGTCACGGACAAGGGCAAGAACACATTCTACGTTGAGTACCTTCCGACCGTCGTCGGAAGCTACACCATTGAGATCAGATTTGCTGGCCAGCATATTCCAAAGAGTCCCTACACTGTCAAGATTTCTTACCGTACGTTTTTCTTCTTAAGTTTGGAATTTGCTATCTTTCTGGCTGTGTGCGGTGTAAATGTGATAAAAGAGCACAAATTTAACTACATTGTGAGAGGCAAATCTTGCATTGCAAGACCTTTGAGATGCTATTTATCTCATTGCACACCCAACAGTGCAGGGGTCAATAACAGGATGAATAGGTGACAAAGAGGAAATGTTCAGTTTTAGATGTGGGAAGAAAATCCCCGTATAGGGTAACACCTCCTTAATAAGGCAGGGACTGAAAACCCAATCTACATGCAAGGCTCTGGTCCGTTAGGAGCCGGGGTCCACAGAGGTGAAAGGCAGGGACAGAAGCCACCGAGCCTCCCTGATCCCTAAAATGTGTTTTTGTTATTGATTATGTCTTGTGTTGTACTCAATAATATCTGAAGTACAGAAAGAATTTTTAATAATCCAGGCAGCTCTTCTGCCACCTTATGGAAAATCTCCTGCCATATATACATGTAGCATCGCAAGAATGTCCCATTGAAAAAAAAAACAACAACAAACAAACTCTTGGGTCAATAACTACAAGGTGCAATTAAAACACTGAAAATAAAGTGACTCATAATTTCTGTGAATATAAAAATACCCGTATTGGGTCGGATCGTCTGTGAGAGGTAGAGACGGAGGTGGAGAGAAAAACAAAATGCACAAACATTTTTTTTATGTTCAAGCTTCTTTACCTGTTACTCGAGGAGGCTTTCTATTTTTAACTTGAGCTAGTGAGACTTCGGCGCTATTTTGCAAATTGGTAATGAAACAAGGAAATGAGTTGTATCCCTGGAGAGGTGAAGAGAGTTTTATTAGACTAGAGGGTAACCCTGTTTATTCTGTTGGTAGGGTGGGGGGGGGACACACATCCATTGGGTGCTATGAACCACAGTCGCGCTTCACTGAGTGAGTGGGAGTGGTTGTTTTGATGAACTACGTTGATTCATAATGCCCATGCACACAGATTCTGTGGCTATTTTTCCCAATTGTAAGATTTGAGGCCTAGCATAATGGATATCCATGTGATTTTCGTTTCAAACTTTGAACCAGTGTTTTTGAAATTCTGATATGATCTTTGCCCAATTTCATAAAAAGCAGTCAGGTTCAAAAACTGCTGAGCACAGACAAAATTTGCTGAGCAGAAACAGGTTACCTGGTAACTGGTTCCCTGCTAATTTTGTCTCACCGGACAAATTTACCAAGCGGGATTTTCTGCATTTAACAGCTGTATGATATTCTGCCGTCGTCTGTAAACAAACGACATGAATGTGTCTATTTGTGGCTGCAGAATGTTTCTGAGAAAGATAATGTGCTGACTGAAGCAGACAAACACTCCAGGGACACGGCACATTCCCAGACAGTAAAGTATTTGGCTCAGATATGTCAAATTCCATGTTTTAAGGAAGGGGCGGGGGGAGGGGGAGGTGGCAACTCCATTAATGTTGTAATTACCTTAGATCTATTAAGAAGATCTGGGGCTTTTCCAAACCTTTGCTTAGGCTCCGGCTCTGGCCTCAGCTCAGGGCTCCGTTTGATGTTGAAGCAAACTTTACACTGCTCTGAAATTGATAGCGGATCGCAAGCCAGAGCCCAAGCTGGAGACCAGGCCTAGGTTTGGAAAAGGCCACCAATTAGCAAATTAAATTTCCAAAGCATATGTTGATGAGAAATCAGTCATAATCTGTGTGCAAGACAAAGGATTTTGGCTGGTAAACTCTCTCTGCTAAACAAGATTGTTTTTTAACTTTTTGTACAAATTTCTGTGAAACTTATAATGACTCTGACCTTTTCCCCCTGTCTGACTATAGAAGGGAGTGAAGTGTAACCATGAACCAATTACCACTCATTTCAAACTTCCTGATTTCAGATGAAAGTAATTAATAAAGATAAAAGCTTAATCACTGGTTCAACTTGCGACTTTACATTCAACGCCACCAGATTTTCTTTTTGAACAATTTTATTAAGATGCTAGAGCATTTTCTGCTAAGCAAAATTGAGCAGGAATACAGGTGAATGAAGTACATTTTACCTGGTGTTTTTGCTGGAAACCTTATTCTGGTAAGCAAAGTTTGGTTAGCTTAGTTTTTGGGGGGTGCTTAAGCTGCTCTGAGAATTTTAGATTAGGCCAAGTAATTGCTGAATGTAGAATCACAAATTGTACTATTTTAAGTTTCTTATTTATTTATTAATATTATTGTTACAAACGAATGCACGTACTTACAAATTATTTCTCTGTCACTGTCTTGCAGCCTTCAACGCTCAGAAAGCGTTTGCCTATGGACGTGGAATCCAGAACAAGGGTCTACGTGTCAGGGAGGAGTGTGTCTTCTACATTAACACCAAGGAAGCCGGCGAGGCTGCTCTGAAAGTTCAGATAATTGGTCCTGGTGAGCTCAGTGCACTGCAAGGGCGACTGTATTGCTAAGTGGGGGGCCAACCATGGGTGCAGTCCTGTGAAAGGATGAAGAAGTGTGAACAATGAGTTGAATGAGGATGTTAATTGTTGCGTAAAGAATATAATTTGGTTTTAACTCTGATCTGTATTAAGCACTGTATACTCAGTAGGTTTTTTTTCCACAGAACTCGGGAGTGTACAGTGCTTAATACACATCAGTGTAAAGGTTAAAAAGCAAATTACATGAGTTGAATGTGATGAAGACAGAGAGAAAAAGTGAAAAACCCCAGAAAGGAAATATGAAGAAAACCTTTTTCATGTGAAAAAAATGTATGCGTGATCCATGATCCATGTAGTGGAAAGGAAAACCAAATTTCCCAGTTCGAATTTCCCAAGATGTTCATCTGATGTTGAGCTTAAGAGTCCTTGGATTAAGAAGTGAGCTTGAATATACGGAGCGAGTCCCAAAAGTGTCTTGGCTGTCTATGTGTTTTCTTAAAGTCGTCTGGAACCGGCTTGTAGGTTATGACATTGAGGACCACCAAACTGACCAGCTGATACTACCTGTACTTCCCTGTCATTTCATGTCAACCTCTATCCCAAAATAACCCCGTTTTCTTAGTCACTAATGAAGCATGGTGTGTGTTCAGTTAATCTTTCGTGTAAACATTTGCTTGTTTGTCTGTCAATATAAATAGTTTTGTGCGGGGGAGATGGAGAGATTATAGAGAAGGATGTGAATTGGATAAACGTGATGCCGTTTTCTTGTCTGAGGAGTTTTCTAATGGTTTGTTAGTTCATAAAAGCCATAACAAGCATGTCTCATGGTAGCACTGTTTGAGGTTTGCATTACACAAACATTTGATGTATTCAAATCAATGAAATTCTTGCATATAGGGATATTAAAAGAAATGCTGAATCTGCTGTGTAGTTGTATTCGGATCCCTAATCACATGGGGTCCGGTAGTTGAAACACTGCTCCAGCGTGTGAGCGAGTGTGGGTTCAGGTCCTGCTGAAGTTGCCTGTGAACTGTCATCAGCTGAACTGACCGGAATTGTGGCCCATGAGGAACCTAATTCCAACAGCTACTTCACATCTACATGGGAATTTAATAAAAAAAATCTTCAGCTAAGCTTACACTGACCACAGGTTTGCTATGATCCAAGACTGTATGACTGAGAGCCAGTGTGTACCTGCAACGCAGTACAACGAGTAAACAGTTTGTCACCACAAAATTAACTCACTGGGGATCAGTATGAGAAAAAACTCTCAAACAAGGATAAAGAAGACGTAGATACTGAACCATACAACTGAAACAGAACGGGGAGCTCACCGCCGTTGTCGTCGTTGCCGAAACGCATTCAGTTACCATCACTGTGAATGAAATACGCAAGTTCTTATGAGAGAAACTTTCCATGGCTCAAAGTCTCATTAGCGAACTTCAAAGTTATTAAATAATATCCCTTTTGCAAGATTTTATTAAGTGAGGAATAGAAGAACGATTCCAAGTTCTCCGTCAGACAAGACAACTAAATCACGGGCCATTTTCAAATCCACGGCTTTGGTATTAGGCTCTTGTTTGGGGGTTCGTCGGTAATCTTTATAAACCTACACTTTCAGTACAAAACTTAAAATAAGCGGACAGTGCCTAAGCCGGAGCTGACGCCTAGGCCGTGGGTTCAAAAAATGGCCACAGAGTGAGATTTCTGGTTGTTTGATGCAAGAGTATTTACCAGACGAGTGCCTTGACTGATTGCATGGTTTTCACCAAGTAGCAGTTTAACAGTGCCTGACTATTGCAGTGTCATTGGTTTCATCCGGATCAATCATCCGAGTTTTCTTGTGGCTTACCTACAATATCATTCACTCTTTATCTTGATTCATACTTCATTTCATAGAGCTGCTCCGTAGGAAATTTTACTGAACACATTTGTTTGCTAAGCAGAGAGTTACCAGGGAACCAGTCACAAATGACACAAATTGATCAGCTATTTTGATTGGTAACCCTGTTCCTGCCAAGCAGAACTACATTGTGCTCAGTAATTATTTGTTCTCAGCAGCTCATTCATTCATATTAGTGCCAATATGTTCGTAGAAATACAAAAGAACAATTTCAATAGCTTTGAGCTTGTTGTTATTTTGTATGGCTATCTACATTGGAATATATAACTTCATTGGGCTTGCCATTGTTCATAGACATTAACCACCGCAAAGTGTGAAAAGTCCAAAATTGTGTTCTCCATTTTCGGGAGAGTCATTTATCAGAAACACAAGTGTTCCAGAAAAATTGTTATAAATACAAACCATGCCCAATCGACAACTATCTTGCATATTAACTTCAGCAAGAAACTAACGTTTTCAAACCCAACAATGAGCATGACATTAAGTAGAATGAAATGTTTTGGAGATTTTCAAATAATCTGGGGCCGACTCGATTTCACAAAGAGTTAAGATTGATCTTAACTCCAAATCACTCCTAAATGCTAAGCAAAGTGTGATGTCACACTACAAATCACTATGGTGATACTGACAACTCATCTTAAGATGAATCTTAGTGCTTTGTGAAATCGACCCCAGGTTAGTCAAGTCCCTGTTTACAAATCCTCACCCGAATCCCCCCCTATTAAACCATTATTCTATTGCCTCTTATAACAATGAACAAAATATCCCTTATGGTGTGTCTTCCTTAAAAATTAATTGTACTTTAACCGCAATGTTTTGCTGTGTTTGTTTTTTGTTTTCTTTTCTGGTTGAGTTTTTAAACACTTTTTCGAACCCCAGGTGGAATCGACGAGCCTTGTCAGATCAAAGACAACGGGGATGGAATCTACACCTGTAGCTACCGCCCATTCAAGCCTGGACGCTACATCATCAACGCCATGTACGGCAAGAAGGAGATCAACAAAGCGCCCTTCACGGTCAATATTGCCCCCGAGGCAACCGGGCCTGTAGCCCTCGTGCGCGCTTTCGGACCCGGTCTGGAGGGCGGTGTTGTGGGCAAGTCTTGCGATTTCACCGTGGAGACAAATGGATCAGTAGGAGCTCTAGGTATATCAGTCATTTTGTGCTATTGAAATATAGAGAAAAGAGAGAGCAAGAGAAAGCAAGAATATATTATGGTATAAATCATGTATAACAGGGTCTTAGAAGGCACTGTTTAGCTCTTTCAGATTTGTTTCTCTAATCTTGTGCATTCCTTGGTCTCGGATGAGGATGTGACAGGGATAAGGGTAGGGGAGTGATGATTTGAAAGAGCTGGTACAAAGAAATCTTTCAAAATATAAAGTTGTCAACATAGCGTGTTCACTGAATTGTCATCTCATTTTACAGAGCCTGCCTTTTGACGTCTTTATTTTTGCCGCTATTGAGAAAATGGTGAGGATCCCCTTTTAGGTATCTGACTGTTAAACATTTCACATCGTTTGACAACTTCCTAGGTTTCTCCATTGAGGGCCCCTCAGAAGCCAAGATCAACTGCAAGGACAACGGCGATGGATCCTGCGAGGTATCTTACTTCCCAACGATGGTGGGAGAGTACGCCATTCACATCACGTGTGATGAAGAGGACATTGTGAACAGCCCTTACATTGCTCAGATCATACCAGACAAGGGTGGCTTTGATGCTTCAAAGGTAACCATACCGACGATTTGTAAATGATACTAGAGTAGGGCGCCCTCTCACATAGGCCAAACGACGGTTGCTCATTGGCCTGTGCTATGTACGGTGCCTACAGAGAGCAAGTTTGGACAAGGAGCCGTGGTCGACCATCGGTCAATGGCTGAGCATGCTCACTAACAATCTAGTGTATTAAATGTGGCTGGTTCATGTCTGGTGACTAGACTTTTGTCTGGAGTTTTGTATGTTTTTTATTCAAACATTTTCTTAAAGCGAGACACTTGACCTTTTTTGCTTCGTCCTTCAGATGGGATGTATTAAAAGCTGTTGGTCCAGTATGTTGTGTAATACATGTAAACGAACCCAGTACTTTTATCGTTAAGAGAAGGAGTTTGCCCCGGTGTTTTCTGGTATAGTTGGCTGCAGATTGCGCCACAGCACCTTGTAAACCATTACATGGTGCTATGTCAATAAATGGGTCTTGTATTTTGAACATGTCTCCACATTTTGTAGAAAAAGATAATGAGTGCTTTGAGATGCCCTCTGGTGTGACAAAGTGCTATATAAGAACTGCATATTATTCAATTATTATTACACCCTTGCTAAAATCCTTGCCAGTTTGTGGTTAGGTGAACCAATTTGGTTTAGATTGGTTTTACAGTGACTTAACGTTTAAACATTGTGTTTTATATGAATCAAGAAAAAAATCTGAAGAAATCTGTGTAAAGGTTCTTGATATTTCTGTTTGAGGAGAAAAGGAGGAATGGAGGTTACAATTGACTTTTGAATTAATCTTGTAGGTCAAAGCCTATGGCCCAGGTCTTGCAAAGGACGGCCTGGAACTCAGCAAGCGCACCGAGTTTACCATTGACGCCAAGGCCCCTGGCTGCGGTCAGGCTCCTGTCGGTGTCCTGATCCATGACCAACAGGGCAACACTGTCAAACCGGACATCAAGGACAACAAGAACGGGACATTCACAGTGTCCTACACCCCAGTCAAGCCTCTGAAGCACACTGTGGCCGTTACCTGGGGAGGGGTCTGCATCCCGGAGAGTCCATTCAAGGTGAGGTTTGGGGGAGAATTGGTAGAGTGGTTTTGTCAGGACGAAGCCGTTTGATGATATCTATAAATAGACTTAATCAGGAAAACACAGACATCATAACTTTTCATCCGTTTTGATCATTTTTGTTTTATCCACTTTATGTTTGTTTGTTTTTTAGATTTCTGTGCCCACCCGGGGTATTATTTTTTCAGAACTTTTCTACCTTCTTGAGAAATTGTTTTCCTTTGAAAATATCGTTGCCACAATGAAGCCCTGACTTGACAGAGGAAAGACAATCAAGCTTGTCATATTCAGTTCCGTGATTTGATGTTGTGTTAGAAAATTGAGTAGGCACTCACCGTGAGCCACAGCCAAAAATCTCACATGGTATGCTGGAACTTAACCTCCCATTGAGCTGAATATAATGACAGACAATGGTGGCAGCCTGTCCATTCTTGTATACCACATTTTTATAACAACAGGCAGAGGTCTGGGATCGGGGATTACACGATAACCCCCGGAAAGGGTTTTTACCAGGCATGTTTTCCAGAACCTGTTGGCACTTTTTGTATGGGTGAAGTGAAGCAAATCACAATAGGTGCCTGCCTTGGGGACGCAACACAACGGAAAGTCCGGGTGGATAAAACCATCAGCCGTGTGGCTGCTGGCAAAACAATTCAAAATGTCAGCGATGAGGACTGGTGAGTGGGCCGACCGCCAACCTCGTCCCCATGGTTTACTTTATTTCCAACCATGTTTGTAAATAGTAAACCCTGGGATGGAAACTCCTCACTTGGACCCTGATTGGACAACAACATTACATTAGCAAATGTACATGTTTCCAATACATACAAGCTACTAAATCTGGTACCGGACCACGAGACTATGGCGAAGATGTGAATTTCGATATGCAGCCAGACTATTCTCATTTGCATACGTATCCAAAATTTTTGGATATGCAAATGTTCCAAAACCAGGGTGAGAGAGCAGTCAACCTCGTACTGCTCGACACACCCTGGGGAAGAGGTTGGCCGACCGCTAACCTCTCAAAATTTTGCTCTGCTTAGTACTTAAAAAGTCTACTAGGATTCCAGATTGAGAGGACAGATTTTCTGACAAAGTTAGTGTTTGACTGAAAAGTTTGTTTCCTCACTCTATTCAGTATTAATTTCTATGGAGTTAAATGATTTTTCCTCTATGTAGCCAGTATGATGTTGTAGTACACAGGATAATGACTATTGGTGTATTAACTGCTAGTCTTTTGCATTTGTTTCCAGATCAACATCGGTGGTGGATTGGGCAAAGTCAAAGTTTACGGTCCCGGGGTCGAACCCAACAAGGTCAAATCCTCCAAGCCTACCCAGTTCACTGTGGATTGCACCGAGGCTGGCAAAGGTGAGAGGTCGCTTCTTTCACTGAATGATTTCCCTGTAGAATTGTACAAATTTTGTAGTCATTAAGTACAAACTTAATAAATACAGTAGAATACAAAAAAAACATGTATTCATATTTAAAAGCAAATTTCCCTTAATATAAAGGAATGAAGTAGGTAATCAGTTTGGCTCATGGGTGGAATATTTTGTCATCTATTAGTATCAAATTTTTTAATGGCAGCTTCTCTTTTGTTGTTGACATTTTTCACACAAACAGCCCCAGTTACCGTCAGTGTCAAGTCCAAGCCAGGTGTCAACGGTCCCAAAGAGAAGGAGATCCCCTGCAAGGTCAAAGACAATGGAAACAACACCTTCACCGTGGACTACGCTCCAGAGGCTCCCGGTGACTACAATGTCGGCGTCAAGTTTGGAGGCAAAGAGATCCCCCAGAGCCCGATCCCCGTCAAGGTCATCCCAGATGTGGATGTTAGTAAGATCAAGGTCAAGAATCTAGAGCCAAGTAAGTGGGGGTTTTCTGTTTCTTCAAATTGTTATGGCATATTTTATTTTTTTTTTGCATGAAGTAGATTGTACTGAATGTAGAGGAAGGGGTTCAGCCAGCAAGTGCAGCGTAGAAAAGGAGTTTTTTTATCTCTTGACAACTGGATAGCCAGCTAGGATCTTTTAGAAAATAAAGGGGTATATTTCTTTAGAGGAAAAGTTAAAGGTAGGGTCATAGGTTGATAAATACTTCAAAGAATAATGACCATACAAACTTATTTGGTGAGAAGCACTGCAGCTGTTGATAGTGTAAACTATTTTGAGAAAGGATTCCCTCCGAAAGTGATATGGTTTGGATAATTTTTCACCCAAAAACATTTGAATCTGAGAAGCGATTCGTGCATGAAGCGTTTCTCAGATTTCTGAGGGTTGGTGTCTGTTTGCGAATGCTGTGGCCAGATATGCATTTGGTACCCGCTGTCATCTCGCTGAGCGTGGATGGATTTGACATTCTTGTGAAAATACCATGGCAGTTATTTGCTGTTTCCTCAGCAAGTAGACACTGTATTCAGCTGAAACGTTCACATGTTCACAAACTTTCACTTTTATTGGATCTTTCTTTACGCTTGCCAATAATAAATAAGCTTTACATTGACAAAACCCAATCTGTCACCCTACCTTTAAACAAGAACATAGTTTTTTGGTTTTTTTATGAATATTTGTTTTACCCTTTTCCCCTGCATGATCAAATGCTTGCTAGCTTGTGGATAGTGCAGTGTATTGCCAAAGTGCCTGCATAGGTTATGTGAAGTTATTATAAGACCGTGCATACTGAATATATTGCATGATGTTACAATTAGTTTAGGAACATTGGTTCTCTTTGTTTAAGTGAATGTGATTACCTTTGTCCAACAGTTTCATCCAGCCATTTAAACTAACAACGCATGGACCCATCCACAAAATGAACGAGAAACTAATATTGCCATGTCAAGAGAATTCACTGGAAACTTTTGAATTCCAAGAAGATTTTTGTATTTTGTTATTTTGTGCTTAGAAACACCACATAATATTTTCCATAAATTACAACAAAAAGTGATTTTAGCATAATTGATTATTGGCTTTGGATGGGATGGGTAAGGCAATATAAATAATGCCATAAACACTGGTTTTCTTGTGGTCTCTCAGCTGTTATGCTTGGGAAACCATTCACCCTAGAGGTGGATACCAGTGAAGCAGGTATAACCAAGCTCGCTGTCAAACTCAAGAAACCAAACGGAGAGATAATTGAACCGGAGATTGAGCGGGTCAGTGCGAAGTGCACCAAGGTAAGCTTTACGCCAGAAGAGGAAGGTCCCCATGAGCTTACGATGAGTCAGGCGGATTTCGATCTCGGCCAAATTATCATCATCATCAACGTTGTCGTGAAGACCGATCCTTCGATGTGTTCTGCCACTGGACCGGGTTTGGTCGGCGGCCATGTCAACAAGCCCTCTGAGTTCATGATCAACGTCGGCGGTGCAGGTCACGGTGGTCTGAGCGTCACCGTGGAAGGTCCCAGCGAGGCGGAGATCGAATGCAGCGACCACGGGGATGGCACCTGCGGGGTCTTCTACACGCCCATGCGGATCGGCACCTACAATGTCAACATTATGTTTGCCGATGTCCACATCCCTGGCTCGCCGTTCTCCGCGCAGGTCATCGATTCCACCCTGGTGGAATCTTGGGGGCCTGGATTGTTCAAGGGGTACGCAGATTTCACCTGTCCATTTGAAGTTGATTGCAGTGCTGCTGGCAAGGCCCCTGAGAAGGAGGGAGCCCTCCCGGTTGAGTGTTCCATCGTCGGGCCAGATGGTGAGGTCCTGGATGCCTCGGTGAAGCGAGATCCACTAGACGAGGATCTCTACCACCTCACGTATGCACCCATGGAGGAAGGGCAGCACATGCTCCACGTCACCTACGGCGGCTACTCCATCCCGGATTTCTCCCGACGCGTGGGTATCGGCAAGCCCATCAATCTGAGTGGGGTGACAGTCAGAGGAAGGGGATTCGATAACAATGATGGTAAATGGCTCCCTCGTTGGTCACATCAACGCTATGCTTTCTAACATCATGCAATCATATGCGGTGGTAATCATCATGGTGGTGGGGTAGCACATACACTTGGTGTCACATTAATTCCCCATGACAAGAAAGTTACTGAACGTTGTTATCTTTAAATTCAATGGTTATCAACTTTTCAAAAAGCATAAATGATATTAAAGTGAAAACAACTTAATTGAGTAGCACTAACAGAAACGTTACCCTTAGTTTCCTTTTATTTATATTTTATTTAATGATTAAACATAATAAAAATAACTTATGGCAACAGTGCTAACTCTTTCAAACAAAGAAGTTACAAAAAATGTTTTTTCTTAGAAAAAGAAAAAAAAATCTGCAAAAAATAAATCTTCCTAAATTCATTAGAGAAGGTTCATCTGTTCAAAACAATTCAAAGCGAGAAAAAAACACATCAAGGCCATATCCGTATTGACGGCTACAGTTACGGCTATGACTGTTGCTAAGGGTGTTGCTAAGGACATCCTTTACTTCAACACATGTTGACGCGGAAATCTAGCGCTCGCCATAGCTGTAGCCCCCAATTTGGACACGACCTGAAGCAAAATTGAGTGAGCAACCGTCGCCATGTCTGTTTCCGTCTTGAATCTCTCTGTGGATGATTGCAGAGCATTGGTTTTATGGGGAGAAAGTGAGAAACTTTAAGGTATCTTCATCGGTGCTTTGACCATTCACATCTCCACCCTACAGTCTGCACACTTTGGATATTCATCCATCACCTGCCTTCAAAATCATCAAGCAAACATCTTTGCCAACTTCCAACTTTCTCATTTAGCAGGTGCAACATTTGTCACAGCACAATTAGAAGACATTAAACATGTCATCCTCCTTATTGACCAATGCTGCACCTTCTCATTTTAATAACACATGTCATGTATGTTGTGACTAATATTTTTTTCTTTTGGTACAGGTTAAATTAATCTCAGGTTCAGGTTGAAGGAATATCAGTCTGTGTCGGTGATACCCACACAACAAAAACAATTTTCTGTGCATAGTTTGTAATGGGGTTTTTTAAATTTCAGTTTCGAGTTTCGCCGTCGTAAGGAATCTCACAATTTTGCCTCCAACAGTTTAACATTTTGCACGACTGGGCCCAATTTCATAGAGCTGCTTAAGCACAAAAAGTAACTAAGCACAAACAATTTTGCTACCTAGAATAAGGTCACCAGCCAAAATCCCATTCAGCATGTACTATTTGAGACTGGTTTCCTGCTTATTTTTGCTAAGCGGAAAATTATGAAGCAATGTTGTCTTCTGTAGCAGCTCTATGAAATCGGGCGCTGGTTGTGAGAAATGACTCATCCAAATTTTGAAGCTTTGAATTTAAAACACCTTGTAGATAAAAGGCAAAATTCACTTTCAAAATGTTCTTTGTGTTAAATCTCTCTGATTAGTATGCTTCTGCAAGTGTTGCACCATTAGGGAACGGGCCCAATTTTATAGAGCTGCTTATGAGAAGAAATTAAAACATGATAACTTGTCAGAAACATTTGAGTTGGAAACCTGTTTCTGCAAAGCTTGTTTGTGCATGATACAAACAAGGATATCCTCACTAATTACTCAATGTCAAAATTTGTTGTTAGTAAATAAGAAATCAACTGAAAATACACTTGTGGGGCCCCCTCTTATTTTTTTTCTTCAAGTTTATTCCTTTGAAATAATGCTCTCTGGGAACGCCCACAACTACAAACTTATACATGGCATATTGACACGGCAGTACAGCAAACAATCTGTACAGCTGTGTACATCTGTTTGCTCAGAAGCGGAATAAAATTGGGCCCTAGACTCAGTTCTGTAGTACCATTTTTTTGGAAATGTTTTGTCATTATTACTGTGTTGATGTATTGCACGTTAATGCATGTGGTTAATTTTGGATGGGGATATTTATTTTGTTAAAAGTTATTTGTGCGGGGAATTGAAATTGTTAGAATGAATCTCAAGTCGTGTGTTTGAATTTGATTCAGGGAGGTTTTTCTAACTCTCTCACCTTTTTATTTATTGTTGAGTTGAGTTTTTTGGAAACTAACATTACAGTGTTTTTGAAAGGGTACACATAATATGATATTAAAATTGCATCTCTTCCCCGATAATTTGTCGTCCCCCCCATAACCGGTTTGTTTCTACACTAATATGTTTTATGTTTTGAGAAAAACAATTGTGCTAATCCATTTGGTGTAAGATTCCACAACTGTACAAGCAACGAGTTTGACTGCAGTAAGCCAATAAGTGAATATTTCAGTCTCCGCAATGTGTGTCTGTACGTGCCAAATAACTACATGGACATGTAGTACAGTAATGGCTGTGGTTAAACCATCTGTGTCACTTGCCACAATTTAATCAAAAGGATTGGCAAAGCAAGACCGGTCTACAAGGGGTCGATTCATTTTGGACAAACTGACTCAACTGGAAATGGGATGGGTGCAGATATTCATGTTAATAGTTTGCTGAAAAATAATGAAGCAGTCGACCTTCTCATTGTTTTTACTAAATCAGTTTGCAGTTTGGAAAATAGCAAAGTTACTGGTCTTTTATAACGTAAATGGGCCAGTCCTAAAACTTGCTTACGATCGTGCTTGTCACAAAAACTATCTTTCACAGTGTGACACGATATTGTTGCACTGAAATACTGCAGTAATCTTCTAAACAGCTGTGAAACATTTATAAGACTAAGTGCTTTTTTTAATTCCATTAGACACAAAGCGCATGTTGTTGTGGTAAAGGTTGGCTAACATAATGAAAAAACACAATTCCTTTTGTGTTTTGTGTAATTTTTAACAAAACTGTTATTGCTATTATGTAATCATTGCAAGGGTTCCATGAGTATATGATAAGGGAACGGGTTTAGACCGAGGGATGCTGGGGTGGTTGAAAGAAAAAAGAGAATACAATTAAATGTATTGAGATCAAAAACAGAAATCATGAGGAAAATTTAAAAACGACAATTTCAGAGAGACTTTTATATTCTCTTTTCTCATGTAATGAAAAGATGAAGTCAAAATAACGACAAATTATTGAATTCAGAGGGGGTGTAAAAAAACACACCTTTTTCTGTGTTTTGTGCGTGGCATGATATAACAATTGAAAAATGAAGAGGGAATATTTCCAACTACTTTGTGGGTTATAGTTGCTATTTATATTTTATTAATTGAACTTCAGAATGAATTGACTAAAACAGATAACCTCTAATGTAAATCTTTGGTTGCGAACGTTTTCTCCTGTAGTGGTATTTTGTGACTGTGCCGCTGAGTTCCAGGTTGATGCCAAACCCGTTGGCATTCCTCTCGACAAGGACCTCCTGAAAACCGATGTGACTGCCCCTTCAGGCAAGAAGGTGAAACCCGTCATGAAGGACAACAAGGACAACACCTACGACATCAACTACACTCCAATAGAAAAGGGTGAGCGATCTTCTTCTTTGGTCCAAATATGTTCTAAAATTTATTGCAGTAATAATAATAAAAATAACTTTATTTATTGATGGCAGCCATGTCACCTCGAAGACGTTTTTCAATGGGTCATGATACAAAAATAATACAAGTAAACTTACCAATAATTGTTATCTTTTGGGAAATGCTTACAAGATTGCCAGCGTTCTCCCTTAACAGTGGTTCAAATGCCAGTTAAAACACCTGAGGACCAGTTAGAATTCTCTCCAATTGGTCCCGCTGGCTAGTTCAGTGCTGAAAACATCCATATTTAAAATGAAAAAATGAACTAGTGAAAAAGTTGAGGGACTAGTGAAACAACAAGGTAACTGGTCCTATTGGCTAGTCACTGAAAAAATTTAAGTGCAAACCCTGAGTGCCCATTAAAAAAGTTTATATGCAATCGGGAATAAATAGAGAAATAAATATAGGGGAGCCTAAAAGTACAATTCCACAATAAAGTAAACAACAGCTTTCAAAGCCGCATTTCAACACTTGAGAAGACCCAGACTTGACTCATACAGTTTGTGACTTATTCTTAGAAACCTGGACAGACCCATGTACAGAAAATTAAAAAATGGGTGTTTTATTTTCATTTGTTTGCAGGTGAGCATACAGTTGACGTTTCCTTCGCTGGCCAGCCCCTTGGTCAATCGCCGTACACTGTCGGTGCCATTCCGGGCCACGATGCGTCCCGCTGTAAAGCCTTCGGCCCAGGCCTGGAGTCGGCCGTCACCAACAAGCCGGCTGTCTTCACGGTGGAGACCAAGGGCGCTGGTAAAGGTGGACTCGGTCTGGCCATCGAAGGCCCCTCAGAGGCTGCCATGGAGTGCGTGGATAATAAGGATGGTAGCTGTACCGTAACGTACCTGCCGACTGTCC
>CM021527.1:12425467-12437715 GCA_010994315.2 Pisaster ochraceus
GGCCACCACTAATTCAGGCGCAGTCTCACTATGTATCCTAACCCTTCTTATACACCCTTCTATACTGTCTAGACCGACATTCAGGCAGTCACTAGCGACTACCCTGTGCGCCAAATGGCAGCAGCCCTTTTGTAAAACCACTACACAGGTTTCCGCTCATGGGCAACCATGGAAATGCCAAAGCCAAGAGCTGTGGTTTCAAAGAAGTTGCAAAGTACCAGTGCTTTTATCCGTGGAGTTTGTTTCTGTAGTGAAGTCATGTACTTGTTTGTTGCGCTGCAAAATAGTTACTGCATAAAATCGAGTATCTGTAAGCATTTCTGTGTAGGAAAACAAAATCAAAGTGTACTAATTTTGTTTGCCCTCTAGGCACTTTAACCTTGTCACAATAGTTGCACACTTGATGTTCTGTTTTGAAATCTAGGTTTGTAATGGTTCACCACTTATGAACAGGTCTATTTTAAAATTGGTCTACTAACTTTGTTCACTTGTTTTTTTTATCATAGTATTGTTGAACACAGCTATTATGAATCGGAAACCTTCAAAACACTCATTTTTGTTCTCACAAAAATTACACTTTAAAATTTTTGAGCATTGTTTGCATTGTTGCTTTGCAGAGTTTTTTAGTGATACATGAAGACTTTGTGCATGCTGCATTTATGAAATCACATGACGTGTGTTGAACCTTCTATGGTCAAACACAAAATGTAGCAGTTAGCCAGCACAATGCAAGATGCAGCATTGTGCCAGTGAAATGAAGAAATGTCTTCATGCTAACCCAAGAGGTTTTTCAGAATAGATGAAAAGGCTGGTTGAAAAACTGGTAATCGTTGATTGCTATTGTAATGATTAGGTGATCACCAAAGTGACAGCAACATGTAAGTGATTTGTGACGTACATGTACATGCACATGGTCTATCTTGGAACACGTAAGGCCAAGTTATCATTTCGAGTTTCTGTATCTGACGCGCTCAAATAAAATATACTTTTCTCCAGTCACACGATATTGAAAACTTGTTACTGTTTAGATAAACATCTAAAGAAGAAAACAGAACTTTTCACAAGCTTGAATTTGAAAGGTTACTAGGGTCCAATTTTATAGGGCACAAAAACAACTTAAGAGTGAAACAATTTTGCCTACCAGTATGAGGTTTCCGGCCAAAATGCCTTGTCACATGTACCATTGGTTGCTGGTTTTGTGCTAATTTTTGCTTAGCATTTTTCTATTTTTTCTGCTTAAGCAGCTTTATGAACTTGGGCTCTGATAAGTATAAAGTTTTGTATTGGTACCAGGTTTCTTGAAAATCTGAAACACTGTTTGGGAAACCTTTCATATGTCCAGTTTCACTACAGCTTTCATAACAAAATGAAATCATGAAACACTGTTTCATTGAAGCATGGACACCTGTGACAATGTTTCATGGGTTACTGTCAATAAGAGATCGGTCACTTTAAGCACAAATACCATGCTTAATGCAATTAAAGTATTGGCCATTGGAAAGTCTATGAGCAGGAGTCCGACTCAGAAATTATGACAAACTTTGGCCGTTCATTTTCTAAAAACTTATTTTTTATTTTTTTTTTCTTCAAAATCTTTACCATCTCCCACTTTTTCTAACAAAGAAACAATCACCAAGACAGTTACTGTTGAGGAGGAGACCGTATTCAAGGTGAACTCGCGCGACGCCGGTAAGGGTCATGTGACCTGCACCATCGTTGGACCGGATGGCAAAGAGGTACCTGATTGTTCTGTTGTTGACAACGGTGACGGAACTTTTGATATCATCTGGACTTGCCCCGCCCCTGGAACCTACAATGTGGACATCAAGTTTGGAGGTGTGTCCCTCACCGGAGGACCCATCACTATCAGTGTAAGTATTATTAATTCATACTATTATATATTTCTTATGATAAAACCATTAATCACATTGTTAGATGCAAGCCACCACTGAAGTTGGGAACCCTGATGAAATTTGGTGCCAGATTTACTGTGGACAATATTAAGTGTCCTTGAGTTTCCCTGGTCATCCACTTCTCCTAGTGTACAGAAAGTATGGCTGGGCCATCCACTTCTCCTAGTGTACAGAAAGTATGGCTGGGCCATCCACTTCTCCTAGTGTACAGACAGAAAGTATGGCTGCATCCATGTCCCAGCTGAAGCGTAAGAGCCCAGGTGTCTTGGCTGAAGCAGTTCACAAGTTGGAGTATTAACATGTTTCTATAATGAATGTATTCTTTGCACACATCAAAATATTCCCAGATAACTTATTCTTAAAGTCAAGAACTACTGTAATGCAAAGCAAAAGACCCATGTACCAAGCATCAACCATTTGTGTGGTTTCCTTTAATCATAACTTGGAAGGAGCCAGCCTAATTCCCCCACAGGCTTAATTTTGTATGTATTTGTACATGTATAGCAAACAACGTATAAAAGAAAGGTCCGACTTATGACTTTGCAGGACTGAAATATAAGATGGGGGGGGAACATCCATTCTAACCTCTATCAGATAATGCATTTTCAGAAGTTTTTAGAAATTGTTGTAGAAGTGTGTACGTGCTGATGTACATGTATGAATGCCTTTGTAAAATATTGCACGTAGTTAACCCGAAGTCCCTAAGGATCTTTGTGAAGATTCTTTCTTAATCCAACACATTCCGGTTCCATAGAATAACTGAATTGCCAAGTCTGATGGAATTACTTTGCAAGCCTCTATGGGAATCAGATTTGTTTGGTGTATTCAATCGATCATTGGATGGGTTTTCGGAGGACGGGTTTTATTGTGATGTCTGCGGATAGATGCTGTTGCGCGATTTTCTCAAAGTGTCAAGACTAGACGTTCAGCCATTGTATATCTTCCTCTCTATCCTTCGTTTTGATGTGATACAATAATTATTTTTCTTGCTTACAAGTCTTGTTTGCTTAGAAAGGTCTAACCTGTGTTAAGTTTGTACATTTGGAGATTTTTTTACCAAACACCAGCCTCAAACATGGATGATGCATTTACAAGGTCCAACCAATCCTTTGATTTAGGCAATTTACAAATTTTGATTGATTGATTGATTGATTGAACCATGCAAGAACAATATCCTCAGCCAACCATAAACAGTGCAAGTTTCAGGCGTACTTGGGGTGCTCTTCACAATGCCTTCTGAGCCACACTGGCGCAGCAGACAAACTTTTATGGGGAGAGTCTGGAACAGTTAACCTCATGACACTCAAGCTATGTCATCCCTCGGTTGTTTTAAAAAAGCTTGAAAGACTCACTGTTTTAGTTAAATTTGCTAATCTAGATTGATGGTTTGGCCTTTTATACAAGTTTTAGCTGTTGTCGTTTATTCTGTATTTCCTTCTCTGTATAATTTAACTCAATATTTGTTTTAATGCAGTGCTTCTGTTGTATAGTGCCCGTTTGTTTTAGTCCCTTTCAAAATTTGTTTAATCCTTCAGTATTTAGTTATTCTCATCTTTGTTAAGCGCTTTGTGATTTAAGCTACAGATGTAAGGCGCTAAGTTAAAGCATGTATGTGGAAACCTAGAATGAGTGCGAGACTTGCGCAGTCAATTGGCCTCCATGTTTAAGATTAGTAACAAACACTTTGGATTGATTTGAAGCATGTCAAATTGCAGAATGTGGATAGAGGTTACTGACTCAACAAATACACCCCCCCCCCCAACTATCCACTCTCACCTGCTTTGAATGAGCTCATATCTTTTCCCTCAGAGCCAGGATCAAGCCCCCCCCCCCATTTTGCATTTCATTGCGCCCAATCTGACCCAAATGAAACCAGGAATTTGGGATCCATGTTTGATGTCTTGCGGCTCGTTAATCGTCATTGATAACAACTTCCTGAGGTCATTGGGACAGATGGCCTCGGTTACACATCTTCAAACTGGATCAAGAACTAATTGGATGTCATATCTGGACCTCATGTTGAGCGCTGGTCTCACATACTTTAAAGAGATTTTGAACTTGGACTACAATCCACATGAATGGAGAGGGAAGGGAGCCTTGAATGAGCTTAAGCCAAACCTATGTCAGATATTCACCTAAATGCCCTACTGAAATTCTTACTTACAGGTATTATACAGGATTGGTGAGGATACAAAATATTGTTTAATTTCAGTCTGAAAGCTGACTTATTATGAAGTTCCTACTAAAACCAGTTTATCTGTCAAATAATTCCCTCAGAAATGAAGTCATGTTCAAGAAAACTGTATCTGAAAACCTTTTTTTAAAATGCAGCAGCTTATTTCAGTTGTTACAACCAAAATTAAGGACAATAGGTTTACATGATAAAATTCGTAATGTTTTTTTCACTATTTATTCCTGACTCACACAACGGATTAAGCCCACATTTTTGTACGATTTGTTTTTTCATGTATAGGGTTGATGACACAACATGTGAACACTGCCTGAGACTATTTGTTCAGTTCTACTTATCCTGTTTTTAATACATTGAATACCCCATGTCATAATCCCTCCTAACGTTAATTTAGAAAAAAAGAAGCTTTCCTTTAAGTTGAATATTAGACAGTTTGAGCGATGGTTACTCACCTAGGGTCTAATGTCGGACCATTCTCTTGAATTCATTGCTGTTGATTATAATCCAGTAAGGTTTGCAGTAACACCATGTACATGAATCTCTCATTTGAGTTCATAGTGAATTAACTTGAAGTTTCGATCAGTATGCTCTAATGAGAAACCACCACAACTCAAAAGAGAGATTTATATACAAGTACAGTGTCTCGTGTCTTCCACAAACCTTTTACTAGATTGTATTTCCACTGTGGTTTTTTAGTTTTTGAGGTCATTGATTTCGGCTTGCGGTCAGTCATCTTTATGGAGAAGATGCCCTGGATTGTTTTGAGGTCACTATGGATCATTGAGATCAGTGAATGGGAGCATAAACTCCTTCTGCTGAGGGATAAATGACCATAGGGAATGATGGTCATATCTGATGAGAAAACAAGATGGAGACATTTTGTTTACGACATTTAGAAAACTATTCAAAAAAAGCAAACATCTTACAACTTACAGAGTGTTAAGGACTGTTTACAACTTGCAGAACCTTGTTCAAGAATCACAATTAGTTACTGATAGAAATATGTAGCTGCTAGATTATTTTAAGGCAAAAATTTTTGAGATTTCTGCTAGGGTTATTTTATCTCTTTGGTTTAAGAACTGTAAAGCTTCAAGATGGGATACTTTAGGTATCTGATGGAACAAAATCTGTGGAAGTTTTCCTGTAGTTTTTGTAAAACAAGAAGGGAGTTTTTCAGAAAAATTTCTCAATCTACTTTTTAAAATAAATGATGATTGACACAAGTGGAAAGCACATAAGTTCTGAAAGCATTGTTGAGGTGAGCTTGACGTTGCCCCAGTTAGAACATCTAAAAATACTATAGCTGTTGCTTTGTGCAGTGCAGTTCTTTGTTGGTCGAGTTCTGCCAAACTACTCCAGACAGGGATCTTGTCTAAACCCTAATCCAATTCCTGAAAAACCACAGCAATTTTGACATTCATGTTTGTGTACGTAATGTATACCAATACTGTGCATTTAGGTACTCAGGGACACTACGTAAAAAAAGCTAGACATGTGTTCTAGACAGTGTTTAAGAAGCACCCACTCGCTGCCTGACTGGTTATCATTTTGGAGATGCATCAAATGAAAGGGGGTGGAGGGCGCGCAACTTCAAAATGTACTGCATGATTTAATGTTAACTTAGACAGTACACAGCTGTCTGTTTGCATTGCTCTTGGCAATGATAATTAGGAGATTTATATTTGCGAGTGCGCGACATTTGACTTTAAGCCCAACCGCTTTCTTTCACTTTGCTGATTTCATTCATATTGCAGCTGAGAGAAACCTTGCGATTGTTTTTAAAACTGGCAGAAATTTACTGAAGTTCAATAAGAGCAAGGCAATTTAAAAGTTGATTGGAAAGTTGATTTAACTGGAAAGTTTATTTAATGTGCCAAGAAAATCTGGGGGTTTTTTTTTTTCGAGAGAGTGAGAAAAGCCTTCAAGCACTGTGCACATGCTTTGCTTATAACTCCCTTTGTATTTGTATCTTTCAATCATTCCTCCTTTATTTCACCCAGTTAAGAGAAGTTTTTGTGATGTCATTTAAAAACAAAGAACAAAATCTTCCAGGGTAGACACAACCAAATTCATGCAGAAAGGACAACTGTTTTCAGTTACTGTTTAAATACCGTGTATTTCAATTAGTTTAAAGATTTTTATGAGAGGCTGATTGGAGGCTAAAGGCTGCTGCACAGAAGCAGCAATTAGTTTCATAAAAATTGTCATAATATGAACATCATAAAATGCAGTTTACCACCATCTGCCAATTCAATTCACAATATCATCACGTCCAGTCTAGGGGCTCAGAGAGAACTAGTGGATGGTAGGTTTTAATACTTCCCCAATGCATGAGCCGCACTCTTTTCATGGCCTGGCATTTCAGCTATGCAACCCTCACACAGCACACAGGCCCATTTAAGGAGATGCAGTTGTCTGGTCGACCTGGGCAATGGGAAGGCAATGGGAAGGCAGGGGGAAACTGCGGTTCAATGCAAACCTGAGGTAGTTCATCGAAATTGTTCGCTGTCTACTAAACCATGCGGTTGATATCTATCGGGTTTACAAACACTTGGGTGCCTGTGTGTGGCTTGTCATTTTGCGTGCAGAGCTTATTGCAACAAGTATGCAGTTCAGAAGCTTGATACTTGTCAAACTGTGAACGGTTGTTATGTAATTGTACACATAATATGGCCATCCTCTGATGGTTTGAAATAGTTAAGGGTTGGTGCTGATAGATTTTTCTGTTTCATGTTATCATGGAGATATGATTGACTGTTCAAGGCAATGTACACTTTTCTTTTTCTTTCTAATCATTTTATTGGATTCATTAGATTATTTGATGAGACAAGAAATGTAGTAAAATGCCAATTGGTTGTTATACCCTGTTCAATACTTACTAATTGCTCAACTGTCTCATCTCATGCTCGGTTAAATTAAGGGAAAGGTCAAGGAGTCAGAGCTGATGAAATTGTGCTACAAGAGAATTTCTGTAGTGATGTATTTTTAAATCGTGAAGTGGGGAAATTGGATAATATTCCCCCTTGATTAAAACACAGAAGATAACTTTCTGGAAAAACTAAGCAAAACACTACAACAATGATCTGGCAACTCAAGGAGATAATGACAAGAGTTTAGATCAGTCATAGTTAATTTTTGCATGTATTCCTCAATTTGTATAGAGTACAGAGGGAATCTGCAGCCAGACATGTAGCAGGGGTTATGTGGTTTTCCAATCTTACCATGAGTCTGAGCTTTGAGCATTTCCAGACGTTAACTTCATCCACATTGTTTGAACCGGTAACAAATGATGAAATGGGATTCCCATCACCAGAGAGCAATTACAAGACCGTTTCTTTGGAAGGGGGTCCAGACCCTCATAGCGGTTGCCATGTCACGGCATTGCACACTGCCTCTCCATCAGCTACACTCTGGGAGATGTCCTGCTGCTTGGTAACCAGGGGTTCATCTATTTCTGTAATCCATCCTCTCACCTGTTACACAACCAGTGATGACGGAGTACCAGTGTCCTAAAGGCATTGAATTGTTTTAGTAATAATTTGAATGTTGATTTGATCGTTAGAGCTTTCATGGTGTAAAGTTGGCACTGGTTTTTTACGTAGTGAGAAATATTTTCTTTTCGAAATGCTGTCTTCTTTATCAACCCTTAATTAGGCAACCTTTTGACAAGTTTAAACAGTTTTTTGTCGAAAAAAACCCCCATGTTTTCACAGCACTCTATTTTGTTTTAAGAAGCTAGTGACAATGTGGACTCGGGTATAACTTAAAATGATTGGTTTTTATTAATTAAGTCAAATGTTAGTAGCAAATACACCCCAAACAAAAAGACTGTCCTGGCAGATTTGTCTAATTTATCGAAAGTCACATTGATTTGTACAGTATGTGTTCAAGTGTAAATTTTTCATTTTCTTGGTTACAAGAAAATGTTTTCATTGCAAACTTTTATCTCTTATCACTCCCATTAATCTCAAGACAAGCAAATTAACTCATTTTATGAGTTCACATAGCTATGTCTGCAACAGTTTGACCTAGATAGTCCGAATCAAATCTGGCGAGGATCTTCGGAAAGCTTCAAAAGTGTGGAATGCTCATAAACACACGTCATAACATTATCAAAGATTTCCCAATGTTTACATACAGTAATGGTTTGAGTACCGGGTGGGTATGCACTTGGATTCCAAGTTGGTCTTGTGATGAAATGTAATTCCTGGAGGGTTGTACCAACACGTGTAGGACTGGATAGGTAAGTCAGTCTAATGGAAACATTTGAGAAGGTGGGACACGTAGCCTGCCCCCCCTGGGAAAACCAACAGTCCTGCCTGTCAGTCACAGTTTGTTTTAAAATGGCTGACCAGGGTCGCCAGGTAACCAGCATCATTAGAGATGGACAGAAATAGCAGAGGATGCTCGGGGACATGATTGTCCCACCAGCGATGGCTTGTGTGTGTGTGTTCACATCAGCTCAGAGGTTTTTTTCCCCACTCTCCACTCTTTCACGAGGCATGTGTGGCATTCCGCGGTGGTTTAAGATTACTTGTGTCTCAACTGATGCCTCTCCATTGCCTGTTTCTCAAAATACCCCGGCTGGACTTATTTGGTTGGGCACAAATATTACAGACAGCGTTGACATTTAAACAACTGTGGTTTCTGTGTGGAGGAGTCTATATTCCTTCTCGTCATTTTGACGGGTGTTTAGACTACACTTGTCTGAAGTACACCACGTGCCGTGCGTGTGTGTGTGCGTGGTTTGCAGTCACTGTCGGTCTTAACCACTCCTTGGAATACCGAGTACATTTGGATTGAAAACCTCCGGATTGAGACAAAAGCCCTGCTCAATTATTCGGCTCTCGTTCATTCTTCAAGAGTGGGAGATATTTTTTCTGTGGATCCACTTTGTACTAGGTATGTTTCTCGGAAATTGGTGTTTATCTGGGGTTTACTGTTGTTGGAAGTCCGTGTGCATTGGGTCATCAAGGTCATGGCAGTTACACTGTCCAGTAGGATGGGATGATTGACATCTTGGGATGAATCCAAGGTACTGGCTTGAAAGGTATCGTCGTGAGTATGATGGCTTGCTATCACTCTGTTATCTCGATTAATGCAATTTATCTTTTCATGATACAGCTACCTTGGCCATAATCGCAGACTTGCTTTTTTAAATTTGCGGTTTTGTTTTTACTTTTTGTTATGGGAAAAACTTTGCTGTTTGGACTTGTATGGTTTTTGTTGATTTCACTCAATGCGCATGCCCACTTTGAGAGTGGTCAGCTGTTGCAAACTGTTTGAAGTACAGGTAGGTTGTAGCCAGAGTTCAAACCGGCGCCCTCAAGAGTTGATGTTGTTGAGCTGCTTTCAGAGTAACCCGCATACTGTACATGTAGCTGTTATTCAAAAGTTTAATATTAGGAAAATCTATGAAGTTTCCTTTTATTTATTCTTCTTACTTCTGAGTCACAGTAGTCAGTCAAAATGATTCTTCTCTCTGAGTACATTTTTTGACCCAATTGAGAATTTACCTGCCCGTAAGTTCTTTATTTTCTTGAAGTTGATTTGTATTTGAAAAACTTGCCATCCAGCATGTCCAGGGCCCAATTTCACAAAATGTAGCTAAGCACAAGAAAATTATGCTAATCAGAATAAGTTTACCAGCCACAATACCGTGTCACATGAACCAACTGTAGCTGGTGTCCTGCTTATTTTTACTTGGCAGAACATTGTTTAGCGATATTTTCTGCTGAAGCAGCCCTGTGATAGAGGATAGAGGACATAATGTCCAATCAGTTTGGCACCTGTTAAGATGGAGTCATTTGCATCCACTTTGATAAAACTAATTGGTTACGGTGTCAAAACTGTTTCAATCTGCATTACTTTCTTCTGTTAAAATCCAGATGTGGCCTTATCGACCAACCTTTGAACTTTTCAGATACATCCTTCGTTAACTGCTTTGACATTTTCTCTCTTCAGTGACACTTAATGGGGTACTTAAGGAAGTAAAAATTCAAAGTTGACTTTCTCTGTCAAGAAACCCAAACCTAATTCCAGTGGTAACTGTTGTCCGACAGATACTTGTGCTTTGCGAATTGGGCCCCGGTTAACATGGTTAGATGCATCCAATAAATCGGTTCTCCCAGACATCCCGGGTAGGTCACGACGTATAGAAAAGAACCCTGCTGGATATAGATTTCATGAAGTGCAGTGACTGGGGAGATATCTGGGCCAAATTCGCTCTGTGGAGAAATAAAAGACTCCATGACTGGAGAGTGGAGAGGTGTTTTTCGCAGGATAGTTTTCTCTCAAATTCTCACTGCGTTCAGTTAGTAGAAGGACTTCTCATCCTAAAAATTGCCTCTGTATTAAAATGCTGACTTTATTTCTAAATGAAGTACTAAAAGTTGCTGTGTGGTAAATATTTGCCGTATTTTTTTACGCATACAAGAGTGTCTACTGTACTTTACGAAAAGTATGCTGATGTCTGCAAATTGTTCATGGGAGAACCACATGATTGGAATGACACCTCCAAAATAGCAACAAGGGATGCTAGTTCAATTGACTATCAAATTGAGCTTTTAACTCGTTAATCTCTTTTCTGCGACTGCATTTGCAAACTGTTCCAAAGTTGCTTGCAAACTATATATATACTCTTCCATAATGAGCTATCCATACAATCTTGCATCATTGTTATGTGCCCGGTAAACGTGTGTGCATTTAGACATGAAGAAGTGTGACTGTACTTCACTGTCTGCATCACTGGTTCCTTCAATGCAAGAATAAGGATGAAGTTGTAAACTTGCAAACTCTGGAAAAAATCTAGCAAGTATGTCCTCATACATTTTAAAGAACGTTATAATGTCCAAGGCTTGTTTGTTGAGTTGACTGACGGTTTTGGCTAAATAACTGTAAATGGACACAAACAAATAGACATTTTTCACTTTCTGTGGTGGGTTTGGTTAAATCAGTTTATCTTTAAGAAAACAAGATGGCTGCCCTTGGGGTGGTGATCGTATTGTACTCTCAAATTTATACAAGATAAGGGGTATACATGTACCATGGAGGAAGGAACATGCATGTACATACTATACTTCTATCATCTTACCTGTCAGAAGTTTGTCTTTTCACTCGTCCAATAGTTAGGATATCAAGTCATCATTTTTAGAGCTTTATTTAAGTAAAAGTATTATTTGTGATTTGTCAAGATCCTGTTCTCAACTGATGCTATAATCTCAATTTCTAAAAATGCTAACTTAAAAAGAAAATTCTATTTTTTCGGAGCAACTCTTTACTTTATAGAGTTCCTCAAAGCATCCCTTTTTTTCCTCTGCTATTTACAAGTTCAGCATGCATATTACATAACAGCTACAGCGGCCATGAAATGTCAGACACTATATGTACATTGAGCAAAAACTGAAGTGATAATATGTGAGAATGCGGCTGAAAAACGATCCCCACAGTGAGCAGGATAACACCTTGGGATGCGGCGCCGCTGGGAAGTTAATGTTTGGAATGTGTTGCCACTCTTGAATTTCTTCTGCTCATCTTAACCATGGGAGACGTGTTGAAATCACAGACCAAAATAGAGAGTAGGGTACTGTAAATGAGGAGAAAAACACACGACCCTGGAGCATCGTTCTGGGGAACTAAGAGGTAGTCAGTTTGATAGGGGTGTAGTTAGTCAGAGATATACATGAAGAAACGAAGAACTGTTACAGTTTAAAGAGGGTATTTGTACCAGGTGCTGTGGTGCATAAATGTGGAATTATCTTGGAAGGCTGTCACACGAGGTGAACATTTCTACAAAATTGTAAATGTCCTCCTTAAAAACTTCTTTTTTTTCCCAAATCGTTTATCAAAATCGTTTATCATATCTGAGGCTTGTGGAAAAACAGCTTTCCAACAATCAGGATTAAATATAATCATGCTTTGAAGTTTCAAAAGGTCACTCACTCAATATGTTCAATTTCTGTTACTAATGAATAACTAAAATGATTTGGGGTTGAACAAGGAAACCTTGTGGTTTATAACTTGATAAAGAGTAAATGGAAATCAAAATGAAGAGAGAGGTAACGTTTTCTTATCGTATGCTATAATTGCACAACTGCAAATATGCCTTCATATCAACATGTCAATGCTTGATCTTTTATTATGCA
>CM021527.1:12443920-12483638 GCA_010994315.2 Pisaster ochraceus
GTGGTGAATGCAGGCTCATCAAATAACTTGGACAATGGAGGTTTGGTTTCCCGTTTCATGGTTAACAAAATATATTTCAGAGAAAGTAGATCTACAAGTTAGGGACAAAATTGTGATATATTCAAAAGCTTTAGAGCAGTTTCCATTGATGCAAAAAAATAGTTAAAGACCTGACGTTTCGACCCTAGCAGAGTCTTTCCTTGAAGGCTAAATCAATTGAATGAGGATCTATGTTTGAATACAATCCAATTTGAGATCTTGTTTTTAATCTGTTGTAATGATCCTCCCGTAGCCAATCAAGTAGACCAATTACACAGCCTACCGATTTAGGTTGGTCTCTCCTGCCATTTGATCGAGTAAGATCTCGGCAGCCAAAATATCTTGACCTGACCAACACACCAACGATTATTTCTATTGACATGCAAAGAATGCTCATTAGATCTTATACAAGGTGAAGGAAATGCCAGCATCTTGTTAATTTTCATTTTATATATTTTTTTCTGAAATCTGAACTTTCCCATGACATCATACACTCTTGTTACAAATATTGCAATATTTAACTGAAAAGTTGTAAAGTTAAATGTGTTAAATATCGACTTATATCTTTAATCACAATTTGTAAGGTCACCCCTCCTATTGGTGTGGGTCATCCTTGTTCATTGAATTGTTGTCACTAAAGGTACACGAGAAGTCCGTGCATTTTTTTTATTCATTTCAAATGTTTTACACATTTTTTCAGGAAACATTTATGACGTTTATAAGGACATTCCATTTGGATTCGATACCGACTTTGGATTTGACTTTGAAGGTGACAAATTTTTAAACAATTCCTGAATGCACTTTCGTCGTCCCCGTCTGCTCTTGTACTCCAGTTTTAATTCACAGTAGTTTCTATGTGTATGTTTTAATGTGTAACAACTTGTGTATATATTTGTATTGATATCTTTCTTAACTGTGTTAGAAGGTGTGCAAAGGGGGGAATACGGGAATGTTTAACTCGGTGTCTTTGTCAAACTTAAACATTATCCCCTATGCAAATTTAACATCTATTAAAAATCTATTAAAAAAGTGGTCCTAATATGACAAAAAGTGTTTGTGGTAGAGGTTTTGTTAAACATTGACAGTCATTAAATCAAAAAAACAACTCGGTCTTGCTATAATTGCAAAACTTTGTATTCTAGCCTGACGTTGTAATCGTTATCTAATATTACTCACCTGTATTTATAACGATTGCGGATATTGGTTGAAATGGATTGAGATTTACAGCAGCTTTGCGGAGAAGGCAATTATAGGAACTTGTGTTAATTTCTCAGTTTCAAGTCGACTCATTTTGATATGTTTGACATTAATGTTTGAAGCCATGTGCTGTAATGTACGCCCTGGTAAATCATGTGGTAGTACTTTATCAATTTGGTCAAGTTGAAGTCAAACCTTGTCTTGTAATTGCCATGTAGAATATCTTACAAACTGGTTTCCTGTTTTATACTACTGACAGACACATAACTTTTAAAAAGATAACCAGTTGAGGAAACAAAATGCACACACACATGCACACACAAATAATAACAATATAACACACAAAGTTGTTTATTAACTTAATGATGTCATTTGGAGACCTTGGTCCAATTTGATAAAGCTGCTTAGGCACAATAATGAGTTAAACAGAACAAATATGCTTACCAGGTTATGGTTACCGGCCAAACTACCATGTCATATGTACCATTTGTGACTGGTTTCGTGCCGACTGTTGCTATGAAGACAGTTTTTAGTAATATTTTCTGTTTAAGCAGCTCAATGAAATTGAACCCAGTCCAATCCTTACCCTTATAATTGTGTGTTAATAAACAGTGAAATAAAACATATTTGTTCAACTATTGATAAAGGAATCGCCTTTTATTTGAATGTGGTGATGACCCCCCCCCCTTCCAAGTTATCAAATTTTATAATTTGTTATGACCATGCTTGCTTTAGTGCCTCTTTCTTCCCTTTTTTTTTATTTGAGCTTAATAAAATCATCACACAACCCTTTGTTCCGACCATAACTGTTCAGATTACGCCTTTAATGCTACATTGTCACTGTACAGTAACAAATGTGGTTAATATTTGAGTGAATTATTTCGAATGTTGATGTTTTAACCTCTGTTCACCCTATGAACTAATCAAATCAATTTACACAAATCTCAACAGGTTCTGGTGATACCGACTAGACAGCTGGAGATTGTACATGTGGAGTATTTACCTTTGTTGTGTTTTCTTTGTTTGGGTTTTGGGTTGGTTTTTGTCTTAATTTAAACTTTTACAGGTTTTTTTCCTAATGCACTTTGTAGTTTGAAAATAACAACACTACATGTATGTTTGTAAACGTGTGTGTTTGCTAGGAGGACTTATCAAGTTACTAATAATTAAGAAACCAACTCATTTTTACATTCACAGGCTGTACATGTAACTTATAAACTATAGAGAGCCGTTATGTAATTCATTGCTTTTTTAATTTTCAGCTAGCCACCAGAAATATTTTGTATATAAGAACCCCCCCCCCCCCTTTTTTTTGTACAGGATGCTTAGTGGAAAACGGACAAACAATTGTGTGGGACACTTTAGACCATGGTTATTAGTGATGTAAAAAAAAAAGTTTCAAAATCTTGAGAAAAAAAAACATGTTCCTAAATATGCTCTAGCTGTCATTATTTATGGGAATACTATGTGTGGTGTGCCATGTAGCAAATGACAAATGTTGGCCTCAGTATTTTTGTGTATATTTTTCCTGTGTTAAATTCAAAAAGTATTGATTAATATTTGATGAAGGTCAACCAGGTGAGAATGGCCACCCGAGTGAGAACGGTGATTACATTGATGAAGTTATTGGCAGAGAGCAGGTTAAACCTGTGGAAGCAGGTGAGGGTTTTCAATGCTGGGTCAGTCTTAAGATCCTTCGATTTTTTTTCCGTTCCTAACAATCTCAGATGTAAGTTCAGACATGCAAACTTTCAGCTGGTCAGCTGAGTTCCACTTTCTCTTTTATAATAGTGCCAGAGAAAACTGGAGAGAAACAAAACTTTACACAAGTTAAGTGTGGTTGACCAATTCCTTTCTTTTCTTTTTTTACATTTGTGAAGTTACACACCTTGATAGTAACTTTGTTTTTCTTTCTTTTTTCGGTGGATTTTATGTACATTGAAACATACAAACGTTTGTGTGTTTTTTTTACAGTAGCCACATTTTTATTATGGCCAGTAAAATTTCTTAAGATTTAAAAACCCTAAAAGTTATTAAAGGAAACACAGTAAAAAAATTATGTTAAAAAACTGCTCGGAGAGCCATAGTCCTTATAAAGAATGTATCAGAAAAATGACAAAATGGTTGCAGCTTTAAGACCAGCAATTAAACTCTGTAATGTCACTACTCAGTTGATCCACAGTTACTCCACCATTCAAAACTTGACAATTTTCATGATCTTATATTTACTCCACTATTCAAAATCAGACATTTCTCATATTCTCATAGTACAAACAAATACAAGAGCTTAAACCTACAGTTATAGTCCATGAAGTATTTACAATAGAGGTTAAGCTAGCTCTGTGATTTCATGGACAGGAGTAAGCTTTGGAGCTTTTATGGACGAGCCTGGCTCTCAAGACAAAGACGCAGAAGAAGGGAACAAAGACGCTGCAGGTGAACATTTTGGTGGAGCGCTTGATTTTAACGTACTACCATGAAACCCCTAAATAAACCCACGAAATACACGATTTCAATGTTAACTGTATTTGTTGGAAAATTTGGTGGAGTGTTAAATTCCTCGGACAAATAAATTGATTAACATTTAATTTTAACATTCTGCCATGAAAACAGAACCTCAAAGTAATTTTTAAAATCCCACACTGTTCAATAATAATATTAATAATAAAAAGAAATAATATAAAAAGAAATAATAATAATAATAATGGTATATAAAGCACTAGTTCATGTAGATCACGGCGTTGTGACAAGCATCAAACCTTATCAGATAGTTAGAACAGTCCAGGAAAAGGATGATTTAGCCACAAAAAATAAGACAAAAATACTTCAAAGTTGAGAATGCTTCAAAGTTAAGAAGAAGTTTGTCTTTAAATGTTTAGTATGATGTAATCAAAAGTTAATGGCTATAATTCAAATTTTGGGGTATACAACGATCCAGTGAATTGACATGAAAGGTGTATGGTAATCAATGACATTTTGTGTTAACATCTTGTCAACAGAGCCAGCCTCGCCTAGCTTTGCGATGGGCTTGTTGCAAAAGGTCACGGAGCCCTTCCGGAGGTTGGGCGATCGTTTCGGGGAAAAGGGCGACAAGGACAGAGTACCCAGTGAAGACTGGGATTTTGCCTTCGATTTTGAAGGGGGTGATGGAAAAATTGACGGTGAGCAGTGGTGAATGGAGGATAGAATCGTTAATCTATGAACACATGGATCGCTTGCTTGCCTTCATTTCATCAGTGCAAAGGGCAACTGTTGACTCATCTTTTCACATGTGGAAAGGCGATCACACATTCACACCGTCCTACCTTATACTAGGACTTGGTTAACAGTTACTCTTAAACTAATTTGGGTTTTGTTTCTTCTACACTCACCTCATTGAAAAAAACATGGGAATTAGATGGTAGCATGCGAACCTGTAGCAGCTTAGTAATAGACACATTAAACACAATGTTCTTTTTGTACTTGTCATTCTTCTGTTTGGAGGTTCCTGGTGGAAAACCATTTTTGTTTTTGGAGGAAGGTTAATCCAGCACTTTTGTTAATCAATGTACATTTGATTTGCGGTAACGCTGTGGTAGAGTATCTACTTTGCTGTGTAGATTGTTTGTGGCGCCAAGGATTGTCAGAAAAGCAAACTTAATCATTGTACTAGCCAAGAACTCCATGGACAGAATTGAAGACAAGGAAGTTTCAGTTTTAGGCCGGGCGACTTCGGCTAGAGCTACAGCTAGATCAGCGCGTCTGCCAGTGTTGAAGAATAGGCAGACGCGCGCAATCTAGCCGAAGTCGCCGTTTCGGACACGGCCTTAGATGTGGAAGGAGAACCCCTGAGAATTATTCTAGGGAAAACCGTACTCAATTAGGTAGGGACTGTGAGCACCGGGTCTTAGCTTTGGAAGGTGAGGAACGATACCACTATGCCAACCCCCGCTGGCCCGAATTGTTCTTGCAAGGACACTCTACCTAACAGCTATCACATGGTGTTACTGCAAATCAAATCAAATATGCATTGATACCTCATTGTGCAGTGTCTCGAAACCTATACTTTGTTAATCCTTGGAAACTAATAAAAGAAACTAATCAAATTTTCCCGATATATCTCTCTCAACTATTGTATGAGTTGCTGGGTGCTGTCGTTGACTGCTTATTTTAGGGTCCTGTCATTCATTGTAAAAATGTCTACAGTATTTTATATGCCATGCGCAGTTTACAAGGTGTTATGGTAGAGTTTTAATCCTACGTCAGATGTTGTTTTATAACGTGGTGTAATGATTGCTAATACCGCACCAAGTTGTGTTTTGACACACCGTTTGGTATGTGGCAGGTTTTCTAACCATATTTTTCTGTGTTTAATAAACTGTCGTTAATGTCACCGGCATTTTTCTTTTAGGTATTGCTTTCCTCCCTTTGGAGCTTCATTGTATTATAACTTGGTAGTTTTTTTTCCTTCCCCACTTTCGATTGCTTGTTCAAGTGATTGTGTATCGGGGAAAGCACAGATTGGCCTGCATTAACATGATGTTGCATTGTTGTAAATGCTTTTCTAAACTGCAGTTACAAACCGGGCAGCTAAAGAGCAGTAGAGTGATCAGTCAGTTAAAACTAGAAATTAACACCTGGATGATAACGATCACCCGATTGTTCACGTTTGCACTTTTCTTTTTCACAGAGGTGGCGCTGTGGCAACTGCTAACTGCATTCATCACTTGCTATGGAATGGAAGCAACTGACTCGTTAATTTTCTCACTAATTATGGCAGTTGTGTTTTACTTTTAAATATAATGTCGACCTCATTTTCACTTGTATGCGAATGATCCATGACTATCTTTTAGATGACGGAAAACCAACGAAGAACGGCGCCCCTACTGATAGTGGGGACGAGATTGAAGAGATCATCGGCAAACAGGAAACAAAGCCTGTGGAAGCAGGTGAGGCAATCGGACACGGAAACTTATTAGTCTCAAAACAGAACGAGTGCGACCCTGTTTATTAATTCCAAACCCTCGCCCCAAACACTCCTTTGCATTCCAAAAAGGAATGAGTGGTTCCTTGTTCACTCTTAGCCTGCTCAAGCCTAATAAAGGGCATCGTTGACTGCGTAACATGGCGGTAAATACAAAAAATAAGTAAGTGGCCTGACGTGTCGACCCTAGCAGAGTCTTTCTCGGAGGCTAAAAAATAGCACTGATAATGACACTGTTTTGTAGTCAGTTTGATCTCCTTTTGTAAGTAGAATCCACGTTATTATTTAAATAGAGGTGATGATTCCAATAATGTTAACTGTCTATTTTTCGGTGTACAGGAGTCGACTTTGGTGCATTTATGGACACTCCAGAGGGTGAAGGGGCTGCCCCTGAGGCCGATGATGCTTCAGGTGAATTGGAATTCACTTACAAACTAGAAATATGTTTCATTCAAGGAGTATAAGAAGAAAACATTCTCGAAAATATTGTCTTAGATATGTAATTCATAGAGATTAAAACTTTGAATTAATCAAGAGCTATGAAGCAAGATTCATGCTAGCATGATGCTCTTGGCCTTGTTATTTGGTGTTGGGATCTCATCAGGATGTTCTGCCTGATTAGGGTTTCGTTTTCTGAAGTTGAGCGAGCTTGAATGATCAGTAAAAAGGTTATTTAAAAATTTTGTGAAAAAACATTGTTTGCGTACGTAAGGGCATGGTTCCCTGCACATTCGTTCGCAACCAGGATCCTACGCTACTGTTTCGTTCAGTCCATAAATACAAGGTTTTACAGTGTCTTTCCATTCTAACAAACAGGACGTCCGAGCTCCCCAGGGTCGGGACTCAAAGGCCTCCTGAGAAGGGTCACTGATCCAATCATCCGATTCACCGATCGGTTCGGGGAAAAGCCGGGGGAGGGGCCCAATGGGGAAGCGTCCCCCTTGGGCACCCCCAATGATAGGAACTTTGCCGTGGAAATTCCTGATGACTTTGAGCGTAAAGGAGCCTTGAATGGTGAGTCTTTTGGAGGACTCGTGAGGTGTCGGCGCACCGCGTAACAAAAACACATCACTGGCTGCTCTCTCACCAGGCTACAAATAAACTACTGCAAGTTCATTGTGTTTGGTGCTAACATGGTCATCATCTTTAATTGGGCAATCACGGAATGGACTGATTTTTTCTTAACCGTTATCTCTCGATCACCAATAACTCTTTTGGCACATTGGTGCGACTACAATGTGACTCAGATTTTAACATCATGAAACTTCAATGAGCTAATCCATTCAGATAATCCTTAGGGATTTAAGGTGCAGGAATATTTAATAATCTCCCTCACAGATTGTGTATTATCGCTGGCACCGGCAAAAGTTCAATTTTCACAAAGCCTTGCAGAACTTCTGTCCTGCTGGAGCACTCGCCTATCAGAATTTCCTGACTGCAGAAGCCATTATTATAACAGTAAATTGGAGTATCTGAAAATATGTAAATTATTGCATGGCCAAGCGGAGAAGAGCACCGGACTCGAGCTCTGGTGTTTCTGGTTCACATAGCAAGCACCCTTGTTTACTGGTTTCCTCAGGCTTGCGAGCTACAGTGATTAAGTTCACTTATGAGGCATCCTTGGTTTTGTTACTAGAAATAAAAATAAAGATAAAGTGAGCAGCAACAAATTGTAATCATCTAACTCCAAGAAATTTTGATTGGTATTTGAAATGATGTTTCGAAACTAGAGAACTTGAGTGAAGTCAACCCCTCGAACTGATGGTGTACCTTACCTTAAACAGTAATTCACTCAATGATTCACTGTGTTTGAAACCATATTTCAGTACAAATTCTCTGAACAGAATTCATTCCCAAAATGAGAAGTAGCCAAGTTCTTTCACCAGGAGTTAGGATTTTTTATTTATTTATTTATTTATTTATTTATTTTGCTTTATTTGGGGTCGTAGATAACTAATAAATGAATTCATTGATTTCTCTGTTACTCTTCCTTTAACCTTTAACCTTTAACCTTTCTTCTCCACCAGATTAAGACAGTCATTTATCACAACTAATATTTGACACAGACGACGTGCTATGTTTTATTACTATATAAACATGCTTTCTATCAATTTTTTAAAGGGTTTAAAACTGCTATCGGTAACGGAATATTAACCACTGTTGTTTTTTTGTTTTTTTCCTCTCTCTCTTTCTCAATCATCACAGCTTTTATATGGACTTCATCAAGATTATTCTGACCTCCATCTTCTAACGCAAAACTTCTTTCTTCCAACAGTAATAAATTATTTCTCCATGTAATATATTTTTCTGTATTTTTTTATTTGTTTTAATTTTTTTGTGGTTGTTATTTAAATGTTTACAATCAATAATTCTCACCTCTTTTTCTCTTGTCTTTGCATTAATTTTACCATGCACATATTTTCTTATTTTTGTTATTATCATTCATTTTTATTCTATGTTGGTCTCTCTCTGTTGGTCGTTGGTGAAGTTGTTCCTGTCATTTCATAATAGGACACGTTTTTGTTATCCATATACTGTCAATCCATAATTTGTATACTTTTTAAGAAGGATTTGTTGCTATTTATTTTCAAGAAAACAAATTTTACTTCATAGCTGTTATTGACTTGTTGTGTGAAACTTTTTGTTTGCATTTGAAACTTCCAAATGAAAACCCAAATTCTAAAAAGCCTGTCACTTTTTGTTTTTCAATGAATATTTTGGTTATAAATATCTTTTTCCCCCCAATTAAACTTTGTTTGATGTAATATTCCTAGTTGCTAAATCAGCTGAGCATAAAGTTATCAAACAATGATTGAAATTAAACAAGTGCTACAGCGCTCTTGTTAAATTTCTAACTCCCTGGGTTGTTGTAGTTCATGTGACCTCTGACCGACCTTTCCCACCATTCTTTATCAAGGTGAGGTCAAGAGACCATCGGGTAAGAAGGACATTCCCACCATCACAGAGAACAAATCTGGCACGATCACCGTCAAGTACGCACCACAAGAAACTGGCAAACATGAACTGTCTATCAAGTATGGAACCAGCCACGTGCCAGGTAAACCTCTTTTCTTTCTTTTTTCACATTTTTCGTTTGCATTTTGTTTTTTGGGAAGATCCACTGTAAGATTTTCAACTTTGTGATTTTAATATTTGTTTATTTATTATTTAGGCATGTGGTTGTTCAGAATGGTTACTATTTTGAGGATTTTTCACTGATCTCCCTGCACCTAGAAGAGGTGAAATTACCATCACAGAAACGAGAAGACTTAACCCTTGTTACGACCAGACCTCCAGATATCTATGATATAGAGAGTCTGTAAACCTCTAAAATGTAACATTCTGTACATTCAGGGAGCTTCAATTCCAGCCAAGAGGAAAATTCTATCAAATTTTCAGGATTTTTCATTTTCATACAATCTCATCCCCAATTGCTTTATTGTTTTATTTACATCCTGCGTTATTGAGAGCAAGAGGACAACTCAACCAGCGCAGCTTATCACTTTGCCCCTCATATCCTCATATGAAATCATAAAAACACATCAAGATAAAACTCCAAAAAAAAAGGAGTTACAACAACTAGGAATTAAGTGAAACCTAAAGTAAATAAAGAAGACCAATTTTAAAAATTTAAAAGAATCTTAAAAACTTTTTAACACCTCTCCTTCCCACCCCAATCAGCATATCAAACACAGATATGTACATAAAATACACAGACATAACTTAACTACAAATGGACAATGGAAACGTTGGTTGATAGGAGTTCTAAAGCGCAGCTATTTTTCTTTTCTTTTTGACCTTTAGGGAGTCCATTTGAGTTCCATGTTGATGAGCTGAAGAGCGGCCAGGCTACAGCCTTCGGTCCAGGTCTGACTCATGGAATCTGTGGTGAAACTGCTACCTTCACTGTCAACACAAAGGATGCTGGACCAGGTATGTAGATATATAAAACTTATAATCATAACTATAACCAAGATGATAATCTAGTGCCCCTCTCACTCCTGGAGAAACCGATCTTTCTCAGTCCTAATATTTTGCTGTACAAAATTGCTGGACAAATTCGTTCCATGCACATGGTTTTAGCCGTGGTGTGCTGTCATTAAATTGGTGAATGCAGCCATACAGTGCATGGATGGTGGCATGGGTGGCTAATGCATTGCTGTGGCCCTGGTTCGATTCCCTGCTAAGGCCGTGTGTGAATTGAGTTTTTCTCTGGGCTCTCCGGTTTTTCTCCCTCCGGAAAGAACAGACTTCAGATCTCTGACTGTGCTCAGTGATTGTATATGGGTCAATGTAGCTGGCTACCAAAGGTGCACTTCCACACCTGCAGCTCGAACACGTAGCTGGGTCCTTTGCAAATTCAGTTTCTCAGCTGTGAATAAGGATGATAAGCCTCCCAAATTAGTATTATTATTATTATTGAATGATTTCAATTGGTTGGTCAGCTCACTTGTGAGTAATGTGGAAAGGAAGAGGGTTTTGACCCAGTATGACATCATAGTTTACTGCAAAGAGTACACCAAATGCCCCGTCTCCTTTAAAGGAATATTGTTGAAGATGTTTTTCTGAACAACTGTGACCTATTTCCTACCTAGGTGGCCTGGCCCTAGCAGTTGAAGGTCCTTCCAAGGCGGAGATCAAGTGTGTAGACAACAAAGACGGCACGTGTAACGTAACATACTTCCCACAGAAGATCGGCCAGTATGAGGTGACTGTCAAGTTCGCCGACAAGCATGTCCCAGGCAGTCCCTTTAAGGCTAACGTTGTCGGTAAGTAAAGCTTGTCCTTTAAGACGTTTGCCCTGGCTGTTTTTCTGGCTTGGTTGGCAGCAGATTTCACCACATCAACTTGTAAAATAAGATAATAACATTAGTTACATTATGGATAGGTACATTTGTTGTGTACCCTCTCCATCCGAGAGAGGGTTGAGGGAGAGGTGGGAAGGGGAAATTCGGAGGTACTGTCAGGAGAGGTTAGAAAGGGGCTTATGTGAGGGGGTGGAACTAGAGGCAAGGGGGGTATTGTCAGGAAGGTTCATTTATGAACTCCCAGTTGTAATGTGGGAAGTTAATGGATGGGAAGATTAAAAGCTAAGAAGAGGGATGGGGGACAGGTCGGCAGGAGAGGTCAGAATGAAGTATTGTAAGGAGAGGTTGGAAAGGGAGATTAGAAGGGGTTACTGTCAGGAGAGAGGGGTAATGTAAGGGGAGGGTGGAACTAGAGCCAGGAATGGGGTATTGCGGGGAGAGGGCGGATGGTAACGTTGTGGAACAGCACCTGATTCATATCTCTGTGTTTACCAACAGACAAGGCAGGCAGTATGATGTCAATTGGAGCAGCCAGCGATGTTCCTCTCAAGATCACGGAGACTGATATCACTCAACTCAAGGCTTCCATTACTCCACCCAGCGGAGGAGAAGAGCCATGCACTCTGAAACGTCTTCCCAACGGAAATATCGGTGAGTCCTCAAGATGGGACAGGAAGCCGTAGGTCCTTTGTGTTGTGTGATGCAAGTAAAAGAACCCAGAACACTAATCGTTAGGACAAGGGACCCGCCCTGCTCTTTCTGGCATAGTTGCTGCAGATTGAGCTGTATGGATTTGTAAACCCTTACAAGGTGCTGTAATAAGGAAGATGGAAGACTACTTATATACAAAAAATTGTTCGAGCTTCTGTAGCAACAGCTACTTTATCACTGTGTAAGGTGCTATATAAATGGTTGTCATAATCCAAACATCTCTGAAAATACTGAGGGCTTTTAGGTGCCCGTCGGGTGTCAAAAAGCACAATATAAGATGTGCATATTAAAATTGTTATTAAACGTTAGAGGTTTTGAAATATGTTGTTTAGAATATACATTTATGGGGGGGGGGCCTTTTTAGTGTTATAGAAATGTTTAATGTAATAATCTGGCGCCTTTATTCAAACAGGTATCACATTCACACCCAAAGAGGTCGGGGAACATCTAGTCACCGTTAAGAAGTTCAACCGGCAAATCCCGGGCAGTCCCTTCAAGATCATCGTCGGATCCCAGGAGGTTGGCGACTCCTCTAAGGTCAAAGTGAGAGGGCGCGGAATCTCTGACGCGGACGCCGGCCAAATGGCGGAGTTTGTTGTGGACACCAGGGATGCTGGTATGTGGCTCTCTATTCGTTACATTCAGTATTTGGTTGATTCTAACTGAAATTCACAAGAAGAAAGTGTTGTTTGGGGAACAAAATTGTATTTATTCAGTCGGCAAGTGTATGGAGAAATCCCAAACACATCATAATTTAACAAAATGTTCCCCCAATCAAAATGATATCATTGTCCTAAGGAACAGATTTCAAATCCATAGTTTCTAGAATACTAAATGCACAGTACTAGATGCACAGTATAAAAACGGAACTGAAAAAGACATGATATGAAATATGGACTCGTAAAAAGGCTGGTGGATGAGTGAAATGACAAGCTAATTGGCCCTTGTTGGCTAGTCTCTGAAGAAATTAAGTGCGAACACTGCAAGGAAAAAATTTATCATAAAAATTGAACATTTGGTTACAGGGCAAAAGTCGGCACCCAAAAAGTTGTGATACGCTCTCGAACGTAAATATCAAAAGTAAGTGTGTAGGATCTAGGATAAAACTGCCCTTTTTGTTTGTTTGACAGGCTATGGAGGTTTGGGCGTGTCCATCGAGGGCCCCAGTAAGACTGAAATCAACTGCTCTGATTTGGGCGATGGTACGTGTGCAGTGACCTACAGACCAGCTGAGCCAGGCACCTACAAACTCAACGTCCGCTTTGCCGAGCAGGACATCCCCGGTAGCCCCTTCAACGTCAAGGTACACCCCGAGGATGGTAGCTGCATGGAGCCACTGATGCAGGCTAGCTTGGAGAAGCCCACCCGCGCTGCTCCTGTGTCACACATTGGCAGTGAATGCGAACTTGGCTTGAAGATTCCAGGTATGTCGTAATGCCTTAAATTTATCATGTATATTTTTCTATTTTTGTGTTAATGAATGTTTGTAATTGCTGGGCACCTTTGAAAAACTGTGTTTCACCGAAAGGCTTCCTCAGGATAAACAAGAATAATAATTAATAAATAATTAATAAATAAATAATTTCCTGTAATATATTCTATGTCTAGATACTGACCCACTGGACATGACAGCACAAGTGACTAACCCTAAGGGTAGGACTGAAGATGCAGAGATTGTTGATGGGGCCGATTGCCGCTACGTCGTCAGGTTCATCCCCACCATGGACGGTGTCCACACAGTCAGCGTTAAGAGCAGAGGCTTGCATGTGCCAGGTAACTATTTATTGCCCATCGTTAGAAATAATATCGTTTTACTGAGATCTATTTTCTTGCGTCAGTGCAAAAACGTTGCGTCTCTGTTGATAGCCTTGGTATGACACACATAATTAAGACTGCATGAATGCTTTTTTTTTTCTTCATTCTAACTACCCAGGCGTTATTTGGTTTTTTTATGGGCCTTACACCGACTTGTATTAAGCACTGTTTACTCCAGACTTTCCCCAATGGGGCCAGGGTATAATGTGGTCGCCTGGAGTCTCTTCTGTGCGAGATGTGACATCATAACAAAATCTAGATGCTAAAAGTATATTTTTACACTGGAGCGACATTATATAGTTTCGTCACAAACAGGATATAGACCTTATGCACATGATCCCATTTTAGTGGGGCGCCCTCTGGTTGCAGTCAAAAGAAGGTTGCTCCTTTCATTATGCTCTGCAGACAGTAGCTGTTCACTTCCATTAATTGACCTCCAAGACGACGGCGTGTTGACGTCCACGCAGAAGGTTTATAGAAACAGAAGCTTTCAAAAAGGACTTTTGTTCCAATTCAGTAGTTTCTGCTAGTTATTATTTACATCCAGCTCATGAATAATTCATCTTTTTGGGGGGAATAGGGGCAAAAATTGGGTTAACTTGTTCTTTATTTCACATGCTTATAAAAATGTGCTTAATTGTTTGTTTTGGGTATTCTGTCTTCGAATACCCAAAGATGGGGGGGAAAAAAAGCAAAAATATATCTGTGATTGCAAACAAAGGCGCCATGTTTGATATCATCAAAAATGAGTTTGCTACCAATGCTGCACTACTGTTTTGAAACTATTTGAAAAATAAGTTTATAGATTTCCATAAATCCATTTTGTTGAATCTTCGAGAATTAATTCTTCCACCGGACCATTTTTTTACAAAGCGATCACGGCACAGTACTGCAAGCACAATGCTGGGAGGATTTAAGTTTCAACTTTGGATGAGGACATTTTCTTTTCATTTTGATCTGAGGTTATTCTGATGATGGTTGTATTTGTTTGTGTGTATAACAGGAAGCCCCTTCCAGTTCACTGTTGGTCCTTTCGGTGAGGGAGGAGCTCACAAGGTCCACGCTGGAGGCCCAGGGCTAGAACGTGGAGAGATCAATATACCAGGTGAGCTGATGGACCATCCTAAAAATCCCAACCCCCTACTTCATCTTCAGCCCACCCTCCAACCTCAAGCCTTTTAACACCTTCACACTTAACATGTATTACGAGGAGACAGTTGTCCACTTGGCCAGTCTGACCCTACCTTGCCCCTAAACCCATTCTCTTCTTGCAGTCACTCCTGAATTCCTTCTCCATCTTCAACCAATAAATGGTATGAAAGGTACAGAGTAGAAGGCACACAACAAAGGGAGCTCCTGAAAAAAAGTGATAGATTTCACTAAGAAATGAGATGGATGGATATCCGTACCAGCCGACTCTCTCCAACCACAAACTACATCACCTTGAATTCCCACCGCTATTCCATGTCTTGAGCCCGACCCCAACCCAAGTAGCACCAATATCCTAAATTCCAGTTTCCCCTCAGTTTGTAAGGATGACAGACTTTGTAATTGCATTCAATTTTATCATGTATTTTCGTTTCCTGTGTAAATCTGTAACTATTTTTAAAGGAGTAATTTGATATACATTGTGTTGTTTTTAAATTGTAAGTTTTTTACCCCTGGGCTACAAATACATTGTTTTAATAAGCCAGGAATAATAATAATAATAATAATAATAAACGCAGATAAAGTTTGCTTTTTCAACAAATGTAGATTACAAATTTGTGACGGTCCCATGGTCTGTATAGATAGTATCTCGTTGCTGCTACACAGTCTCTCTGCACTTTCTGATGAAGTAGTAAATGCTTTTCTTCCATTCTTTATCTGCCACAGCTGAGTTCACCGTTTGGACACGTGAAGCTGGTCCCGGAAAACTGAGCATCTCCGTGAAGGGTCCCGCTAAGGCCAAGATTGACATCCAAGACAACAAGGATGGCTCCTACCAAGTCATCTATACACCAACAGCACCAGGTGATTGAAAACAGCATTCTTTATAAATGAATTACCAAAAATTTTGCTCATTTCCCATGAAATATGTACATTGCACATCGCTTGTGCACACTGAAGTTTATGTTACACGAAGCAATTAACAGGCAACCAGTTCTAGGCAGTCTCCTGTAATATTATTAGTTCACATTTCAGTTTTCTGATCATTTTCTTGGGGATAGTGAGTTACAGCTAGAACAATGTCTCTTGTGCTGCCGAAGTGTTCCTTTTGCATACAGTGCAAGTGGCTGTCTCCAAGTTGCCTGAAAAAAAGAATTGCCGTGTTTGACATGGCCTTAACACTACTGGCTGGCAAAATGAGAGAACATCCAACCTTTTTGTATGAGGCTGACGTTGGCGTGATGCATACGCACTAGTGCATCTGCCTAGTGCACAACTCTGTGGCGTTTGCTGACTAATAGTGTCTGTATGCATGCCTGAATGCCTAAATTTGCTTATTCCATGGGAAAGGCCCAATTCTCTTCATTCTTAGATTGATGTCATAAGAAGTTATTAGCCAGTGATGTTTGTGCAGACATTACGTACATAACACTCTCTCTAGGAGTTGTGGCGGTTCTGAAATGAACCAGTGGGTTAACAAGTGGACGTTTCGATCAGTATGCTCCGATTATCTTCAGGAGAAAGAGCATAACTGGTTGGAAGTCCTAAACTACCACAACTCATAGTGAGAGTGTTGTGTACATGGTGTCTCCGCAAACCTCACTAGATTGTATTCTCATCGTGCCAAAGTTTCAAACCCAAAGTCATCAGTCCTTCGTTGTACATCACTCACAATAATTAGTTTGAAAGTGTTGACCCCTTGGGATTCCGAATACTAAATTCCTCTGATATCTCTCATTCACAGGTGAATATGTGATTGACATCATGTACAATGACCAGCCAATACCTGACAGCCCCTTCAAAGCCATGGTCACTCCAGCCATCGGTGAAGCCAGAAGACTCAGTGTCTCATCTATCCACGTAAGTCAATGAGCAAATAGACCCCTCGCATATGACGTCGCAAGCCCCAAAACAGCGCCCTCACTGAGGTTAATGAGGACCTATCATTTTTCTAAGAGTTGTGTACGGCGTGTATACCCGTGCACGTTTCCGCTGTTTGGCCTTAGCGGTGGCGGCCAGTGCAAGGGGTCTATTCGCGGACTCGTTTATTTTAAATTCAATTTATTTTTACCTTTTACCTCCGTATCTTACCATGCAATTTGACTTCCAAAGGAAATTAAAACCCAGTACACATGCAAGGCACTTATCCAAGGCGAGATTTATACCCGAGTCCACAGAGGTGAATAGCTGGGAAAATACATCAGCCCTTTTCAACTCCACGCATTCGGCTTAGGCTTCATTAGTTTAGTTTTGAAAATGTGCGCTTACTGTGCAGGGCTTCCAACAGGCCGCAGGAGCCAAATCTAAAGCCTAAGCCATGGAATTTGAAAAGGACAAAAAATAAGCCAAACAGGGGTCGATTTCACAAAGAGCTAAGATTGATCTTATGATGCGTGTCAATCTTATTTGCTAAGCAAAGTGTGATGTCACAATACAAGTCACTAAGACAATATTGACAACTCATCTTAAGATGAATATTAGTGCTTTGTGAAATCGACCCCAGGTCATCTAGACCAAGATGACTGGGCAGACCCCAGTTGCTGTATGGCCTCAACTTGATTGATTGAATGAATAGCCAGCTGGAAAAACTATGCTTTGGTCCAGGTTTCTTGTAAGGTTCTCCTGGTTATGTACAGTTTGTTGATTATGAAATGTTTTGTGATTTGATTGGTACAGGAGAGTGGTCTGAAGGCCAATCAGCCTTGCTCATTTGCTGTGCAACTTAATGGTGCTAAGGGAGATCTGAAAGCTAAAGCTGTAGCTCCCTCTGGTGTTGAGGATGAGTGCACGATCACAGAGATTGATAACGGTAAGCGAGCACCGTAATACTTTTAGGCACAAGTAAGTTATCCATTTAAGGATGCAAGTTAGTAATACTGTGGAGTACCTCGTCTCCATGTTGATATTTTCTGTGCCGTGTTCTATCAAAACTATGTTTTCATCATTGAAGATATTATGCATTGGTAAGGATAAAAAATATTGTTAAAATTTAGTCGGAAAAGCTTACTGATTACAGTTCATACTAGAACCATTTTTTTCTGTGAAATATTTTCCTCTAAAATGCCGTTCAGCCCTCAAAATAGTTGCAGATTGTTTACGTACAATGTAATGAAATGTTAATAAGCCAGACTTTTGTTCAAATCTTTTGGGGTGTAGTCAGGGTTGTGATTGGTCACTTCATAAAAAAAAGGTGCAGCTTAGTTGATTGGTCGTTTCAGAAACACAAAACCAGGCTTTCACTAGCCGCAGGTACCATTTGTCTCAATACACTTTTGATACATAATTACTCTCCCTGGTATCCTCTTTGCAGAGAACTACGCTGTTCGCTTCTTGCCTCGTGAGAATGGAGTCCATCTCATCCACGTCTTTTTCAAGGATGCTCCCATCCCTGGCAGCCCCTTCAGGGTTCGTGTTGGAGGACCTGATGTGATCGGTGACCCAGGCTTGGTCCATGCCTACGGCGATGGGTTGGAGAAAGGACGAACAGGTACAACCTTTTTTAACTTGCCCTCAGAATGTTTAATTTAGAATAACAGTCATAAACAACACAGGATCCGGAGCATTGATTATGGGAGAACAGTTTTGAATTTTTTTTTTTTTTACAAAACAAGCTTTGCTGTTACATGATAACAAAAACCACAAAATCAAATAAATAATCACACAAGATTAGCAAGCAAGAAACTTTGACATTCTTTGTTGGATATTTTTGTACTCAATTCAGGTGAGCCAGCTGAATTCATCGTCAACACCTGTGGTGCTGGGGCAGGCTCGTTGTCCATCACCATCGACGCACCATCCAAAGTCAAGCTGGACGTCCAGGAGATCGGTGAGGGCTATAAATGCATCTACTACCCCACCCAGCCTGGTGATCATCTTATCTCCATCAAGTACGCGGGGGCACACCACATCGGTGGTAGCCCTTTCAAGGCCAAGATCATCGGTAAGTCCAAATTGAGTGGTGGTTGCTGGTCAGATGTTCAGCTTCATCCCCAGTCCAAATTGAGTGGTGGTTGCTGGTCAAATGTTCAGCTCCATCCCCAGTCCTGTAAGGGCATCTAAATGTCAGTCCTCCTCGAAATTGTAACGGTAGATAAGAAAGGGCTTTTTTGTTTTGTTGATATTTCTGGGGAAGGGTAAAGACAAATTTACATAACAGAAATATGTTACTGTGCATTTTGCAATGTTCGTGATATATTTTCTTGACAGATAGAAGTGTTATTGTATGTATAATAAATGTAAATAATTGGTATATGGTCATGTAACAAACAAGCTTTAATCTCAGGCCTTACTTTGAAAGATTTAATTACTGCACCTGTTATTTTGTGTGTGGTGGGTAGATATATACCTTTAAACCGGGGACCTATAACAAAAGGGACGATAGGTTTGGGTGAAGTGGTTGGTGGAAGGTCCCCAGCTGGAAAGAGTGTGAAAAATTAATGGGAGCTGTTGCCAAGAAGTTACAGTTACAAACAAAAGAGTGACAATAGGAGGTGCCTGATTGCAGGCGCTTTGCACACTTGGGTGTGTATGTGCATGTTTATGTGGGGGGGGTCTTTATCTTACTTTCTTTGCTTCAGAATTGGTTTTACTTCTGTATTTTTTTGAGACCGAAGTCCGGGTTGTACTTCATGGTGGTGCGAATGCAAAGCGAGTTTGACCTCACCACTCTAGATTGGCAGCAAATGGATTGTTGCGAATTTGTGAAGTCAATCTTGCTATGCATTCTTTAGTTGTTTTGAATTTTGAATTGTTTGCATGTTGTGCAATTTTAATTTTGTAGTATCCTAATTGATTTTTTGATTGATGAACAAAAGAACTACTACTTTCAAAGCTATTATTTTTGTAACTACTATTATTTTTGTTGCTGTTATCACGGTGAATAAAACCAATTGAATTTGATTTTGTCAGGCAAAGGAAAGGGACCCGTGAGCCACAAGGTGGAGCAGGCCAACGTCACCGTAGAAACCGTCATCAAGACAACGCAGTCTTCATCAATGTCGTCAATGCCCAGCTTCTCTTCAGATGCTTCCAAGTGTTCAGCCTCGGGAGCAGGTCTCAAAAAAGCCTTCCTCAACAAGAAGACACAGTTCACAGTCAATTGCACCGATGGAGGTTGGTGTCAACTTCTCATTTCAGGCTTTTCAGCTCAGGCTCAAACTTAACCTTTTTAGAGACGATAGTGGCCACCAGTGGTGTAACCAGAGGGGTGGGGTGGGGGACTGTAGCCCACCTGCTCAGAGCCCTTGCTTGCCCCCTCTGCAATTGTGCCCCCCCAAAAAAAAAAAAAAAAAAAAAATAGTAATAATAATAATAATACTAATCATTTAAATATAAATGCGCAAAAAAATGGTTTGATACATTAAATAGCGACCCCCCCAAAAAAATATATATATAATGATAATAATAATAATAAATCAATCAATCAATCAATCAATCAATCAATCAATCAATCAATCAATCAATAAATCAATAAGTAAATAAATCAATAAATCAATGAATAAAAGTCTTTTCCTCCGCTTGCCCACCGAAATGAAAATATCTGGTTGCGCCACATGTGGCCGCAAGCAACTTGTACCAGAATGACTATAGTAGCTGGATTCCTATTAACCCAAAATAGTCAAAGCAAAGGTCATGTCAAGAGTTGACAATTTTCCAATGTTTCCCATGTTAGCATGGAATCTACATTTCTTAAAACAAAACCAAATTTCGGTGTTTTTTTGTTTTGTTTGTCCAGAAATTAGCTGAATAGGTCCGAGCTCATAGTGATAATTATACAGAAGTGAATGGTCTCTTTATGGGTTCAACCTGACCTTAGCTGTAATTTACCAAAAGTGATTTCTAAATATCTGATATTTTGTATCTATTAAAGTGCAGTGTAAAATAAGAAAATTTGTATCTTTCTTACATTTTCCAGAACATTAAACCACAAACCAAAAGCCACAGAACTATCTGTGAAAATCACATGTTTAGGTGATTTTAAATTTGAATTTATTTGTCTCTACTGCAAAGTCAGTACTGTAGTCTTTCTTATACACTGTTGCACTTTCAAGAACAAAATAAAATGGTTTGTCAAGATGTTGCAATTTTAAAAACTCTTATTTATTGCATTTCAGGTCAAAACATGCTCCTAGTCGGCATCGCTGGTCCTAAGACACCATGTGAGGAAATCATCATCAAGCATATGGGCCGGCAACGATTCACAATCTCATATATACTGAAAGAAACTGGTAACTATAAACTCATCGTCAAGTGGGGCGAAGAGCACATACCTGGTAGTCCATTCATGCTCCATTGTTCATAGTTTAATTAGCATGAGAACCACCGTGTTACCAGCCAGGAAGGATAGTTGGTAACGGCTTTGGCTTATGGTACAGTAACATGCTTCACAATGTTGCTTTGGAGTGGACTTTCCAAAGGTACCAGACTGTAGTAGCCACCTCGTCATGAAGTTAGTGGTGCTGGTACCATGCTCATGTAGTATGTTAATCTAATAGAAGTAAGGAAACCAGTGCTTTTTTAGTTTAGCCAGGGTAAAAAGATTTAAAAAGCCGGGATCTGAAATTAAGTTCTAAAAAACACAGTCAAAACGGGATGTGTTCGAGTGCAGCAAGTTAGCAGGTGCTAAACCTAAATATTTCTGTCTTGCTTGCTGTAACTAGATGAGACTTGTGCAAGTCTAGGGATCTAGAGGAAGTTTTTTTGTTTCTAGAAGGCTTTTGTTGAAAGACTAGGTTGAATTTTCATTCAGCTGAAACTGCTAGTCTTCCAGAAGATTAATAAAGTACAGGTAAAGGGGCAAAAACACTCTTGTAGAAATGTAAAGTGGGTACGTTTGACGTGATTGTTATTGTGTAGGTGTAGAAGCGTGGATCATAAATTTAAGGACACAAAAAAAGAAAAAGAAAAAAAAATGGAAAAGCCAAAAAATGAATAATTAAAAAATTATGGGAATTTAAAACTAACTAGATGAAAAAGTGACTAATAAATTTAAAATCATGAAAAACGATATGCAATTAATAAAAAATATAGTAGCTATATATCATTTAATAATGACGTTAATATAACCAATTTGTGGGGAAAATCATAAGCAATGTTTTAAAAACATTTAATTTGTGATTTGTTTATGTTATGACAGCAACAATAAACCATGTGTGAATTACTTCCTTTTGTATAATTTATGCTTTTTAATCAAGACAATTTATGAAGCTTACAAGTAACAACGAAATCGAATGACCTTTTTTTCATATATCAAAACACCGTTTTGTTGAAGGAAAAACCAAATAGCGATTGTGAACATGGTTTATGCCATGTTGGTGTTTTGTTAGTTGTTTATATATCTGCTTAAAAGGGTAGTATAATTTGTAGTTCTTGGTGGTTTGCTTTTCAGCAGAGGATGGACAAACAAATCCATGCAATTCATGACAGAATCAGGTTAAGTAGTACCAAGAGTGCCTTGATTCAAACAAGAAAATATCGCAAAATGTAAAAGATGTATGATTAAAACTAAAAAATAATAAAAGCCTTTTGAAAAGTTTTTCCTAAAATACAGAATTGAGTCAATAATGATAAGTAATAATAAAAGGAAAAAAAAACAAGAAAAGAAACAGTAGCATCGGATAAAACCAATAATGTATCTGTAATATATTTTTGGTTGTGGTGTGGTTTGATGAAACGAAATGGCTTTGTCTCAACTCTTGTAGTAGTAATACTAGTTGTAGCATTTCCGCGGCAACCGCCCTTTTATAACATAATATAGTATATTTTGGGCATCTTTTAATAATGCATGACCGTTAGAAATGAGGAGAACGAAACAAGATTTTTAAAAAGTGTTATTGTAAAAAACAAAAAATGCACTAACAAAAGTACTGAAAGCCAATGATATGGGAATTATAAAGCAATTTATTGTTATGTCAATGTTCAAGCAAAACTGCCATTGCTGTTTAATTTTTTCAAACTTTTAATAGTATATTGTTGTAGCCTGCTTTTATATTGTAGTGCCCGTATTCGGAGAGTTTGGGGGTATAGTACAAAACATGTCGCGATACACCAACTTATTTTGTGTAAGCTGAGCATTACGTATAATTATGTTTTGTAAACATGGGTATTTTCTTTGTTTTTCACCGCTGAATTAAACCTTTATATTCTCTAATAAACCATTGGTGTTAATTAGATTAATAATGAAAGTATAACTAATGATTGAGAATTTGTTTTCACTTATATTGGAACTTGTTAGTCACTCGCCAGCTTCGAGAAAACAAAGAATACGTTTGTTTAATCATATACGATAATTACCATACAGAATCGATTTGATAGTTTTGCTTACAATTTTTACTAATTTAATTACTGCTGTAGACTCATCGCTAAGTTGTTATAGATGCTTGCTTTTAAGATATCGGTGTCAAAGTAAATCATTTAAAAAAAAACTTTAAAAAATCGCTATATTAACTAAACTGAAGTGTAATCATTCAAATTAAAACGATCGAAAATAGTGGAGTATAGCGGTACAGTTGCCAGTAAAAAAAAATATGGCTATCAGAGAATTTCAGGTTTGGTTGCTGAACGATTTGAATGTCAGCTCTTTTTTTTTAGTTTTGTCTATCTTTCGTTTCCATGTAAAGTTTCCTTCTTTTTCTACGGAGTGTATACTGTTATTTGTCATTCATATTGGTTTGGGGTGCCGGTCGTATTATGCTTTATAAGCGGAAAACGTTTTGGATTTAATGCAAGAAGACGAAGAAGTGCTACAAAGACTGTGCCTTTTTCTATCTTCTCGAGCACGCAATGAGTGCTATAAACTCGTTTTGGTATATCCTAGTTTTTATCGAAATCTTGGTTATAGTTTGTATACAGTATAAGTGTAACCCGAACTGTCATCTGGCTGTGGGGTTTGAACTTAATGTACTTGTATTTTTGTTTTCGTTTGGAAGGGTTCGTGTCGGTTTACTAATTGCATACAGACAAAATAAACCTTCATTTTGCACAAAATTTAATTTCGCTTCCCGTGTTTCTTGAGTTAACTGTGCAACGTAGGACACCGTTGTTTGGAAATGTTCATTGGGGGAGGCGGTGACGAGTACATCCGTGTGTTGTATGTTTGCATGGGTCAGATCAATTACAGCAAATGTTGTGTATAATGGTTCATCGAACACTACCCATTACGGTTCACAACCCCTGACCCCTGCTAAATCGGTCCCGCAGTCTTTCATTCGTTTTTTTGTGTTTTTTTTTCACATACAGTAGCTTTACACCAAGTGTTATGCTTGTACCATAAAGTGTTTACGAAACTGCCAAATTATTGCACTTATCTACTGGACTTTGGGGCTTTTAGGATGAGGCTGAAACAGGCCATGAACAGGCGGAGGCAAAGTAGAGGTTTCCAAAAGGGTCCTAACAACAGAGGTCTTTGGGTGAACAGTGGCATTCCATGGATGATTGATACAGTAAAGGTAGCGTTCAAGCTCTATGCACCGTCGTGTAACGTTAATTTGATGTTGACAATAGTTATTGTTTAAAGTAATGACTGGCCCTGGTTAGCCCAGGGGATTAGTATTTGCATAACAAGATGTGTGAAGTCGTTGATCCGTGAAAAGCTGCCCGCGAATTGTAAGGAGTTGCCCGCTGAACAAGCTTGTTGGGCTGCGGATTGACTACCAGAGTTCGTCTGAGAGAATTCGAGGAAACTAGGAGTCAAAATCAAAATGGAACTACTTACAATACCACAGTAAGCAGCGAAATCTCCCTCTGGAAGTTTGTTTTAGAAGAGTATTTCATGTGAACTTTAAAGATATCAACTTGAATTCCAACTTGAAGACTGAACCTGATGAAGACGGAATGCCTGGAGGGTTGGAAGTAGACACGCTGGCACTGCATGCAGCCGGCCATTTCCTGGTAAGAACATTGTTAAAAGACGGCCAGTAAGCTGTTTCTAAGTAGAGTGTGGGGGTGGGCCTATCTTAGAGAAGATAAGAGTTCACGTTGGCAAGACATGATGAACAAGAAATAATATAACTTCAAAAGTTATTTTTTTTAAATAAGGCAAATGCTCGATTTAAGAAAGGGTCACTTATATGACAGCATGTATGAAGGGTGCGTTAAAAACTGTTAACTGTCCGTTTGAAGGCGCTAGGCATAGTAATTAATAGACAATGGTTTGTTGTTGTTTTGTTTCTCCGTCATTATATTTATTAACCATAGTAGAACTCTTTGGGATGAAAATCTCCGTATCCGGTCGCCACTTTTTCATTCATTATGAAATAAACTAATCTCAAATGAGATTTGGAAAAATGTCCGTATCCTGCCACCACTTTTTTCACTCTTTGTTACCCAAAGGAATATCTCATTTGAGTAAATAAGATACTATTTTGTTTCGTAACGAATGAAAAAGTGGTGGCTGGATATGGACATTTTTCCTGAGATTTTAATACTCAAAATGAGGTACTGCTTTGGGTGAATATTCTTTAAATGAAAATATATTTAATAAATAAATCAAGTTGGGTTCGGTTTCAGCAACATCGAGAGTGACTTTTGCATGTTGTCTCTCTCTTAAAATACGTTTCCACCACCCACTCATAATTCATGTAGAAACATTAATGTTTTTAATTAAAGGATGCCGAATAAGAGCCTTCATATCGCTGACGACAAGAAACAAAAGCAGTATTGCTTAATCATATTAATGTAAATTATTTATACTCGTTTATACCATTTAAACCATTTATAATTCAATCTACTGGATGAAATTAACCACCATATTCAATTATGTTTGTTGAAAGGGTAAACAAAAAGACTTTGAAGTAAGTATAGAAGTCACCATTAAACTAGTTTACTTTTTATTTGTTAACCTCTCACATGTGAGTTGTTTTCAACGTTTTCTTTGAAGGAAATATAATACCATAAGGCCATTGTTTTTCAGAGTGGACTGTTGAATGAGGCCACCCAAACTCTCTCCAAAAATGAGTTCATATAACAGCACCACCGGTGAGGGCAGCACCAACCCTTCCTCTCCCTCCTCCCAGGCAGCCACCCTCTCAACGAACCGAGCACGCAACCAAGACACGAACACCAACAAGATCAAAACTGAGAAGACGGAGCAAAATGGCAAGAAACGGAAACGCGGCAAGCGAGGCAGACTTTCGGACAACCCGACGTCTGCTGCTGAAAACAAACCCCGGCGGGAGCGCGCCAATTTCAACGCGGCACAGCTCGACGCGTTGGAGAGGCTCTTCCACGACCAGAAGTACCCGGATAGTGACCTGCGAGCGAAGATTGCGTCACGACTAGATATGAACGAAGAACGCGTTCAGGTAAGAACAAGACACTCTGATAAGTTATACAGCAAGGTATCAGAGCCTAGTGCTCGAACTCGAAACTCGAAAGGTTCAATTATGAACTTGTTCATTTTTTTATTTTTTTTCTTCTCAAGTATGGCTAAATGACGGAGATATACAAATTGTTCCCCCACCCACCTCAAGAGCAAAAAGTGGAGAGGGGTGGGGTTAAAAACAACAACAGCAACAAACTACAAAGACAATGTATCCTAAGTTATTCCGATTTGTTTGGACTTGCAGATTTGGTTTCAGAATCGACGAGCAAAGCACAAGCGTAATCAGCGTGAAGGTGGTTCAGCTCCACCGCCGACGAGCGAGCTCTCCCCCGGCTTGGCTTTCGGGTTGCAGCCCCCATCATCCGTCGATGAGTACATCCCACCTCAGCTGGACGAAGAGATGTTTTGCCCCGGACCGTGCACGGTGCAGGTTTTATCCCATCAGGTCACCACAGCGGCCGTTGCTTCTCCTCAATGCACCGATCGAATCCCTGGAGTTCTTGCCGTGAATCACAAGAGCCCAGTAAGTGATGGCCCAGTCCTAACGTTCCCCAGAGACATTAATTTTGGTCATCATCACCAGTCGAATGGTACCAACCAGTCCAAGCCAGAGTGGCCTCAGACCGGCAACCGCGATCTCGAAATGTTCAGCCCACTGTCCACGAGCGGGATACTCTGTAACTCCAAAGATCTTCACAGGTAGGTTGAACTTGATAATTTGATTTTACACCGAGAGAGTTCGAAATCATAAATGTATTCTTTAATTGTTTTTTGTACTGAAAAAAATGCAAATACCCAGAGCACTTGTCGTGTACATGTTACTTTAAAATGTCCTTTTGACACTCTCTGTCAAGGAATGCTTGGGAGGTGGCAGTGATCAATTTTGCAACCATCAATATTCTCTGTCTTCGGTTTGGTTGGGGGCGCCCTAAAAATGTCCACGCACCGTAACTGAAACCATGTACAACCGACAAATGATTTCCTCCACATTGGCCGTATGGCTTATAAAATACAAAATTTGCCCCGTGTAGTTTGTTTTTATTGGTATATTTTTGCAATAACTTAACGTAATACATGTACATTTTTCAAATCAGATATCCTATGCTCAGAAGTTCGTGGCTTACCCACCTCATTTTGTTTTGGTTTTATACGTCACAATTTTAAAGTGGTATCGTCCGGCATTTTTGCACCACACTTCAGAGAAAGATAATGGGCGACATTTTGAAAGTATTGCACGTTCCTTTGTGTATTACCAATGTCTCCCATCAAAAATCTATAATAATAATACTTGACCTATTAATCGTCAGATAAACTAAAAGGAACTTAAGTTGTATACTTTCGGTACAGAAATACATCATAGTTTGTGTGTAGGCGACCACGCAACATCCGAGTTATAACAAGACCATGAAACATACAACTGGTTTCGCTTTAGAGGTCACAATATTTTGTGGTCAGATTTGTGAACTTAGAGCAAAGCATCAACCTTCCTTCGTTTTTCTCCCATACAATCAAATGTATACCAAGTCAAGACTCGAAGGGGGGGTCGTCCGTTCCCCTCATAGGAGGCGGCCGTTTGAACTACATGTATCATCGCTTTTAATGGTAATAAACTATAAGGGAATTGATAAGCCAAGGTAGATGTACCCCGCGCATCTACTCAGACTGAGGGCACATGCGCACTAAAGTGTACTCTTCTCGTCAACGTGTATCCCATCACATTAACAAGCACGACATCATTGACTACAAATTCAATTGGGCAACTACTCTAGGTAAATACCGTTTATAAATAAAAAATAATGGGAATACATTTATTGTAGATCATTTTAGCCTAAATCAGTATAATGTCAGAGTTTTTAATTCAATCGAAAAACAATGAAAAGGTACGTCAGATAGGAAAATATCCAGCAGAGCAAATACATTATTCGGCGCGCAATTTGAAAAAGCTGTTAAGATACAAAAAGTTGTGCTTCGGCACAGATTCATCTTGCTCAACAAAAGTGTGTGAACAGCCAAAATACCACGTAATGTATATTGTTTGTAACTGGTCGCCTGCTAGTGTCTGTTTAGCAGATGATGTTTCTAAGCACCGTGGTTTAACAACTTAATCAAATCGTGCCCAGAACGTAATATAACAAAAACCCTCTAAAACTCAAGCTTGACCTTCTTATGCAATTTTCAAGTCCACCAAAAATCGAAAAGGGCCGTAGTAGACATTATATTTAAAGGAGCACTACTCAGGTATGATGGTCATAGATTGATTTATGTCAACGTAGGCAAAATTATCAAGAAAGGTACAACAAAGTCACGTGTGAAAGTTTCAGCTGAGTACAGTGTCTATTTGCTGAGAAAACAGCAAAAAACTGACACGGTATTTTCACAAGAACGTCACATCCATCCCCGTTTAGCGAGGCGACAGCGGGTTGCAAGCGCATCTCTGGCTGCAGCATTCGCGATTGGACAGAAACCCTCAGAAATCTGAGAAACGATTTATGCATGAACCGTTTCTCATATTAAAATGTTTTTGAGTGAAAATTCCTAACCATATTACTTCGAAGGGAATCTTTTCTCAAAAAAGTTGATACTATCAATAAATGAAGTACTTCTTTAATACCTAGTAGGTTTTTATGGTCATGAGTGTTTGGAGTATTTACCAGTTCATGACACTACCTTGAAAACATTTTTTTAAAGAAGATGTAATTTACAAAAACATTAAAACAATATTTATGCTGTTTTAGTTCATGAATAATTTGCATTACAAAGGACAGCAATTGTGATTTTAAAAAAATGTTCCAGTCATTTGAAGCCGTGGATTTCAACGCGGATGTGATATCTGACCACTGCGCCATCAATTTTTTAATAATTTTCCCGCTGAGACAATTAAGAATGTTCCATGGAGGCATATTTTGGTTCCATTTTCTATGAACGATAAAATGTTTATTTACAAAGTGTTAATAATTCCGTATCTTTTCACAGTTTTAGAGCCACATTCTGGTATGTTTTACTTTCCAAATATGGACACTATAAAAGTCCTATACTGGCTACAGCAGAGCTGCAAACTCTCCCTGATTCTGCAGAAATTTCCCTGAAAATAAAGCAATCTGTCCATGTTCTGATGAGCTAATTTGAAAACCTCCCTGATTATAATATGGAAACTTATCGTGTTATTGTGTATTGTGAATATAATTGTAAACATCTCCCTTGTACAACATCTCGCTTGTTGCAAGATTCAAAAACTGGCAGCTCTACTGCAGTAATGAAAGAATGGGGGGAAAATACTAACACTTAGAAATTACAACTTGCACGATTGTAATCGGGTGTTTTTATTTGCCAGTACTTCCTACAACAGTTTAATTATCATTGCAATTCACGTACCCAGCACGTCTGATAGGATTCTCGGTTCAACTCTTTCCTGTTGACCCAGACAGGATACTGTCTGTACTTTTATCAAGCAAGAGATAGAGAGAAGAGAGAAAATATATCCATTGACTTTCCTTTCCTTTCTTTTTGAAACAGTCAGAGCGTGGGAAAGTTTACCGGATTTGAGCCAGTCGAGTTCCCGCCGTCCACGGTCAATCACCACATGAATGAGACTGACGTGACTGCCTGCATTCCTGGTCCGCCTGTTAGTAGTATGTGTCCATCAATTGATGAGCCTCCATGGAACACTGCGAGTCACCAGAAAAGTGTTGTTCAGTCGAAGAACATTGACAGTCAAACGACCTGTCTCCCTGTACAGCATCCGTTCACTGTTAAGACGGTTCAGAAGTCGTCGCAGCACAGTGGCGAGACATCTTGCCACAAGGACAGCAAGTGCCTCACTTGCCGCGAGAAACCGCCTCCTAACCAGGTCTGCACGGCGTTGCCACCCGGTGAGCGAAACGAACTAGACGAAGCGTTGTACCGATGTGCTGTGGGATCTATATACGGCATTCGTTCACTGACACCTCGACCTCCTGATGCCGAGCATCCGATCAGAGTTGCAAACCCATCAGCCGCAGACACCCCGTCCGTTGTTGCAGTCTCATTTGATGATACGAAGCTTGATCAGTCAAAAGCCACGAGGAATTCTAAAGAGAATACGCTCTCATCTCAAAGACGAATGGCGTTAGCGAGGAAGCAGCGACAGCTGGAGGCTGGCTACCTGAGCTCTTCAAGTGACTCGTCAAGCGACGCAGAGGGAGAAACTCAGCGAAGGCGACGCCGGAAATGTGCCCGTACTTGTGAGACCAACGGCGCACCGCCAAACCGTGTATGTACCGCCGTGCCATTACTGGATAGAACTCTTCCCCTCCCGTGTCTGACCAAGGACTTGGATCTTGATAGCTACCTTCAAGGGGATAAAACGTTAGGTGCCGGGGAGTTGTTATCGCCCGCAGGTAGATTTCCATCTTGTATGCCGAGCCCTCTCTCGTTGGACCGTCTGTCGTCCCCGGAACCACGCTCGTCGCCATCGGAACCGCCCGAATATTCTAGCTCCAGCTCAAGTGATTTCTCGGACTTTGAATACATTCCTCCTCTCCCTGCAACATCTCGTAGTTTACCATCCACTGTCACGACGACTTTCACTCCGGGTTATGAATTCCCAGGCAGGAAAAGAGTTGATGTCGATACGAATATGCAACGCGGCAGAGGAGGACAAGCAACTGATCTGGCTGCCAATAAACAAGGAAACCACAGTCGCCCAAAACAAAATGGCAGCTCTGCTGTTCGTTGCAGGACAGGACAACCACAACCACCATCCTGTTCGTATGCGACCGGTGATCGGGCCGTAGCTCCAGAGAGAACAAACTTCAAGAGACATGACGGCGTTTTATCCTCTATCCCACCTCCTTTCGTAATGCAGCTCGACCCCGCCACGCTATCTTCCAGTGACAACTCCGGCAAGCGAATACACATCGGCAATGGGGCGTATTCCTCTGCTTGCGACGAGAAAAGGAAAAACCATAACTCCGAAATTCTAGCAGAGTCGAGGGTCGTCGGTGAAATGTGCAGTAACTCTCCCGATTCCCCATGGTCTGATTCCGGACTACACTCGCCGTACTTCAACCAAACTTTACCGCAGACTGATCAACTATACCATCGACTTCCGTCTGATGCTCACCCCGCTTCATTCCATCCTCTTCGTGGACCACCTTACGAGTCTCCCAGTACACAAACATTGGCAGTTTCTAATGGCATCAGTCCACATGTGAATCACAATGATGTTGTCTTCACAGGGGGAACATCAAAACATCTCCAGTTTCCACGACATAACCAACCCATCAACTCTCAACCAGTCACGTGCCATTATCCACCAATGACGCACACCTTTGGAACGCTAATGTACAATCCGCCAATCGGAGTGCACCCAACGTACGGAGGTGGAAATGGCGGGGAAAGTTACCGCGCACGTTTTCCCATGAGAAGCTTAGAAAGAGCACCAGTCGCAATGGGTGCTCCAATGCCACAGAATGGCGCTCAGTTCACTCAAAATGGTTACAGTTTAAACTGCCGTCTGCGGACTGAGACGCAACCCCATTTTAACGCCTCACATCCACCACCAAATAGGTCGTGCATGTCTGCAACGGATTCCATGCCTTATAATCCCCAGCAGAAGACTCTAGGCTTAATGGGAAACAATTACCAATCCTTACCGTTCAGTCGATTGTTTAGTGATAATTACTGAAACATATTCAAATCGCCTGCAGGAAACTTTATCGGTACAGTATACATGTACATGTACACAGTAACCTGTGACATCACGTTTACAAAGAGCCACAGAGGCTAGACTTCCTGCAGGCACGATTTGTATACAGCTCAACAGAAGAAAACATACAAAGATAGTATTTTATGGAGATGTCCTATCTGTATAAACTTGTGATATGAAGAAAAGAAGCACATCTCAAATCTTACTCAGCTGTTCTTTGTATGTTTAACTCTTGACTTTATGTGTAAAAATGATGACATCAAGATGTAAAATTTCCATATGATCAGTACAGTATCTTGCCTGTCAGAAAGGCCTTGGAATGTACAAGGTCGCTCTCTTGGTAAACAAAGGTCACAGTGTCTATACTTTTACCGGTATGACCGCTTTCGAGAACACGGCATAAGTTTCGGTTCCGGCTTAGCCACAGTCAGCCTGTTCGATGTCCCGTACTGAAAGTGTACGCATTTCACCGACGGTGTTCAAGCCGGAGCCCAAGCCCAAGCCGTGTGGTTGCAAAAAGGGCCTAAGTATATGTTACTTCTAATTAACAATAATAACAGAAATGCCGATATTTTGGTAGGACCATGTGCTGAGAAAGTTATTGTCGTAAACAGACCGTGCAAAGACCGTGCAAAGGCCGTTGGGCCCCATTAAAAGTGCGCGGTATCGTTTCCTTCACATTGTTTCAGGGCTTCCTCGATCGCGCAACTATCGAATGGAATCCCTTTTTAATCAACACATGCGAAAATGATGATAGATATCCCAAAAGTGTGCGAACAAAATTTGAACTTTCACATGGCCATTTGAAATAAAAACACCAAGTGCATGTGACATCAAAACGTCAATTGTTCTGTTGAATTTTATGGGAAAAGCAGCCATCTTGCTTTAATCTACTCTTGTGGGCAAAGCAAACATTGTCCAAGGCCTAGCCTGACCCCAAGTACCCAAAGTTGAGGCGTAATAACCCAAAGATACAATAATGGACCAAATTTCGACAGTCCATAACTTTCAGTAATGAACACCCTAAAATCTGTCGATTACATAACTTTGAAAGAGGCGTCCACAACAGTAACGAGGCTCGGCTCGCCGATTCAGTTACTGTTTAGTGAGCTGTACCTCTAGTACCACTGTGACCACTTTTTAAACATTTTACTCTAGTCTATATTAACACTTGTACAGATTTATTGAAATGCAATGGAAATTCTTGTACAAGAAGTTGAAGTACGTATAAGTTGTTGTTTTAAGTACTTTTTAAAAACTGTTGTAAAAAAAGTCTACGGTTTGAAAAGATGTATGAAATATCAGACGAGGATGTGCTAGACAAGCATGTCAGTGTACGAGGTTGTCTGAAGTGTATGTATTAGGCCGTGTCCGAAACGGCGACTTCGGCTACAGCTACAGCTAGATCAGCGCGTCTGCCAGTGTTGAAGAATAGGCAGACGCGCGCGATCTAGCCGTAGCTGTAGCCGAAGTCGCCGTTTCGGACACGGCCTGTGAGTGGGTATAAATTGATACAACTGTTGCAAAGATTTGTCGAGGTCGTCACACTTGCGGAACTCTGCGATCGATAACAAGTATTTGCATGCAATAATACACATCGAACGCAGAGCTGCCAACCCTTCCCCCAAATCTTTCCATGTTCTGATAAACAAATTTGAAAAAAAATCCCCGGTTATGGAAACGTTTTCCCTTGTATGTTGATTGTACTTCTACTAATTACCTCCCAGACTGTTGTACACAATCTCCCTGACTGCAAGATGCAAATATTGGCAGCCTTGCAAACGTAACCAGTCAATCAATTTACACTTGGAACGAGAAAAAAAATTGACATTGTTGAGATTTTCATTTTCTTGGCTTATATATCATATTTATTATATACGTAATTATTTCAGCACAACTTTGCACATAAATCAATTACATTACAGCTCATATTGATTTTTAATACACATAATTGGAGGGTTTTAAAAATATGTTTTTACACAGCACTAAAGGGCTTATCACAAAAGACAGCTTGTGCAGTAAAAAAGGCTGTGCCGTCATGGTCTAAGCAAGCATGTGGCTGTGTATGGAATTAGAAACTCCCGGCACCCACGCACTCTCTCCCCATGTGCTCCTGGGTGGGAGTATTACATGTAGGGGGTACAGCCATAAATCTGCTCTGATTATGAGGACACAGCCCCTTCAACTTTAAGGCAACCAACAGCACTGCATACAAGAGGTCACCCAATAGACCTTTGTTCATTCCGCCACCATCTTTGCGGTGTTACAATTACAACAGTCAATACCCGTTCTCAATACACCAGACAGAGTGGCACCAGACTATTTCCCCCTTCCGGCCTCGGTTTGATTACACTGATATGGATGGGAGAATACTGACCGCAACATGATATGTTTATAAATATAGTAACTTTGTTCAGTGTGTCTACTGTTGATGAGAAATGTTGCGAAACTTTAAAATGTGAATATTTATCTTTCGTTGACAATGCCCATAACTGGTTGCTCATCTAACGTCTTATGAGACAAGGCCCTTAGAATATAAACTTATTATTACACCCTTAAACATTGGACACAAGTCTTTCTTCCTTGTTGTAATTGTACAGAAAAGTCGACCAATGTATCCTTTCCAATGTACGTACACTGCTAGAAAAAAAACCCACATTCAATCAAAGACCCACAGAATCACAGCCTGTACTCCTGCCATTAAAAGCTGTTGTGTCCAGTCTGAATTGCTATGTTAAATCTGCCTTAATGCATGCAGTGTAAATTAATAAACATGTTTCAAGCGAGTAAAAAGTTATTAAATTGAGATACTTTTACATTCATCTCAAAGTTTCCTTCTTTTATTTAAATGTTTCTATCACCAAACAGGGACGAGAGTAATTGCTGACAAAAACGCCTGAAACTAAGATCAAATTTTTTAGGAGATATTTTAAAATGAATGGCATTTCCACCTTTTGACATAACCCCTGGAGTTATATTCCAAGGGGCTTGTTGGACCAGTATCCTCAGCATTAGAGTAGTAGATCAAAGAGCATGATTTCTTTACGCCTTAAGAAAATCAGTGCTATTTTTTTGTAACCAGGCAGTGAGACACAGTGAAATCTATATCAAGTAATAGGCCCCTAAACCACAAGGGAAACCGACTGAGTAAATTTTAAGTAATTATCCCGTTGAAAAAGATTTTTTTTTTACTAAAACAGGATTTGAAACCTACAACCTATGGAAAAACATGCCGGCGCACTACCCACTGAGCTATGTACCCCTAATGTTTGCAGTCTCCCTTTGTCTCAGCGCTGGCATGTTAATCCGGAGCTTGCAGTTTTCAAATCCCGCTCTTGTCAACTTTCTTCGTCCAGTCCCCCCAAAAACCAATAAAATCTATATTCGGCTACAAGTCTAAATGTTATCATCCCTGCACTATCTTGTATGCATTATTGGTAACAATTCAACAAAATTTCAACTACACATAAAATTGTTTGTGTGGATGTACCTGTAAATTTTATTGAAAGCTCCCCAGGTATTGTGGCCTGGAGCTGTCCCACCGGCCCTTTTCCAAACCACAGCTTTGGCTCCAGCTTAGGCTCTGTTTCTAGCTACGTAATTTTTTTTCGGAAAGCCCACCTTTTCGAAACAATGATGGAGCCTAAGCCACAGCTGAAATTATGGTTTCGAAAAGGGCTTATTGTCACCAAAATAAGAAATGCAACTTTGTAATTGCACCAAAAAAAAAAAAAAAAATGGACAACCAGATTTTGCACACTCTTTTTCATGTTTCTACGGCACTATCGTTACAGATAAAAAGGGGAAATCAGCTGAAACAGCAATAGAATATATCCCCATGAGGACTTGAGGTTGGTAATGTTTCTATACATGTTTTGGTACAAATTCAATGCCACAATACAAAAGAAAAGATTAATAAATAAATGATATTCAATGTCTGAAATGAGTTGCTCTCAAGAAGCTAGAAGGATCCTTATTGTGATTTCTCTCTTGTCACAGAAGATGTCACAGCTTTTGTCTGTAGACGACACATGTGTGATTCCAAGGGTTTAACAAAATACAACAATGACATACAAATATTAAACAAAGGGAAAGAGCTATTTTACATGCCATTGCAGTCAGACTACACTAAAAACAAGCATGAGATTCAGAGCGCCTGGTTCCATCGTCAAACAGTTCTGTTTCTTTGAAGCTGATGGTTTCCGTTCAGGATCAATACTGTTGTGAGGCTTTCTTGAGAGATTTAGGCAAGTATGCCTGCGTGACCTGGTTCATGATGACTAACGAAATCCAGGCGACGATACCGATACAGATGTACCAGGCTGTTTCGTGAGCATTTTTGGAGAACCAGTTGGTGAACAGGCCCAACACTAGAGTCACACAGGCTAGAGTGAACAGCACCAAGCCTGAGGTGGCATGGTACAACTTCAGATCAGCCAGTTTGAACATCTTAGCTGTCAGCTTAGGGTAGAGGAGGGTCGTTCCGGCGCCGGCTTGGATGCAAGCGTACGCCACGGTGCTCACGCCAAATATCCCATGCCAGCTCTTGAAGTGGGGGTAGCCGTTTATTTCTTTATTGACGATGATGATTACAAGCCCAGCAATGGCGCACAGGACAGCTGTCGTGTTGGTGATCCAGTGATAGGTGACTTTGGTTTTGCGGACAGCTTTAGGGACAAGGTTGCTGTCCGGGGAGAAGAAGAGGATAGCTTCTGTCATCAGGAAAGCAAACTGTGGAATGATTAAAAAAAAACAAATCATACAAATAATTATGACAAGTAATTGTTATAGTTTTAACAATAAAAACATCTTACAATGGATCTTGTGAATTTGAGGTTATCATGCCATCACCTTAGAGGTCAAAACGATGATGAAACAATGGAAGCGCATAGTTACGTAGGTAGACATGATGCACTAATGAGCACTCTTTTTTTCACCTGTCAGAGGGTGCCCTACTCAGGGTCCATACATCCTGTTCTTTACTTCACAAAGGGCTAAGACTGATAATAAGTGGCAGTGCCAGTCAATCTTAATTACTAAGCTAAGATGTCAATGCAAATCACTAAATGGCAATATTTTAAAACTCATCTTTAAAAGATGAATCTTAGTGCCTTGTGAAATTGAGCCAAGTAAAAACAAAGAAAACAAATTCAGGGTTCCAACATGGGGTAAAATTCCACAAGACCAAAGGGCTTGTCGTTCAAAGGTTTTACCAGACCAGAATTTATTTTTCAAGACCACAATCTAAATGCGAGAGAACTTTCAACACAGATGAATAGGTTAACTACTTTAATTTGAACAAACACTGAGAGTAGTGTTATGTCATTTGTCTTAAATAAGTATACTTTGACACTCAAAACAATAGAGATACAAAATTTGCCAGACTAAAATCAACGTTTGATCATACTTTGGTTTATTTAAGATATGATGAGGCATTATTATTCAACTGAAACACACAGGACCACCGGACTTGTCTGTTCATGAGTTTTCCGGCCCAATGCTAAAAAAAATGGCCTTAGGTCTGCGGCCCAACAGTTGAAAATTCGAGCCCTGAAAATTATAATTAGTTACATGAAGCTGTGATTCTAGCAATGGAGTTTCTTTTCTTTTTTTCCCTGTAAACTTACCGCAATGGACATCAGTACTGGGTGCCAAGAAAATAGACCTGAAACAAAAATTTAAAAACAAATAAAATACTGGAACTGAAAAATTGTAATTCATGGTTCAAGGTGGAGCCTAGTCTTGGTGCAAGACGTTGTTGTTCATTATGTTCATCATCACTCAACTAGCGCGATTCCTCGCTCTGAGTCGCGCACACTACTATCGCACGATAGCGGGCAGTGTTGGAAAAACTTCCAGATCACCACAACATCAACTTCCTGACGGAAGCTTTCTATTGGTGGAATAGTCATGACGTGTGAAGTGTTGAGTGTATGTAGGCCCGATGGTTTTACCAACTCAACAAGAAAGTCTTGCACCAAGACTAGGTGGAGCCAGCAGGGCGTTGCTAATTTCACACCATACATTGTATTCAAATGTCGGACCTTGTTAAAGTGCACAATTTGTGTTTCCTTCCTAAAAGTCAATGCCTATGTCAATTGTCATGTGGAAACCCCAAAGGGTCCAATGTGCATGAGACTTGCAAGGTCTCAATTTAAAATATTTTGCAGGTTGCTGTTACGTTTATTACTTTATTATTAGTAAAACTTAGCCAGTACCTGCACATTATCTACCTCTACTGTCTACTAGAGGCTCTAGGAGTAACCGATTAATAATAATCATTGTTACATGTAAGAGCTTGTTATGTTTGTTAGGATGGGAGGCCTACAACTTCAACTTACAAACACAACTCACTAGCCCATCATGTATGATGTAGGCCTATTGTTCTTTGTGCTTTGTTATGCCAATTCTGGAGTCTGCCACTCCCTCCTCCCCGATAAGAGTGTCCACAGAGTAAATGGTATTAATTATTTAAACATTCGGGCTGACCTAACAGCAGGAACACCATAGGCTAACAAGGCCAAGAAAGGTTTAAAATCTTAATAAAAATTGGTAAATAACAAATATGTAAACAAAAGTGAAAAGTCAAAATACACAGTCACAGGCGCGGCCAATATTCACCAATTTTCAGGGAATAAAATAGAATTTGACTTACTTGAGAAAGGCCAAGCCAGGTAAATCATGTACGAGACAAACGCAATAGACAGTAAGTGCGCTGCCATGCTGAAAAATGAACAAAGTTGCTGAAAATGCCCCTTTTTCCCCTTGAAGTTTAGGTGCCCTGGTTTCGTTGCTGCTGCATCAGCACTACTATCATCGGGCTCCATCACAAACCAAATGGCGCCATCAACGGCGGGCTGATGCTATGTAGCTCAGTCGCGTATAGTGCCCAGACGACAGTAACGAGAGTTTGCGTAATTATCTTTATAGAAAGGTTTCACTACATACAGCGTACGTGAACAATAATGGAAGGCAAGGGAAAGTTGAAATGCATTTTCTTCAGTGAATTTCACCCAACGGCCGGGCATAAAATCACATACCAAGTAAGCATACTTTTTATGTCATGCATAATCGCTTACTGCAATGCTAAAACACTAGCTTAGACCATTGGAAGGATCGAGGGTTACGATTATTGCATCTTGGCTCTACCTCCACCACGGTCATGACCTGACGGTTAGCTCCTCCTATTAGTATTAGGAATAGGAGGAGCTAACCGTCAGGACCTAACTCATGAGACCATGGAGGAAGAAATAGACTGACTCTGAGAGCGAGAGGATGATGGGCCACGTGGGCGGGGCTCCACACAAAATAGTAAAAAGTAATACTTTGACCATTCTGACCTTGAGAACTTATGGGGCATCGTTTTTTGTTTCATGTTTAGTCTGTCTGTTTAAAAAATGAAGAACAAAATCGAAAGGTCGGAAAAATTTCCGTATCCTGCCACCACTTTTTCACTCATTTTTGCTCTAAGGAATATCTCAATCTCTCATTTTTAAGTAAATTAGAATTAGATACAAATTTTATTTCATAATGAATGAAAAAGTAGTGGTTGGATACGGACATTTTTCCATCGTAAATATTATACTTACAGTTACACATACAGGCCTGGAATTTTCAGCTATGAAAGGGGGCAAGGCCATTTTCATTTTGCAAAGGGCGCTGCAATTGGAAACTTTAACAGTTTTGAAAGGGGCACCAACATGACCAAGGCCAAGACCAGGACATTGGATTGTAATTCCAGTCCTGAAATAATATTAAATACATTGCTTTGCTATTTTTTTAATTTTTTTTTATAGTAGTTGTCATATGATGGTACATCTGCGTTTATTTTCCTAAATATTTAAAAATGGAACGTGCTACTTCCATATAAACATTTAAACATTTCCAGCAATTTCAATCTGCACTGAGACTTACTCATTAGGAGCTATGGTGTATGGTACAGAGTCCTGCTGGCTATCATAAGTGGTGGCTATTCTGTGTATTTTGAGCTGACCAACAGACCAAGGTCGGAGGAGCAGATGTCAGATGCA
>CM021527.1:12492333-12511066 GCA_010994315.2 Pisaster ochraceus
CAATATAAATTCAGTTTGCGGTAACACACTGTGATAGTATCTAACTTGCTGTGTTTGAATTTTTCTTGTAAGAATTGTCTTGCTGTATATCTATTGAAGGCTTCCTCAATATATTTTTCTCCACGGAAAAGTTTGCACTACAATTGTACATGTGTTTTGAATATTGCTATTTTTCTTGAATTGTTTGCATTGTGATTTTTGTTTGTTGCAAATCTTTGTTAATTTTGATTGTGTTTCAACTCAAATTTTTAATATTTACGACCTCATTGCATTTCTACCGATTTGTGCTCTGTTATGCTGACATATTCTGATGTATATTTCCTTTGTTCATTTCCTTCATAGTTACCTCCCACAGGTTTTGTGCATTGCATTCAGTTCGTACACTAACCGATTGTATTATTTAATGTAAATGTAATTGGGTAATTCACTAGCTTGACTAAGTTTTGTTGTACTCTGCTTGATGATTTTATGCAGCAGTGCCCCCTTGAAAAGCACAGCTGGGTTAAAAGGGTCGATGTATAAACACGTTGTAATAACGGCCGTTTAAAACCAGCAGGGTTGTTGGCGTGTGATAAAACACTGTGCCATAGGCGAGTACTTATCACACGGGGCCCCTGCAAGAGCAAATCTGACAGTTTAGCCTCATCTCGCCGCGACTCTGTGTTGAGTTTTTGTCATTGTCAAGTGCGAAGTGGCTCCTCGTACAAGTTTAGAACTTGCTGTTTAAGTTTCAATTTATCACACGCAAGTTTCAAATTTGTGCAAGCAAAATATGCGACCTATCAACTTATAATTGGGCTGTGAATTTTGCACTCTCTGCGCAATCATCTGATAGCGCCCTCTTTTGACTCAATTTTTTTAGGCCATGTTTAAACACTCCTCACTGTGTTTATATCACGTGTTTAAACACGGCCACATAATCTCCTTTTGAATGGATCAACTGTCCCAGTTACTCATGAATGATGATTATAAAAACAGTAATATCAACATTTCAGTACACATTGCTTCTTGTAAATCATCCAGAGAGTTGTCGTTAAGTATTTGTTGCCAAGTCTTACGATTTTTCCAAGTCCAGACGTTCATATCAGATTTGTTTCCTCTCTGCAGAAAAGGCAGATGCACCAACCATCAGGTCCATTATGCATCTGTATGGAAGTTTGCGCTCCGATATCAGTGTTAAGGACCTGTGTCTACGATTTGACCCCAGGTCCATGAATATTGATGAGAGGTCAGTTATTTGGGTTCCTCATTGTTTCTCCCCGTGTCCGAGTAAAAAACCTTTTTTTGTTCAGGAAACATGCAAGCAAATCTTTTGTGTTCCACCAATCAAGTGACAAGGATCTATGTTTGAGTTATATAATATTCTTTGTCCCCGATGCAAATTATTACACCAACTACATATAATATTTCTGCATAATGTGACTTTTTCTGCTTTTGTGTTTTTTTGTGGAAAGACATTTGATACAGTTTGGTCTACTACGAGGGTTAATCCGACGTCTCCATCAGTATCCAGTTAGAGTGCCCAGACCAGGTGAACATCCTCGGACTCAAGCCCAACCACTAGACAGGTATTATCTTAGATCAAGGCACACCAAACTACTTCAGCTGGTTTTTTTAAGCCAAATAATCTTAGGTTTTGATGAGCGGCAGCTATACAATATAACTGCGGAGTGTTCAAGAATCATATTACAAAGCCGGCCTAATAGAAACATGTCAATAAAATGGATGATCACATTTCCAAAAATGACATATAAGCTTGGATTTTTTATTATTTTTTATATTTTTTTTTTAATGCTTGTCATAATGCCTATTGAAATTGCCTGGCAAGGCCAGTTTCAAACACAATTTTATCCTGGCCCTCAGTGCCAAGTAAGCGTTATGATTTTGAACGATCACCGATGCTATTGTGTTACAAATCCTTCGGAAAGTCATAAAGTGCATTCAATTGATGTGCCGGAGAATCCCAGACAATCTATAGTGTGGTAGTACCGAATTTATTATATTACTATTTAATGCTTGTGTTGGTGCGGTACTTGCACATAAACTGATTCTTTCAATGTAATATGATCGTTATAGCATGAAATCCAGGGGCTTAGGCAAAAGATAACAACTGCATTATGACTGTTCTCCAGTTTCATAAACAGCGTTTGAAAGAAAAGTGCAGATCAAAATTATTAGCCAGGCAAAAACGAGGCGAATGGGTCACAAGTAGTTTACACTACACTTTTGTTTGGGAACCTGATTCTGTTTTGGAAGATGTAAACATATTCCAATCATCTGGTCTTCATTAAACACAACATAAAATCAACTTGTAACTAATTCGCCAATGTCAGTGCTAAAAATGAAGTTTTGTGCAGATTTATACTGGACTTATTTTTCGATTGCACCATCAAAATAAGCAGTGGTGAATTTTGCTTTTCTTTGTCTTTGTTGTTGAGTAACATTGTTCTGTCCCAAGAAGATTGTTCCTGCGTGTAAGGAACTATAAACAAAATATGTATTGATTTACACAGTGTGTTGGAGCCGTGTAGTGTGGTGATAAAGTGCTTCAGGGCATTTCCAGCCATACTCATACCAAAAAAAAAATGCATATTTCAAATATCTATGGTTGTTGTATTTCAGGCCTGGAATTTCATCTTTGAGAGGGCAAGGCCATTCTTATTTCTGCAAAGGGCACTTCCATTAGGAAATCTTAAAGTCTTTGGCAAACTTCTGAAGGGGCACCAAGGCCAAGACAAGGGCCTCAGATGCCATGGCCTTCATGTAAATTCCAGGCCTGGTTGTCTTTTCACAGTGATATTTTTTTTCACCATCTTCATGTAACGTCTGTCACCCTTTCACACTATTGATCACTTTAATTGTGACTTATTTTGTGCTGGGGAGAAGTCCAGAGTGCTGGATGCTGCTCTCTGAAATGTTCGAGTGGTTTTCATTGTCTGGCTAATTTTAGATGTACACAAATGGGTTATTGGTTTTTATCTTTTGACATGTTTACATGCTTTTCTGTTAATTGTTCTCTCTTTATTTACATGTAGGTAATTTTAGATGTACACAAATGGCTTGTCGGTTTTATATTTTTGACATAATGGTTTACTTGCTTTTCCATCAATTTCTCTCGTTATTTAGTTGGAAATTTTTGATGATTTAGGTAATTTAAAATGGTTTATCAATTTTATACTTTGGACATAACAATTTACATGCATACCATCAATCTCTTTCTTTTTTTTAAGGCAATTTTTTGATGTAGATAAATGGCTCATCAGTTTTTGTCTTTGACATATTTACATGTTTTTCGTCAATTTCTCTCTTTATTTAGGTAATTTTAAACAAATAGCTTATTAGTTTTATATTTTTGACATCACTATGTACCTGTTTTTCCATTACTTTTTCTCTCTACTTAGGTACTGTGTGCCTTTGCATATCTTGTAAAAGCAGAAGAACTTTTTTTAAAAAGATCTTTTTTCTTTCTTTTTTTCCCCAGGTATTTAAGTGGCCACATGAACTTTGATGAGATCTGCTGTAAGACTGGTCTCAGTCACCAGGAGTTAGAGGACTACATTGACAATGACCCTTGCATACATGTTATATGGAAGTGAGAGACAAATGGGGTTGTTATAAGTAATCAGCGCAGAGGCAGAGACCATCTGAAGTTTTAAAACGGAGCCTTTTTTGGTTGTCATTTTAAGATCGATTTACCGTATGCAAATTGAAATAGCCACCAAACCAACTCTGGTAATGTAAACAGTCTGCCACTTGTTTAATAGAGTTAGCATTTCCATCCACTCCTCTCGGATCGATTGGTTTGATCTGTTTTACATTGGAGCGTCTTGTGCAGTTGCTGATGAAACATAGTGTTAAAAGACAGTCTCTACCACAGCTGGTTTGATCTGGGTTTGTGACGTCACCTGTAGTGGGTCAAATTGCTCCATCTGCCTGGCAATTATCTTCTGTATTAATTCTCATCAGCTTTTCCAGGGGAACAGGTGGCCGGGGTTTTTGTAGGCTGCATGCTTGCCTGCTTACACACTATTTTAACATTCTGGCTGGCTTGCCGTAGTGCTCATGTCCTTGAACAAAACAATTTACTCTCATTAATTTGTCAGTCCGATGGGATATTACCATAGAAATAGAATCTATCAGGACAACTCTTTGTGAGTCATTAACAGTGAGACCCTGTTGTGACTTTGTTAGGCCATTTTAATCTATGCGCACAGCCTTTTTTTTTCATTTTTCTGTGTGTTTTACTTGTGTGTGTGACAAAGGTTACATTTTGTGATACACGGTATTGCCTGACAGATAACACGTCGTACAGATTGATCAATAAAAGTTATACAAATACTCAAGTCTTGTTGCCATTGAAACATGTCATGTGATATCATTTGGCCATACACACGTGTCACGTGGTATGGATACGCCACATCTACTAACTAGACACAGAGTGTGGCCAAGCTCATCCAATGTTTTCTGGGTTCTATCTCATGGGTAATAAACATCAAGCTGTATGTCTTATTTACCGGGATGGGCTTGGGTAGTGTACGTAGATGAATCTAGGACACACAGCTCTCTGTTGCATACACTCTGTGGACCATCATTTTTCTGTGCACCTAAGGAAACAAAATCAACACTGTAGAAAAAACTATGTGGACATGTGCTAGTCCACATGGTGTTTCAAGTTCTTACCTGATGTGGACATCTTCTGTTCTCGGGTCCACACTTCATATGTAACGTTTAAACACCTGTCCTGGAAGAGAGTGGTTTTTGGTTCACAGCAGATACCTGTGTGTACAGGTTATACCAAGGCTTCTGAGCTTTAGTGACGACGTTCAGTGTTGAGGAATCATTACAGAGGTTTGGTTCAGGACCACAGGCATCAGTTAATGTGTGGGACAGATTTTAAGCTCGGTCTGTACCAACTTGTCTGCACACTGCTGCAACTGGAAAGAAATCCACTTGAGACTTATTTTGGGTGTAGTTTGGACTTGAACTGGGAACCCAACACCTGTTCTACTTTGGTACAGCAGACATTTTAAAGGGTGTCTCCAGCATGCTCTTGTTGAGGTTATTTTGCATGGGTTGTGTGTTTGGCCACACACCGCGTGAAATTGACACTCTACTGTGATCACACAGAGCAGCCAGCGCCCTCCGCCGTTAAGCTTATTTTTAGTACGGAGTAAGTAGTTTCCAGCTCCAGGCATGCAAACTTTCAGCTGATTTCCGTGTTTGTTATTTTGGGGGTTTCTCACCTGTGCCACTGAAAACAGAAAACACAGGACAAAGTGTTGCCGTGCCTGGTTCTTCCAATTTATTAATTTTTTAAACTGCAGTTGCATGTTTGCAATTCTAATCCACTTTATTTTGTGTAAATAATTACATGTAAATATGGTATAATATGTATAGTTTTTACATTTCAGTCACCTTAATCTAGTGACGAAAAATATAAATAAACATTCTTGAAGTGGAATTGAAAGTTGGACACTTTCGGTAACTTCAAGAAAGAAACAGAATAATAAATATGTGATTTGAATTAAATTCTTAATTAGTTGAGCCCTCTGATTCCAACCTTGGTGATCAAAACATACTGATGGAAGTGTAGAGGTCTCACTCCACCGCTGCTTTTCAGAACACCACAGCTCAACGGAGAACATTTCATCACATGGTGTCACCGCAGTCATGTAGTTTTCAGTCTTGTCTCCCACTATGCAAAGTTTCAAATTCTACGAACGTCGCTATGGTTAACATTCCTAGAAAGCACGCGGACAACATTGGTCATTGTCAAAGACCAATTTCCGCACTTTGCGTGACCCAACATATACATGAAATAACGAACCTGTGAAAGTTTAAACTTTAAAATAGTGGGGAAAGAATTGTTTTTCTTTCAAACATCAGATTTTGGACGTGCGATATTAAAAACTAATGTTTTAATACTTTCTCAAAGTTCATAACATTTAAAGCAGAAATCTGCCGAGGGAGGTTTTCACGCCATAACCATCTCATACCAAAAGCTGTGTGCAAATCTGAACATTTATAATTATTGTCAATCTTGCCAATGTTCCAATGTTGGGCATAGCCTTTATTTACAAATGGTGAGCTTTGTTTTTGTCAAAGCATACTATTCTTTCGGATTAGTTAAGCTGAGTACATCTTATGCTTCATCTGGCTGCATTCTACTTCATTCTTGTCCATCTGACTGCTTCAGTTACACTTTACCCGTGTGTTGCCAAAATCTCAGAAGTTGTTATTGAAATAGGTGCTAAAATTGTCGACAAAACTCTTTACTAAGGTAACTCTTTCCGAGACAAACAATGCTTGCATTGTGTGCTAATCTTCTGGAATATTGTTGTTATCAAAAGAGGGCGCTCAACAGGGTGACCTAGCCGTGTGTGTCCGAATATCGTACATTTATGCAGTGCCGTATAATTTCCCCGGGTTCTTTTTTATCAAAATAACGTAAAAGGTATTTTTATTTGAAACATTTATATATTTAGTACTAGTTTTACATGTATTCTTCTTGTTCTTTGTATTGTACTATTACCTTTTGGAAAGTCGGCTTTCGTAAATTAATGTACAATTTGATAATCTACAAATTGATATCTTCAAGCAAAATGTGCCAACTGCACTCCCTGCTTTCCCCTTCTTCAAACAGCTGAGCGCTAGTTTTGCTCGACATATTTCAGTGATGCAGAACACCGAAACAATGCGCATATTTACTATATTATTTGGTAACATAATCTTACTTTTTTTTCCATCTTCGCAATTCAAAACCTTTTCATTCAGTTCCTGCCACTTTTCCCCCCAATATCCTGTCTGGCCGGCGACATGTGGATGTGTAATTTTTATCGGTTTCGTCCGGCTGATGTTATTACCTACACCGAAGACGACAATTGTTTGATGTAGAAAGATATCCTGTTGGCTCTTAGAAACCTCGTATTCTTCCACGAATAGTGGGGTGGGGAGGCAATGTAGTCCGACTGTATAATACAATTGAAAGCTATCGCTGGAGAAAAGTGCAGCTTGTGTGAAGTGGCGGCAAACCGCGGTGAGTGACCGGGTTGACCTCCTTGTAAAAGAAACTATACAAACGTGTAGAATTGGAGTACTTTTTTTCAGTGAAATAGAATAGCCCAGACACTCATTTGAATATCTTTGTAGGATAGCGAAGGAATGCCGGTCTTCTACCTTTTAGATTGTTAGAAAGTTAACATCACAGTGGCTCGTTGGAGGGGTTCGAGGAGGATTTTGAGTCCGTTTTGATCAGAGGGGTTTAAAGGCAAAGTATACCTTTGGTTTGTGGACCCGTTCGATTGTTTTAATTCTATGTAAATGTAGATGTATACACACACACAAATAACCCGTGAAAATGTTGTTTTAGTCGCATTTTTGAGATTTCGCCAAAATATCCGGAGCGAGTAATTATGTCCACGCAGGAAGAATAATCCCTAATAAAAGGATCGAACACACAGCCTGAGAAACGTTTCTGACAGTAAATCTTCTCAGATTCAAATTTTGGGGCATAACAACTTACATCTTTTTCCATAACCACAGTACCTCGAAGTGAAATGTTTCTGAAAATGCCTTATACTTTCGAAAGCTGCTGCAGGATTCTAACCAATACGTTTTTATTGCTGTTAATTTCAAGAGTGATTACCAAACGTATACCTTTTCTTTAATACTCGACTACAGCATCGACGAGATTGTGTTTTATTCCATAAAAGGGCATTATTTCGTTTGTTATCTCAATAAAACAGAATATCCATAATTTAATTAATAGCAACAAAGGATCATGTTTGCGTCGGTATCATGTTCGTGTCATGGGCGGGGAGGTCTACGAAAGCCATGCTGTTGTTCCCTCATCACATGGACAGTAGGAAAGCGAGTCAAACGAGGGCGCTATCAGACGAAATTCCTACACAATTCGCCCAGTGTGGGACAGAATTTCCGGGGAACGAAAATCCCCTGTGACAATCCCCGGAACTTAAAAAAAACATTTTCTGGTACTGCATTAACGGTACCTTGTCGCTGACGTCAGAATTGACGTCACTTGCTGCAGTATGTTTTAGGTGATATTTGCCATGGATTTGTATTACGCGACGTGAACGCATTGATGCCATTATTGTCAGTTTGTTTTGAGACTAGAAGCTCTTGTTCGGATCATAGGCTTAAAAGCCTTAATACAGGCTCCCGGTGGTGTATTTATACAGTGGTGTACCGCATCTAGACTGAATGTAGATATCATGGAAACAACATTAGATAGCACCTTGTTTGCCCGTTGCTCTGCCTGCCCGCAATATCTCTTGTTGCCACTTCTGATGGGCGGCGGGCCTCGGGTTTCACAAAATATAGTTTGACACAAATCTGCCCTTTTAAAAATTTAAAAACCCTTTGCGAAGAATATGTGTACTTTTGGCTTTGGGTAGCACAAATTGCTCTATCTGTGATAGGGGCCTATAGGTCATATTTGATATCATTATTAACTGTAATAATTGATTAATCGTAATTATTTCAAAAATGACCGCTCGTGCTTTTACCAGACACCGACTCGAAAGAAAAACAGAATGTTTGCGCCACTTTAATGTGAACAGCTCGTATTGATTTCAGATCCCATCCTACGAAGCAGACGGTTACATTATCAGTGCTGGAATCTGAGATTTGTTATTCACAAACGAAAGTATCTCAATTCATTTAAATTATGAAAAGTGTAATCCCGGTATCGATTCTGTACACGGAGCCTCGTGTTGATAGGGCTGAGATAAGACTGAGACAAAAATGTTTTGAATGCAAATTAAGTTTCAAAGCAGGAGTTAGATTTACGTTGAGGAGATGTCAAAAGTATGTATAATGTAATGTTGTCTCTAATGTTTTACCGGTATTTGTTTGGAATGACCAGCCTGTAAACCTGTCTGTTAACAGTTGACATGGTTTCAGGAATTCATTAAAATGTGCAAACCACGATCTGGGGAAAAGTAAAGTATACAATAGCTTTCCAACAGTGAACTTCAATAAAAAAAACACTCATAGTAGGTTCCTTGGCAGATCTTCCATCTGAAACGCTGCCATGTTGGAGTAATACAACCAGGTTTTAATTTGCACTGTAGGTATAAACCAAAATTTGCATGTACTAATGCAAAGAAAGGCAATGAAAAACAATAAGAACAGTGGTTTCTTCCAAAGCGCGCATTTCGTCACGCAGTGACGCCAAATGACGCTTAATATTATGCAAAACGAAAAAATACAAAACTAACATACAAGCCCTAAGCCTAATAACAAATAGAAAAACTTCAAACAATACATCATCCTTTTCTCGAAGACTGCCCTTTTTGGGGGTAATGTTACCAGGATACATGAATTATTGCAAATAACAGCCGGACTAAACATTCACAACTTGGTAGCTCTCTTGTTGAATTTATTTAACATCTCAAAGAATTACTCGGAATAATTGAAATTCGTCTCTGATTCATTACGATTTACAAACACATTATTTACATAATAGGCAAACAGCAACTATTTATTAGACAATAAATTAATTAATTGTTTTACCATCCGTTCAGTGGTATCAAGCACTCAATATAAACACTCAATATAAAGCACTCAATATAAAGTTCTCTGTGAGTTCTAGAGGGGGGCAAGATTTTAGGTCGCAAACAAAAACATTTCCTTTTGGTTGCCTTTATATCTGTACAACATTTTAAGATTTTAAATGACAGTAATATTTTTTTTTTAGACAGAGCTAGCATGATAGAATCTGGTCATAATAGAAATAGAATTAAGTCACCTTGAAATCCCAATCAGCGAATGCAGTGTAGTAGAGCGAGCGAAAAACAACACCTTTGTAAACAAAAGTTAAGTTTCTCTGCTCAGTCACTTGCCCTGCTTGTTAATGGTTATTTTGTTTGCTCATAAAAAAAAAACAGAGTGTTTTTGTATATTTATTTAGTTACTTTCCCTATAGTTTTTCGTTGAGCCATTGATCTGACTGTTTATACACTGCCACAACTCGGGTAAATAATTAGTGACAGCAATCGAGTTCGGTTAGTCACACTTGATTACAAAATCGTTGCAGAGTTCGATTTGAGATTGAAACACGTCGCCTAATTTAAATCTTATGAAAACAAATGGTCACACAGAAGAGGGTCTTTATTACAACGAAGTATCTGAATTCGTGTAAGATGGAATTCCGTTATTTTTGAGACAAGACCTGGTTTATGTATTAGTATTTGCACAAAATGCATTTCATATTTGCAGAGCTCTTGTAATTCTGTCTCACAATATAGGCTGTACTCAAGACCAGATCAAGTTCCACCCGGTTTATATTTTGTAGATTTTATGTCATCGCCGTAATAAACCAGTACCTGACATTTACATCAATCCGTGCACTGAACTATTTATACCCCATCGTCTTCTTTTATAGAATCAGTTTTTGTTTAGTCTATAGCGGCCAAAGTGGAAGGCACTTTGTGTTGATTATAGTTTTATTACCAGCTGAGATATAAGATAAGCTAATAGCGGGATGAAGGAAAAATTTTCTCCAAGGGTGTCTCGTGATGAGCCACAATACTACGCTTCCCGTGTTGTGATGTCACATTAGTTCTATATTTTTGTGTAAAGCCTACCAAAGCCTAAGTTAGCCCATCAGGTTGTTAAAGCTAAGCCGTAGGTAAGTTCGTGTATTCAGTAAGCTTGTTTTTCCTTTTCCAAGGGTCTGATAATGGTGACGGACATGTCTAAATACCTTTGGGGCTTTCTTGGTATGAAATAAATAGTGGCATTTCCGGAATGCCATTACATAGATATTTCTCAATTGGTGTCTTTGGGTCAATGCCCTGTAATGCTGTTATACTTTCTTGAAGTTTTCTCTCTTTTTTTTCAAGAGGACATCTTGTTTTTCTTGCAGAAATTTAATGATAGTGATAATCGAGACGTAAGCGCTAATAAATAATTCATCTCACAATAATCTCACACGCTGTTCTTCACCATGTAGCTATTTGTCAGGCCTGGACACCACCTTGTAAGCTTTCTTGTGTTCATTATACTGACTCCGAGTAAGAGACTAAGAGAGTTTCTGTGCGATAAGACGGAGGATGCCCACTCCAAAACCCTCCAGGTCAAAACTAACACGGACCCGGGGTTCCCGTGGGGTCTGACCCATATCCTGTGGGTCAGCATGACCCGGAGTCTGTGTCAAAATGACCGATAAGTCGGTCCAGTTGACGCAGGTTCCGAGTTAAAACCCTTTTTGAAAACCACCTTCCGGGGTCAACCTGTCCCAGAAGTGGTAGTTCATAGTTCATTGACAGCTAATATCTCTCAAGAATGCCGTACCGCGACGCAATGGACATGATAAGAAAAGAAACCAATAGACCGATGAAAACAAACCACGTTGTTACATCCTTTGGGGATTTTATATGGAATATTGTACACTGCGACAACCGGGGTGTTAAAATTGACACCATGGGTGTGGTCACAAATAGATAGCCAAGAGAGAATCAAAACTAACATCGTATGGTGTTAAAATAACACCAATGCAATTTTGTTGGCAGAAGTTAGTGTTATTTTAACACTCTTTGGTGTAAATTTTGATTACCTTTGGTAATCTATATGCGACAACACCATTGATGTCAATTTTAATTCCCAGTTTTTGCAGTGTATAATGAACCTACTACCTTCAGGAATAATCAATTATGCTTCATAATTTAAACAGCCACTTGAATGTTTGTTTATCACTTAAATATAATTTTGATATTTAAACACTTCTGAAATTTGTGTAATTATTGATCAAAAAGTTAGGCCCCAACCTCAAGGTTTTGAAAAACTAGCTACACTTGGTGCTTTGTTATACCTCAATAATTCAACAAAGTGGCTATACTAAACGGAGCTCCCACAAATGACGTAACGTGAGTGATGACGTAATAGGGCTTTTCGTTAATTCTTCTGAAAAGTAATGGAGAAGGGTGTTTAAAATGATTGTTTTTCCTTGCAATTAAAATAGTTTTAATACCATGTGAACTCGATTTCCTTACTGATTGAAAACATCTTGAATGAACTTCAGCAAAGTTCACCTGCTGCCGTTCTCGTTCAAGTTGGTCTTTAGTTACTCAGCAATAACGCCTAACGTATGATAATATAGGCATTTCTGACGTATTTTCGATTTGTTAGTCTGCAGCGAATATTTTGTTCTGGATTTTTTTGAGGTCATTGCAATCTTTTGGCGCTGGGAGCCCATGCAAACCGTGCAAAATGGACACAGTTGTTTAAACTTACTTTTGACTCTGTTAAAAAAAATTGTCTTCCCTCAGACGTAAATAACCCCACACCAAGCCAATTATGCTCAATCAATCCACTCGCCAATTGGCCAGACAACACTCTCTCACAATCTGTCCATAAATTGCACAGACGTGTTAATCACTTTATCCCGCTCTCCTTATGAAGTCATTCCACATCGTCTCTCTTCCACAGCTACATCATTATCAAGTTCGTCAATTTCCACATTATTGCCACATCAATCATCTCAACTAGAGCACTGACATTAATGACTTAAACAGGAGCTGATGACTGTCCATTTCAAAGATTGTTGATACATACATGTGGTTTATAAGAAGAAAATAACAAAAGTCTTATACTATGGAGCAAGAACATAATATGCAAGCATAGTGTACATGATTGAGGGTTTTATAGCTACATGTAGCCGGCTGCGTCCCAATTAAATGACTTCGGCTAATGAAATGTGTTACTTTCTGGGCCCAATTTCATAGAGCTTCTGAAGCACAAAAGGTAGCTATTAAGCATAATGAAATTACGCTTACCAGAAAAACGTTAACAGCCAAACTACCATGTCACAAGTAGAAATATTGTGACTTGCCTATCCTGCTCATTTCTGCTTAGCAGCAAATTGTTAAGCAGCTATCTGCTTAAGCAGCTCTACGAAATTGGGCCCCCATGCTTATGCATAAAAAGTAGGCAAGCACAGCAAAATTATGGCCAAAGGACCCTGTCACATGTACAGTCTGTGACTGGTATTTTGCTTTGTTTTTTTCTTTTTTTTTTTTGCTTAGCAGAAAGTTGCTAAGCGTAATTCTCTGCTTAAGCAGCTCTATAAAATTGGGCCCTTGCCATAGCCACTGCAGATTCCAATCGTTCTAACACGGCCTGCAACTGGATTTTCAGCACCCACCGACCCCACAGCTGGTCCCGTTTACTGGACAAAACTGCCAATGGTAGGAATTTCGTATCACCTTCAAATGGTATGCCCTTTTTTTTCGAAGCAGTCGAAAAAAGCAAACCTAATTTGGCGGTGGGATGGGGGGGGGGGGCTGTGACAGTTTTTCAGGAGGAAAAATTGTCATGGTGGATTTGTACTGATATGAATTTATGTTTTGATATTGTACATGACCATCTCCCCTTACATACTCACAAAAGATTAGAGGCAGCCCAAACCCATAATGAGTTCCAGACAGAACATTTTGAATGTTTCGAAAGGTGTCAAGTAGGTGTTTTATAACAACTCTCATCATTATTCCATCTACGTGCAGACCGCCCTTGTCATTCATTTTCACCTCTATATTACTAGTGCTTTTCCGTCTTGCATATACAAGAAGTGCGTCACGCCTGTGTGCATGCACCCACGCCCTCACACACACTTTGCGTCATCATCTCACACCTTCACTCTGTGTGTTCCTAAAGACAGGACTGTGAGATATTCTACTGAAATTTCCCCCAAACTGCTGCTTTTTGGAACGCCGTACTTTTGTATTTTGCTATCCAACCAGATATTATTTTCCTCTCACTTAAATTTGTCCTTATCTTTCTTGATGGTGCCATTTATCCCGAGTTGTCTTTAAGGCCCTGTGTTTGGCGATTTTTTTATCTTTCTTCTTCGGAAAATATAAATAAAATGGCAGCCTCTTAGACCCTTTGCATGTGACGTCACAAACTCAAACAGCGCCCTCACTGAGGTCAATGAAGACCTATCATAGGTTGTGCGATGGCGCGCACACAATGCACGGCACGTTTCCGCTGTTTGACTTGGCAATGGCACGGCCTATATCCTTCTCCAACTACGTCATCATCGTTACTATAGCAACGCCACGGGAATCTCTTTAATAACAAAAACCCTTTATGACAAAAACTTTTAATCTAAAACCTACTTTCATATTCAACGTCAACCTAAATATTCCACTTTAATCACTTGCATCGCTACTACTGGCGACTGCAAGTCTCGTGCAAAGGCCATTCGAACGATAAAAGTGCGCGATTTAGTTTCCTTCATACGTGAACGCAGTGTGCATGGGAACCCGAAGTTGCCACAAATGTTTGAATGAGTGCAAAACTCCTGAATGGTCCATAACCTTCATACATCATTACCGCAATCGGAATTCATAATGTCGCTCTCGACATCCTTTATACCTTGACCAAAACATTGCCTCCAGTCCAAATCTTCACTCACAGATATTACGGTCATCGTCTTCACGGTTCCAGCTACATCTTTTCCCTCATCACCAGCCCAAATCACATTGATAATCACAATGAACCATAAGTCATTCAAAAATCAGAATTAACAACACTTCCATTTTCGGTACACTCGGTAATGCCACCATTGGCATCACCAACACCAACTCCTTGTCATTCTCTAGTTCAACTTTTCAAACACCTCCACACTACCTCCCGCCACTACGTGTCACGACTACCACAAAGATCACTAAAACCATACATCTAACACCAGTATTTTACTCATTACATTACAATCCTCATATTTTTTATGTTCTTGACCACATTTACTAGTATTTTCAACATTCAGTTATTTAGCCGCACATCAAAAGTGCATCGCATCATCTCTTTCCATATATCATATTGTTGAACTACGATCAACAAAACAACATCACACACAAAATACATCCATTTTTACTCTATATGATCCAGCCCCATAATCACAATTTACTTCACACCACTAGCCCGAAGTAACACTGTATTATGCACCCAGCTTCTATAATTCTTCACAAACTTCACCACCACCCGACAACTCTTAAGCATGCATCACGAAATTCGCCATATCGTACCACATCATTGCCATCAGCATGTACACGTACATCACCAATACACACCGAAATCAGTGAAGAGCTTAAGCATATAAGGGGGCATTTATTGAAGTTTCTGTCGCATTTCTTCCAAGACTAAAAACACTACACAACAAAACGACACAAACAAATTAAAAAAGCAAAAAGCAAAGAGAGAACATTCAATCTCAGTCTACACATCTTTGACTAAAATGTTAAGCGAAGTGGGACATTTCCCCTCTAAAAATAAGCCCCCCAAATTGAGCTGTACCCCATCCAGCCACCTTTCAACTATAGAGCTGTCGGTGAGGGTTTTGATGGGTTTTTTAAGCTGCCTACCCCCCCCCACCCTCCCCAATGACAAGAAAACGAAGCCTATACAAACAACGTACACATTACCGTTACCAACGATACAATATCCAATAACTCAACACCACTTCATCAATATCTTCGCACCAAACATCAACCTTACACCTCTTTCCTTGTCTATTTCCGCTTTGATTTCCTTACAAAAACACAATCTATACATAGATTTCTCGCGTAATCAAGATTTAGTGGTTCACTTACGCGCGTGCTGTTCGGTGTGTCTGGGGTTCTCACCCAATTACAATCAAGTGATATCGGAGAATAATGTAAACAAGTTCCCCTTTAATGATGGTGCCACAAGTTCCACTATTCGACTTTTAACAAGACCGAACTAACCCAGTTACAATGCGGTTTGCTAATAGCCCCCCTTTTGTTGTGATGCCCCAGTTGAACGCAATATTTCCCCCAAGGTGATTAAGAAAATCATCTCCATAATTAAAAGAAACCCCACTTGTTATTTCCTGCACTAAGGTCGATCCTTGGGAGGGGAACAAGGGTGTCACTCTATCCAATGAAGTAATCAGGAAATTAAAATCCATAATATGTGTGGGGACGAGGTCGCTCGGGAGAGAAACGACGACCTAGAAGTGTCTCTCAGCGAGACCTCCATGTATACAATTGCACTGCGTGTTGGACCTCTCAAGACCTGTGGGAAATCATGATATTTAATGGGAAAACATCTCCGTTACTTATCTAGTGTGCTTTACATTTTGAAAATCAGTGTTTGGAATTTTCACCTTGCTCGGCGGATGGTTTCGATCGTGTCTGGCTGTACTTTTTTTCTTCTTGGAGAAAGAAAAACCCATTTCAAGTGCTGTGACTCTGAGTGCGTTGGACTGATGGAATTATAATTACTGGAGGAGCAATTCTACTCAGTTTTTTGTTGTTGTTTTTTTTTATAACTTCAGAACGAGAGGGTTTTTTTCATATTTTTTTGAAAAATAAATTACTATTTCTGTTGACTAAAATATGGTTCGAAATTAAGGCGCCCTAATTTGTAAAAGCATTTTGAGAAAGACTCCACACAAAATCCATCAATTGGTTTGTTCAGTGATAGCAAGGGGGAAATGTTATTATACACACGTGAAAGAACTTTAATCATAACAGAAATGGCAGTGTGGGCAGCTTAAACGAATCGGCGGCTACGGCTACGGCTACTTGCAGGGCTTGATCGCTGCGTCATCATGCGTTGAAGTATGTGACGTTCTTAGCAACACCCTTAGCGACAGTCAAAGCCATTTTCAGAGTCGCTAAGACGCTCATGACAGAAGATGCAAAACTGAGAAGAACCTGAGGTGAGGTAGCATTCTCATGAAGATGAACAGAACACACTGTTCGAAACGTCGAGTTTTGTCTTGTTGTGCTTCTTGTTTACTGATATGTCTCATTTTGTTATAGTAATTTAGTTTTTAAACAAATAAATAAGTAAATAAAACAAATTTAAATGTCAACTCGGGTTCTTTTCAGGACCACCTGTTCTTTCAAGACGAGATTATTACATGGCTGTCTATAGCCCGAACATCTGACGTCACACTTTGAGGCTCGGGAATAACGCCAGATATCAGCCCGACCGGATTTTGCCAGATGTACCTTTGACCTAGCATTCATTTCACACGGAGACTCGCAGTCAATTCACACGTACATGTTCACATTACAGTGAATAAAACAACACTACAAGATGTTCAAAACATTATGCACACCTGCGCGCATGCAGACGATCGAAAGTGCAAGCTGACAAACTCAATCGCCCCGTAACCCCGACCAATCATGGGAGAGCTTACGTCACAGCACGTTTATCCAATGAAATCATTGTATCCAATGAAATCATTAGGCCTGCAGACCAGCACCTGTCTCTATCCAAGTGGATCAAGACAGGGGACCAGTCCAGGCTGTCTCCAGTAAAGTCATACCCAAAGCCAGACATAAGAAAACACACAGCAACGTGTACCTGATCAGCGTCTCCTTATCCAAGTTACCTGACTATTGTTTCAACGCTCCTTCTTAGATTGCAATGATAAAACCGGTCTTCAATCATGGTGCAATCCAGTATGCAATTATTGTATTCTTAGAATTGGAGCTCTAAAAGCGACAACTGTCAGCCCATAAATTTGTGTCACAGTCGATCATTCGTAGGGGCAACAACGGACCGATATAGTCAACAGACCATGGGCAGTTTTGCATGTTGATACTTTTGATATTTTATTTTTTGGGAGGGGGAGGCAGGCGTTAGAAAGGAGGTGTCTGACCTACACAAAGGCTATCGTTGCTTATCATAGTTTTCCCCATAACATTTCAATCGAATTTAAGAGATATTTCCGTGATAAACATGTGGTTTTCTTTTTTTATGAAAATGTTAACAAATAATATCACTATTGGGAGTAATTTACGGCAGTTTTGTTTTACTAGTTGACTCATTATGCGAGGTGAAATTATACTCAAAGAGTCCCTATACACAGACTGCTTCGAACGGATCCATTTCCATTCGAAATTGGAGCTACATTCCCTGAAGTAATGCCAATGTTTTGACCAATAAAGGGCAGACCCTAATTACCTGCATGGATTGATATTCCCGCAGCTAATGTTAAATTCTAAGACATGGAATATTTTGAACCCTGTTTGTATCGAGTCATGTGATATACTTTCAGAGGGCAAGAAACACCATGAAGCTACTTCTATTCTACGGTATCTCGGAACAGGTTTTTCCCGGGATTTAGCAGAACAAAAAAATGTAATTTTGTACGCAGGTGGTGTGTGTGTAGAATAGATTGTCTCTGATATATGAGCCGGGAGAGAAGATAACGAGTTTACATCTGCATGGCGCGATGGGAAAGATTTGAAAATAGCAATTGCACTAAAGATTGTAACATACACCACTCCTGCATCAACAAACAGATTCTTATTACCCGCCATCCTCAAGCCAATACGTGGTGTTTAGTTTTTTTGTTATGTTACACCAGGCGACCATCTTGACATTATTACGAAAAGCCCCTCAATCAAGGCGCACGTGGTCATTTAAAAGTTAGACCAACTTGAGCGAATTGAGGGCACGTGTACATTCAACCAAACGTTTCGTTCGGCGCTTCAGTGCTAAATTATATGTAGGTTTTAACCAGGTGACGTCACCTGACGTGTACCTTTACAAACACCTCCCATTAGGATCTTTAGTACTGCATCGTGAACAGGTTTTAACCAGGTGACGTCGCATGTACATTTACAAACTCATTCCTTTGGCTCTTTAGTACTGAAACATAATAATAATCACATCAGTTAGATTTATTGAGCGCCTCACGCTGAGCCAACCCCGAGGCGCTTTACAACATTAA
>CM021527.1:12524556-12535092 GCA_010994315.2 Pisaster ochraceus
CCCTCCACCCTCCACCCTCCACCCTCGCCGTTTAAAGTACGCAACGGTTGACCCCCAAATAAGCGCGAACCTCTTTTAGATTCTGAGAAGGAATTGAATGAAATAAAAGCAAAACAACAATCCAACAAACTTAGCAAACGAAAAGCGTGTCTTAGGTATGCAATCTCAACCGCGAGATTCTACTTCCAAAGCGGTATGTGGGGATGATCAAATGTTTGGGGACGATAACAATGTTGGTTATCACAAACTTTTAAGGTATTCATTGTCGTGTTCTAGAAAAGAGTTTTCATTTCGATTGGATTCGTTTCATATTGTTTACAAACAGAAATAAGGACTGATTATTCGGTGGGAAGTTTTCATGCACTTTGTAGCATCGAGTATACGGATATTTTTCTCAACACTTAAGCTTATAAAAAAAAAGTAATGTAAGGTAATTTTTCGGATGTGACATCATGTATTTTCTGATAGTGTATTATGTCTTTACCTGTGAGATGGTTTGACAGCACGCATGTATGCGTTCACCGGTGAGCGGCGCCACTGCGTCACTCACCTGCCGCTATGAACCACCGGAAAAGCCTTTTGATCGTGCTTAGGATTAATTGCTTATGAAAAATACATTATCCTCAGACGTGTGCTCAATATACAACTCTTCTTTTAAGGTGTCAATATGAAACTCAGCACAGGGAGGCGAGTATGGGCCGTCCAAGGTATGAAACAGACCATTGGAAAGGGATTCTGAGTTTGGTGGGGTTGACCCATTTCTGTGTCAGTGTGACACGAAATCTGTGTCCAAATGACCCATAAATGGGTCAAAGTGACGCACGAATCCGAGTTAAAATCAGATTTAAAAAACAAACAAACCTGTTTTCGGGTCAGCCTGACCCCCATAAGGGTCAGGCCCACCGTGACCCGGACTGCAGGTCAACTCCGACCCAGGAGTTTCTGAGTGCATTATTTCTGTCTGAAATAATATTGCCTTAACCGAGGTAAATAGCATTTAAAGACCCCCGAAATCACCTTTTTAGCTTATTTCAATGGACGCATTGACAAAAATGACAATTTTTGTTTGATTTGTTTTTCTCCGATCACGCTGAGATTGATCCTGCCTCTTCACAACGCCCATGTTTTTTAGTACAAAATTTAAACGCGCACACTATCTACATCTTCAAAATAATACATACATTTAATTTAAACTGGATCATTTGCAAATGAGATGTTTACGTGTTAGATAACAAGTTTATTTAAAAAATAGTGGGTGGAAAGGAAAGTACTCTTCCAAAGGTTATTTGATAAACAACTCATCTACTTCAGTCTCCTGAAGACGACCAAAGCAAACTAGTCGAAGCATTGAGAATAATATAACCCACCGGCTCTGCGCAGAGCCAATACATCCTCCAAAAAGAGACTCACGGTGCACCCACATGAATTCATAAATATTTAATAACACATCTCATATTTAATTTTTGTCATTATAACCACCGAAATCAATGGGATCTTTGTTCCTCACGGCCTTTCAGTGTAAATTTCATGTGTACTTTTGCTGGGGAAATATTGGGGCCACTGACCGAGAAGTATAAGGGAATCTCTGTGTGCGATCTTTGCTTTAGTGACGTTGCGTGTGTTTTATTTCCAGACTCCGCATTATTACGGTATAAGTCTCCGTTTATTACCGCCGGATTTATGGAACAGATCGGTATCTTTGCTGATGTCATCCTGCGTAAAGCCGAATTCAATCACAATCTAATTTTGCATCACCAACTATTTGTTGATTTCAATAATAATTATGGGTCTGTTGAGAGATGAGCTCGGTTCCATCACCATGTCCAATACTGCTATCAAACTGTACCTGCTACGGTTTGTGATCATGCCCTACTGTCTATTATTAAGTAGGGCCTATTTGTAGTTTTTGCCCAAAATGGTTAATTGAAGAACTCCAATTCTGTTGACGTAATTCCTCCGTATTTAATGCAACCTATCGCTTATATTTACGATCACCAGAAGTCAATAGGAAATACATTGGAACAGCGTACTGTAAACAAAAATGCACAAACAAAAACACTCTGGACTTGCATTTGACACGTCGCAAAGCCTAGATGTTTTACTACATTTTGCAGTTGTTTATTTGCTTTTGATCGGGGAAATAAATATTGTACGTTCTACACGATCCCAACCTCGGGCCCAAAGTTCGGAAAAAAATATGGCGGACTGGCACATACACACGCCTCACCTAACACACACACACACACACACACATACAGAACAAGTTAGGTATTGTTGTTGTTGGGTTTTATATTATTGTTCAGATGTTGCACTGAAAGGTCGACATTATGCATAATGTGGTAACATTGCAAAATGTATAATGTTTTCTTGAAAACTTAAGCATCTACTTATACTCAAGTTCCGTTTATTAAAACTAATAAGACAGTTTGAACGAAAATGTTATCTTCCGGAAATCAAATGGCATTTTCAACTCTTGAATTCGACGGTTTGATATGGCTTAGTCTTTTAGCGTAACGATGAGCGATTGGTCGTGAGTCTACAACTTAATGATATTGACAAATCTAAATTTGCCTGCTACGAAGCACTTTATCATAGACTAAGTTAATAATGTAAGACAGTAGCCCAGTAATTATCTATCCATCTTCAGTTAAATCGGTATTATCTGTGTTATTTTACATAGCCCTGTCTATGTTGGTGGTCTATTGACTCGTGTCTCGTCTATTAGACTCCCAACGAGTGGCAGCTGCACCTGACGCTGTCTCCGGCGAGACTCGGGTGCGACGGCGCACTGACTAGATGGAAAAATGTGACCAGACATTAATGCAATATCCCCATTAAAGAGGTGGTTCAACAATGATCCACAAGGCACCTGTTCAATGTAAATTGTTTTGGGAGACCGCCTATATATAAGGGCTATAGATTGGTAGAGTGTTGGCATGTTAATCCAGAGGTCGCGGGTTCAAGTCCCACTCTGGTAAATTTGTCTCTGTTCAACCTATATGCAAAAAACAATACCCAATCAGTTTCCCTTGTGGCTTATTGCTTGATATTTGCAAATTGTTTAGTTCACAAGAGACATTGCAATAAAATAAACCACAAGAAATTAGAATTAGTAAAATGAGAACTCATTTTACACCGAATCTCTTTGGACAAACCTGCTGATGTTTATTCTTTGAACAAAATGTCAAACTACAAATTTTACGTAATGGAATTGACATCACCAGATTCGGGTGTTAAAAAGCGGTAGGTTTGTTTGCATTTAAGCCCCTGCTGATTTATCACTTTTGAACAAAGGTGTCCCTTCGTACTGACCGAACGTTGCATTACTGCATAGAGTTCACAATGTTTCTTGATAAGTGTGTTGTATTTTTAGTACAGCAACGTAGATGTACGGAAGCCTTAAAGGGCCACGAGCAAAGAAAAACAAATTAAATCAAGTTTCGATGTTGCCGCATTATTCAGAAACTCGCCGCGGTGTGCTCGAACCATGGTTTTTGTTTTCTCGCTTGCAGGCCATTTACTCATCCGTATTACTGTGGTCTATTAAAACAAAAAATGAAACAAAACCCCTTAATACTTAATTTTTTTATAAGTCGGTGCATTTATGATCTGATGCTCTTGCACCCTATTTGGGAGTCTTTGGTCTTTTCCAAATCCCGACCACGGGTTCCGGCTCCGTCATATGTTTTAGAGCAGTTTGCACGGTGTTTCCAACATCAAACGAAGCCCGGAGCTATTTCTGGATCCAAGTGAGGTTTGGGGGAAAAAAATTGTTTCATGTCCCAAACATCGCTTTATCGATGAAGGCAACACATAGAGCTGCTAAAAGCACAACTCGTAGATATAAGCATAAAACAATTGTGCTTACAGGAATAAGGGTACAAGCCGAAGTACCATATCACGCATACCGTTTGTGGCTGGTATCCAGCTTATTTTCTGCTTAATTAAGCAGCCCTATGACTTGTACTTTCTATTGTCATTTACACTTGAAGTTGAAATCTTGGTTTCGGCAGGTGCCGGTAGGTACGGATATTGTGCATCCATATAAATGACGTTTTGTAATTAATGCTTTGGAATCAGCGTGTGTAAATTGCTAGCTACGTTATTTTGGTCCCCCCAGATGTCAACCTTTTGTATGTTCACGAAACAACACAATTTGTCAAGAGATGTTTCGATTGTCAAAGACGAGCGACGACGCAATTTCTAAAGATGAATTACCGCAATGCGGCCATGAAGCGCCCGCAGCTGCAGCTGTACCAGTGATCGAGTTCTTCCCCACACACCGGAAAACTAAGCTGGTTTATTTTCGGGCTTTTTTAAACAGAAACAAGTAGAGAAGACTTTCCCAGAGTGAATATTTAACCTGTTGTCATTAGGAAGACCAAATGCTATACGTTTTAGGATTGCTGGTGGCAATCGTAAAGTCGGTTTTTCGGTTGTTGTTACTATATTGTCCTTTTTTATAAACTATGATCCTTTACGTACATTGATCCTTGCTGCTTAAATTAAATCACAGGTCCATATTCGTTGATTTCTAAACAAAAAAGAGTAAGAGTCTTTTGGAAGATTGGAATCCCTGTGTGTCAAGCAACACCGGGAATTTTACTGTGGTAAAATATATGTATATATATATATATCTTTTGCTATTTGCAGTTTTGTCAAATTTGGTACTAAACCACAGGAACGTGTGTTTGAATTGTTTTGGGGTAGCAATGTTGTTATTAGTGTGCAACGTAGTCAATTTAAACCAAGGTGTGCATGAATCAATTGTGAAAATTCATTCAAACTTTTTAAGCACACCATTCGATAGTTGTTTTGGTTGAACGTCTTTGAAATAAACAAGAAGAGCTTAAAAAATGAAGGGGAAAGAACAGAATCGTTTATTCAGCTTAGGCTGTGCACATTGGAGTAAGGGTAAAAAAAAAATATATTATATTATAGGCTATGTACGTTTTCGTTCGAAGAAGGTATCTGAAGTAACAAATATTGTTTCAAACACACCAAGGAATACGAACGTGTTCTAAAGGCCCATGTTCAACTTGGTCGCAAATTCCCTAATCGAATCACAACATAAGTTCATTGGCTCCGACTCGTCTAAAATGTCCTCCGTTTTCGCGAGTAATCTATAACCATGGGGAGGGGGGGGGGACGCGGGATTCAAACCTAATAGGTTACATGAGCGATCGAATTCAAGGGGCGATTACACGATACTGCAAAGACCAAGTCACGTCCTGCACACATTCTTTGGCTCCTCGTTTGGAACGTGTTAATTACAACAGCACTGTACTTTGAACGAAAACCTTTGCCTCGGGGAATAAATTACTTGTTTTGACGAGAGGGAAAGAACGTCGTGGAAAGATGATTTAGGAAATGCTTTTTGAGCGTACTATGTGATTGACAAATTCAGAGCCCGTACAACACGAGATAATGCACTTTCAGTTTATATTAGCTGTAACTGCCAAGACAAGCATCCAGTGTAGAATCAACAACTATTGAGGAATAGTTGGAGATGTTTTCAACTGCCCTTCATCACGTTGTAGCCGCCTGCTTTTCTCATAAACCGAGGTTGAATTTGAAGGTAGTCTGGCTCCTCTTTTGTTACGTATTAAGTCTACATGGCTTTGGAATAGGAACATGTCAGTAATGGTGGCGGCGTGAGTGGTCTAGAGGTGGTAAATGGTTTCGTTCGAAATTTGGCTACTGTACGAGTAGAGTTCTGATGAAAAAAATGTGTATACCCGCATCAAGCACAACAATGATGAAGAATTATGTTTTAGTTTGTCCTTAGTGAACGTACACGCTGCCTCATCTGATGGCATTTCATGATGGGAGCAATGTCCTTGTCACTCGGTAGGTCCCCCCTTCTTTCGGTACCTCGGGCCCCCACTTCAGCATTCGACCACAGCCCGCACACCTCCACTGTTGCGATAGCAAACTTTTCTCGTCGGGGTGTGTCGGGATTATAGGCGTATATGCTTAGAATCACGTGTGACCATGATCAGTTCACAATTATTAAAGCGCCTGGACCTTCTCGTTGTTTGCAGGCCTCTAACCGATACTTACCCCGAGGGGGCTGTTTGGAACTGTCAACGCCTGACAGTTCCAACAACCTTAACCCTCCCCCGCCCCGCCCCACCCCCTCGGCTCGCGAAATGGTACATAAGTGTCATTGAGCTAATCAAAAAAGACTCAAACTCAAACTGGAAAGTGTTAGACAAACATCACCTAAATCTGGCTGTACGGTAAAAAACAACACACACACAAGTAGTGTATGTTGTTTCTGAGGGATCAATACAAACTTCAAACACTATGACTGTAGATGTTGATTAATTTTCCTTGGTGAAACATGCTTGCCAGAGGAATGAGGCACATATATGGGAAATTAAACGAATCTGGAGACTTTTCATTCCTACGGAAGGCGACAGCTGGTTTGATTAAATTTTATCTTTTTGGGAGGATCTTGGGGGAAATATATGACGCGTCAGTAGGGTGAGGAACACTAATTCGATATCGGCGGGTTTTTGTTTTGCTTTTATTATTATATTTACGTCCCCCGGAGTGCAGAATCATGATCAAAATCGGATAAACATGTTCGTGTGATTTTATTTATTAAGATTAAAGTAAAACAGTTTGAAATGCTGTGACAGTATGACCACAAAAAAGTCCTCTCTGAAGGAACAATCCATTATTATCAGTCTTTGGTCTAAACAGTCAACAAGATCGACCTTATAAAAATCAAAGAAATAGTAGGCCTATCGCAAACTGCTAGCCAACCCAAAGGACCTCTGGTAAAAATGCCACACGCAAAATAGTAAGTGGCCTGACGTTTCGACCCTAGCAGAGTCAGTCTGGAAGGCTAAAAGACTATAAGGCTAAAAAGCCTTCGAGAAAGACTCTGCTAGTGTCGAAATGTCAGGCCACTCACTATTTTTCGGGGGGAATAAAAATCTAGTGAGGTTTGCGTGAGATCATGTATGTAAAACCCTCTCTGTGGGTTGTGGTGGTTCTGAAAAGAAACGGTGGGTAACGAACTTCATTTTCAAATTCAAGGGCAATTAAGACGAAACGAATACCATGTTGTCCACCTGCCAGCTCTCACATTCCATGTAACTATACTGCTCACACATCCAAAATCGTCCTGCGAAATTCTCCAGAACATATCGACAAGACAACGTCCTTTGACGCCAATCCCAAAACCACTATACACAATTTACTCACTCTGCACTTCGTAGACGACTTACAGCCCAAAAAATGTAATAAAAAAATGTACATTTCAAGTTAGTCTGAGGTAAAGATATCGTAACCTCGATCCAACAGCCGCGAGGTAACGGTTTGGGTTTAAAGCACAACACGCCGTATCACACTTCCCGTATTTCTCAATCCTGACATTCTTATAGAAAAACACTACTTTGAATGCAAACACGCCATTTTAAACAAAGACAACGCGAGCATTTGAAAAAGCATGCACTAGCGTACGACTGGAATTCGTTTCAAGTGTCTTAGTTACTATGTATGTAGACATTGACGGTGTGAACATTGAAACTCTTCACATTATACTCAGAAAGAAGTGAGTGTGTGTGTGTGTTTGTTTTTTGGGGTTTTTTTCCTGAGAGTGAAGTACGTGTTTGTTCCACTCTTTGATATCGAGCACTCTTTTAATAAGCCGTGCCGACGGGACGAAAATCTTGATAATCTCCTCCGAAATGTACACTCCAGCATCCCGAATTCTAATCAGAGAGAAGGGGGAAAGGGGGAAAAAACAACCCTAATGGAATCTCAGTATAAATCCTCCGTTGTCGGTGATATGTTGAGATTCAATATGGCCCAATTTCAGAGAGCTGGAAGCGAAAGAGATTCTTACCAAGCACAACATAGTTCTGCCTCGCAGGACAAAAAGGCTAACAACCTCAACGTCATGTCATGTTTCGAAAAATGCGTTGAGCAACCTTTTATCGAGGATTCGGTAACACATTGTTTGGTATTATTTAATTTAATTATTTATTTATTCGGCAATTTAAGCATAAAATGTGCAGTACCAAAAAAAAATTACAAACAAAATGTCGCTATCGAGACTACAGAGCAACTCACAGACAAAACAAGTCCAGATTTGCCATCCCCTGCTATGAAATCACAAGGCAACTTATATGTAATCAACGCTGTACTTTCAATCTGAATGACATCTTATACTCGCTCATCAGAAGAATAAAGCATGATCAACAGATCAACTATTAAATTCGCGCCATCTAACGTGAATTACTTTGACAAATGTTAAGAACACAACCACTCGCCCCCCCCCCCCTTTAGATGACTACACAAGTCGGTCATCTATGATTTCTGTTAAGCTCCACAATCACCCCCGCCCGAAGACCTCGGCGAATTTATTAGAACGCGATTATATGAAAATGGGTCGACATCCTAAGGGCACAGCTAAAGGTGGGTATTTGTTACAAGTTATTTTGTAATGGTTACTAGCTACAGGTAGCCGCGGAAGCTCCAGAGTCATTGTAACAAAGAAACATGGCAAGGAAAATAGACAGTGTCGCCGTCATCGTTTGGGCTGTCAGCTTGGCCTCTCTCAATCTGCCGTTAATGGATGTTCTTTGATACGTCTTGTATTTAAGATGACCAGATCGAGGGATGGCTATAGTAGAGGATGACTTACCTCCCAAAATTAGTGAGGGAATGAGGCAGCGAAGCCTTCCGATTTTATCTTTTGTTGTGTTGGGTTTCTCCAAAACATATTGCAATTTAACCGAATGTATTTTTTAAAACGCTGTGAGGGGAACGTCTGTCTGTCTGTAATGAGGATAAGTAGCTCTTTCATCACATTAGGGAAATTTGAGAAGTTGACAATATTATATTTCTCAAAACTCATGGGCCCGTGCCCGTGGCTAAAGCTAGTTGTCAAACGCACCCCGGTTTAATCATAGAGCAGGAGGTTTTGAAGTTTAAAAAAAAAATTATGTCAGACATGACTTCAGGACTACTGCTTTCGCATAGGCCAATCCCAATGGGTTGCCCGTCGTTATAGGAGTACCTCACTTTTCCATTAGATGACATTGTGCTGTTCACTCCATATCAGACGGGTGCGGGAGAAGCACATTTTTGTACTGCAAGTTCCTAATCAGTGAAACGTGCCCAGTAAATGTCTCTCGTCATTTTCCCCAATGTGTATGTGTTGCGTGATGTCAGAGCCGAGACACGCAGACGATAACATGTACGAAAGGTTCGTTTTTTCGGTGGCTTAAGAGCGCTGATTGAAACTGGGAATCTCCCAAGCAGAGTCCCTTGACGGGTTGATGTCGCATGAACCTTTAGTGTCGCTGAAGTTTTCTTTGGATGCCGGCATTTGCCACCGCGCGATGGAAGGAAGAAGTCTCGATCAAATCCGCAGGGATCCGCGGTCAAATAGTCCGATTTACAGTGGTAGTAAACTTGATGCGATCCAGTTGTTGTTGTTTTTTCGAGGGACATGCGTCTGCTTTGACGTCAGGGCATTGTTGGCTCATACTGACGGTGGTGAGGTACAGGTCTGTGCCAGTTATTTCTTCCCAACACATTGAACGAATACGGTAAATGTATGCCAAATGGAATACGTGCCAACAGTACAACCAAACCAAAAGGGTTTATGTCTTGAGTGGTGAACTGTATGGTTGTAACAGTCCCTGCATTTTTTCCCAATCTAGCGATGGGAAATTACTCTAAACGCAAAATTTCCACTTCAGTCCACATTCACCTACAAGTTATTTTAAAAAATAAGCTGTGCAAAATAAAGAAACAGAAAACTTCCGACAGATCAAGACTTGGGGTTTTCCCACGGAGAATCCAAAACATTCTTACAAACTAGACCTACCTTACTTTTTTTTTAACGGAAGAAGCAAACTGTCTAATGTTCACGGACTGTTTATCTTTAAGGATTGATTTTTGAAGCAAGGCACGATCTCTTTCGGGTGGGTTGGTTTTATGTTGCTCTTTTCTTTTCTTTTTTGCTGGGTTTACATTCGGCCAATTATCTCCGCGAAACCGCGTGCGCGTGTTGACGGTTGTTACCGGGCTGTATTATTGTGAATTGAACCCAGCAAGTTTCCCCTTTAATGATTGTATGAATACTGACTCCAAATACAAAGAGAAGGCCCAGTCGTTAGAATATGCTTTCTTCAAAGCCTCGGTTTAGTTACACTAAAAACAAATGGGTGCATAACGAGAACGCTTTACCACGATACAATAAAACCTATATTGCATTGACTGCGCCGAGGAGATTTTGCTTGAGGGTACTTTTGGGGTCCCTCGCGTTACATTAATAGCCGACATCAACTCGAATAGAGTACATAGTCATAAAGGAAAATCGTTCGTCATGAATTATTCATAGCAGCGGGTGCGCCCATATTATTCGTGCTCGTCGCTAATTGGGTCACGTGCTTTGCATGACGTGTTGGCGGTTGTGTAGAATCATTGGTTCCAGGCACCCAACCAATACGAATCCGTATGCAGTGACTATGACTTCTTTAATTGTTTCATGATCTATGTTTGATATTT
>CM021527.1:12555654-12566461 GCA_010994315.2 Pisaster ochraceus
AACTCTCTCGATTGATACGCAACCGAGGGGGGCGTTGCTGAAAAGAACCAAACAAGTGAAAATAATCCATACCAGGAGAATAAAAGGTTGGCGCAGCGAATTCCAACATCCATTGAAACGTTATTGGTAAATGTTTCGCTTTACATTTCGAAGTCAGATGCCTTAATGTTGTTGACGGACAATTTGATCAAAGAACCAGAAGTTCTTTTTTCTCCCTCTCTCTCTCTCAGTCTTTGTTTCTTCTTCTTTTTCTCTTTTTTTGAGCACTGCGATGAACTACCCTTTAGCGTCCGAAATCATTGGTGATAAAATAGAAGATTTGAAACAAAAAGATTTGAGCCCAAAACATGTACCTGTAATAAACAGTATAGTCATCGTTTACAGATTCCATAATTGAGAGTGTTCTGAAAATGAACACATAGGGGCCTACTTAGAACTCAAATACATGAGCTGCAATTTTCGCTAATATTGCCTTAACTGAGAAGTTGTATCTATTATATCTTCAAAATTAAACAGCATTCGAACATAAAAAGAATCGATAAATCATACTAATAGTCCCTTTAAAATGCCCTTGCTGCCCTCCCATGGTAACCTCTAAGGACTTGTCGGAGATTTGTCGTAGGAGAGGGAAAAACAAACCCAAACCTGAGATTCCTCAAGGGAGACAGGAGAACACTCAACTGTCCAAAAACACTCTCCTTCCGAATCCATAATTCGGATGACTACAGGGATGTGTGTTCAATGTATGGATACGTCACGGAGCCACCGCGAAGTCTTCCCTCTCTTACGGTAGCAGCCTAACATTGTGCAATAGCCGCGACAGACTGTGTCAATGCTCGACGCCAATCAGTCCCGGAGATTGGGGGTGAAGACTCCACGCTTCGTGATTGGTCGTCACCTTGGTTGCTCGTTAAGGATGAATATTAATAATTATTACGACCATTAAATATCCGGAGTGGTGTACTGTTTCAGTCGAGTTGTTTCCGTCCTCGGGAGCGGAAACCTTATCTGTAGTTCTGTATATAGTGCCATACCCTCAAGTTGTTAAAATTAACCCGTAACGAGGCATGCTTGGTTGAACATAATCATTGTCATTTCTGAATGTGGTAGTATGACAAGAATGACCGACTCTCATTTGTCCGACACTGGGACTCGTAGGTAGTGTACTGACGAGCATAAAGTTTTTACGTTTATACCGAGGCTGTGCAAGTCAACATTTTGGTTTGAAACGTATAGTTTAACGCACGCGGACTAACTTTGGTCATTGTCAGAGACCAGTGTCCACACTATGTGAAACTAACATTAACCGTGAAAACAAACCTGTTTCAAACACCGTGTTTTAGAATTGCGAGATCAATACTAATTAATGTACACATTTCTCAAAAACTTTAGAATTTCAAGCACACACATTTCAAGGGAAATTGTCCACCATGAGCATCGGTATACCTTGTTTGTAATGTGCAAATCTATATATGAAGAACTGCATTTTCAATCTTAACAATTTTAGTTGTTGTCTTGCTAGGTTAGATACTGGCATATCTCGCTATTTTGAAGATATCTTATAAATCAAAGAGACAAAAATTCATTTTTCATTTAGTTTTCAATAAAAAGCCCAGCCAGACAGCCAACCGCCGAAAATATCATCAAACTAGGTGGTCACGTTTAAGTGAAAACTGATATGTAAAAAGAAAACGTAGTTTTGTGCACGTTTTATTTGGCTTAATTCCACTGCTGCAATCGAAATAAGCGAGGGTGTTTTGTGGGATCTTCAAGGTGCTATTTTCTCGATTTTGGCAGCATTTCAGCCGTGGATTGGTTCTGAAAGTCATAAGCAAGGAGCTGGCAGAATGAAGTTGACAAGTGTCTTAATATTCAATTTCAAGATCACAGATTATATGTTGTCTTGGAAGGCCGAAACAATAACAATTCGTAGTGGGATCTTTCCAATTCCCTTTCTACAAGTTGCTGGAGGGAGGAAAATCTCATTCCGGACACGGATACTCCCCAGTACTCTACACTTCACAAATTACCGCATGGAGCCGGAATCATTTGGACTAATGTCAAACCCGGATTAAATCTATCAAATTCTATGCGACTCGTTGTATTGCTAATGTTCGGCATGGTGTGGAAACTTCAAATATTGAATTTGGTTGTCTGGCGTATACAATATGATCCACTTGAAATTCTAGTCGGGCAACTTTTGTATATTACACTGTCCGAGTAGCATTGACAACCACCTCGGGTATAAATTTAGGGGAGTGGGACTACTCCTTTTAACGGTTTCGCGTTACATCAAAATGTGTGAGGTTATTGGGAACTTCCACGCAACACCGTGACCTATTTTGATTGAAGAATGTGTGTTAAATTATATGGCATTTTGTTGGGGAGTAACACTTGGCTGAAATATATTCTTTGCGAGTCGAGGACAAAACACGTACACCGTATTCTGTTTTTATGTTCCTCTAAGACGTCAAAAGACCAGCTGTGAAAACGTTAGTAGAATCGAAGTGGGCCACTTTAGGTGCATTGAGTATTGAGCAGCCATGTACTCTTCCGTTGTACATGCTTGGTTCATGTTTCTTTATCTCTCAATTTGTTTTCGATAGTACTAGAAATCACTTGACATGAGGGAAAGCATCATCGACTTTCAAAAGATTTTATATTATCGTTGCGGTAAGCAGCAGCTTAGTTCGGCATTTTTTTTAAAATAGAGTTAGTTGTTGAAAACTGCTTACCAAACAAAGGGAACTATGGTATAAATGCAAAAGTTAGTTAGTGGCCCGACGTTTCGACCCCAGCAGAGTCTTTTTTGAAGGCTACAAAAAAGGAAGGACTCTGCTACGGTCAAAACGTCCGGCCACTAACACATTTTTGCAATAATTGGTAACCATCGAAAGTCAATGATTATTGATCAATATAAATAAGTATTAATCGGAAAGCTTACTGATTAAGTAAAGCTCATACCAGTACCAATTCTCTAGAGACATATTTCTGTCTGAAATACTGTCACAAACGAGAAAAAAAACATGATATTTGCAAAATCACAGAAAATCTTAATGCACATCACGTCATTTGAGTGGGGGCGCCCTCGGCTAGAGGTCAAAATAAGGTTGCTCATTGGCCCATCCTGAGCGCCGCGCGTACATAGACTCGCGTTTTCCATTGTTTCATCGTCGATTTACCTCTAAAGACATATAAAGGCGAGGTGACGTTAATGCATAAGGCCCAGTAGCTTTATTCCAAATGCGACAGTCAGAATAAGAACGCATATGAACGTGCACAAAATCCTTAACGAAACACATATTATTTTTCTTTGTAAATTCACTTTCAGTAAAAAAAAATTTTTTTAGAATGATAAGGACCACCTTAAATGATGAAATTACCATTATTAATTTGCTCTTGGTGTGTGTTTACTGAAAACCAGAAGATGGAATGAAATTCATCCGGAAATTATGTAACTGTACCAGTAACGGTTACACATACAAGGGCCTTGTAACTAGTAAGTAATGCAAGTAATCGAACTGCCCTAAATCGTTAAGGCGTACAACTCAAACGGATGTCAAAGCGGAGCAGCAGAACGGTTGCGTCTCCAGCGAGGCTTGTACAATCCTCAAGAGCAATGCTCCGGATTACTGTTGTTGACGGGATCTCTTTGAAGACTTATATTTCACCCTGAGCTCTAATCATTGGACAGTTAATAATTCAATCAATAATCTTTTGGAACGGTCAAGGATCTTGGCGTGGGTTTTTGTCTATTTGCTTTTTTTGTTGTTTTTGTTTAGTTTGTTCCATGTGTTTGTCACTATTTATGACATCTGTGGTGCTTTCTCAAGATAGCAAGTAACCGGCGGGTAACTGTCGGGTAACCGACTCTGACTACACGTGAAATATTCATTGTGTATACCATGTTGAATTGATATAATATAGGGCCTAAGTCTACTTGTAAATTTTTCTTGGTTCCGTGTGAGATCGCAGTTTATCACACATAACGGCACTACCAAGCTGACACACACACACACACCCACACTCACATAAAATAGATGAATGAATGAATAAATAAATAACTGCGATATGTGACATGTTGAATTTCAAAATCGACCTTTTGCGGGTGTTTCCGTCGTGTGAGAATTAATCAACCGTCGTAAATGTCAACTTTATGCAGGGAAGATGTCAGCGGGTGTCTAGAGCGGGGCTATAAGGCGAGCATCTGCTCCAAATGATGGTTGGAATAAAAGAGATCCATTGCCAGGATCGGCGGGAATTTATATACAATCCATCTTGAGAATAATCATTTGACAGCTGTGAAGTTGTCACGTATTTATTTTCTATCATCGCGCACCATTAACCTACGGATGACACATTGCTTAACGTTATCTACGCATGGTTTAACAGTTAATGTCGGTGAGACGTTGAGAACTTTGTGCTAGTACCGAAAATGTTACACCACGAGTTTGAAAATTACGCGCGGATGATTTGGTCGAAATCAAACAATTTCCTGAAGTGTAACAGAAATATTTCGTTAAGTGTTCGACGGTTTACCGAAGGCAAATTTAGACCAACTTACCAACTCATAATCTATTCTTCATGGCGGAGCACAATGTGGAGTGGGTACATCACACACTGTACACACATTTGGACTTTTGTAAAGTACCAATGATATTAAAAGAAGCGGCAGAACAAGTAGCATTACTCGCAAAAGGAAGCTTTTCTCTTGAATTTCGTTCCCAACTTTGGCAAAAACAAACACTCGCTGCGATGCAATTTTAATGTGCAGTTTGACTAATGGATTACTGTAAAAGAAACACAGGCGGTTTGTTTGTTTGTTTTTTATTTCTTTTTCGTGTGCGTGTGTGTGTGTGTTTCTTTCTTTATTCTCTTCATTTTTCTTCTTCTTTTCCCCTAAACAGTTACCTTAGTCAGAAGAGAAACGGTATGTTGGGCGACTGTTCCTTTTAATACACGACCTTTTAGCTTGAGGTATAAATGGATTGCACATGACGCCATTGACCGCCATCTTTGATGACAACCAATGAAAAAGTGCACGCGAGTGCGACGGCTCTCAGCCAGTGATAGCCTTTCCCGCGTGCACGTTTCGATCATCAACGATGGCGGCCAATGCAAAGGGTTTGATTGTGGAGTGCCTGTCTGTGCGATCGAACAGTCCGGCAGTCGCTTTCTGACACGGCAACAGGTGTCTCTATAAATAACGCCAACCACCTTTAAGACCAAGTTGAAGTATTTTAATTAGCGGAAGAAACATTCATTTAAGTCTGTTAGCTCGCTCACTGTAATGCTCAACAAGTACCAAACCTCCAGAGAAACATTTTTGTCTGAAATAGCATTTTGATACCCCTGTTTCTTATCGCAGCAATAGGAGACTAGGTGGCAGAAGACTTACCAGGTAAATTGCGCATAATAATCAGAACTCTGTAAACAATGGACATGGTAAGTCTGCTGCCACCTAGAGTTCCAATGTCTTCCATGGAAATAAGCCCAAAAGAGCGTCCATAAGCCCTAAACCATGTTTTCTTTTGTCTTCACTTATACGTTTACACCATATTCAATTAACCTAGACAGGTTTGATGCACGGTGTGTTTACTGGGGAGGGATTTCTTCTACTCTTCGCAGTATTCGAACTTCCAGGACAAGTTGGTTCCAACTATAGTGAGTTTTACATGTGCGCGATTCTGTTTCTCCAAAATACTTTGGTTGTATAGCTTAGTTTATGACTATAAAGATTATATCATATTGTTGGGGAATTAACACTTAGCTATGAAACAAAATGTAAGTAGAATTCATTTAACTAATCGACAAAGAAAGCCAGATATTTAGATTTAACCTCCGATTCGGGTAATTTGTAAACAATTAAGAATTTTGCCAAGCTGACGTTCATGTTATCATTAAACCTATGTTATGGTTGCACAGATTGGGGCGTGATTGGCAAATGGGTTTCTAAAAAAGGGGCATATCCATCCTAAAGGATACTTTTGTTTTATGGTTAATCTCAACAAAATATTTGTATTATATAAAACATGAAATAGTACTAATATCAAATTGCTATGGGTATTTGTACTTCTAAGATTTTGTATAAATAGCATTTAAAAAGAAGATTTGATTTCATAGAAAAACATGGTCTTCTTCGAGTTGTTTTCTCGTTTTCAATATACGGGCGAGACTTGCACAGTCAATATCGTATCCCCGTTTTTGCATCGCCAGGCATTGTAATCATCCCTCACCGGGCTCGATTTCACGACGCACGAAGATTCGTCTTAAAATGGGTTGTCAATATCGCCTTAGTGATTTGTATTGTGACATCACACTTTGCTTAGCAGTTGAGGATGTATTCGCAGTCAAGATCAATCTTTTCTCTTTGTGAAATTGGCCTCTGGGCTCTACCCAACAAACAAATTGTCATGGGGGTCTACCACCCTTGTTGAACTTTCAAATTGCTGTATAAGACGAACCTATGCACCACCTAATAATGACTTAATTTGCAATCGAGCTGTAAAAAACAGAACAACCTGATGCTCGCTGCTGCCAAAGGGCAAATTCACTGAGAACATTATTGGATGGAACCATAGATGTGTTAAATTGGGTCTGTTTAGACGTCGTCAGCAATAATAATACCATGAGGTAAAGATGTGATAATCAACACTTGACTGATCCGCACTGCGCCAATTTGCACGGTGCATTTATATCCAAGAAGTTAATAAGACCGACTCTCGAGTCGTTCCACGATGGGGAGGGAAGACGGGAAGTAACTTAGACATGGGAGGGGAGGGCAGAGACTCTGATATCGGTTCAAGTTTGTCAAGATACAGTAAAAACGAATCAAATCGGACGTTTCTGATCTACCAGATGACAATTACTTTAGAATCAAATCTTCTCAGACGCTAATACGGTCAGAGAAGGTGCTATTTATAAAGCTGATTTTGTACATTCAGGGAGAGTAGACAAGTTTCACGCGAAGTGGACGAGCGACGTGTCAAGTCGTTACGCGCGAGTAATTTGGCAGCTGTGGCTACGAGCTCAAAGTCGAATCCTTCCCAGGGAAGAGCAATCTGGTTGTTGTATAGGACAGGCGCTAACGTGAGGCGTGGTGAAAGGGCAAAGCGCGGTTATTCAGATAAAGGCACTTCGAGAGGAATGGTAACAAAGCACGGTTGAGGGCGTATTATACGTGGGTAAAAGGCACAGTTCGGAGGAAAGTCTTGAAGAGATGCGGCGACTGCAGAGAATCGATCAGTCACGCACCAAGTCGGTTGAAAACATGCTTTAAAAGGAACATCGTGGGGAAACGGCTGCGATCATGATTAAAAGTGGGCAAAGTATTGGGTCACAGCTAGAGGTACATGTGCTGTAATGTGTAAGGCTAAGGATGTACACCTATGGGAGGAGGAGATTAAGCACAGTTGGGAGAACTGCCAAGATGCGAAAATACGGTTGAATGTAAAGTGAGGAAGGACGGCACCATCGTTATACGGTTCGTGGCGGATAATTTTGCACGGTTAGGGGCACGACTGTGCGGCACGGTTTCGAAAATGTTTGTTGGCACGGTCGGGGACACTCTTTAATGTACGGTTTTTAATGGCACGGAGTGAGGCACAGTTTGGGCACGATTAGAGGCATTATGTAAGGTACATTCGAGCCCAGAACAAGCTCAAGGTGCAGTCGTGATGACACGATGTGAGGTACAGTTGGGGCACAGCTAGAGGTACCATCTGGCTCAGAGACACGTTTGAAGACACGGTTCGGTTTTAATGGCGCGGCATGAGGCACAGTTGGGGTATTGTGTTATGCACATACGAGGCCTGAGGCTTGCTTAAATTTATGGTTTGGCACGGCGTGCGGCACGCAGCTCGGGCACAATAAGTGGTACTGTGTGAGGTACGTACGAGCTCAATCAGAACTTTAGTAAATAACACGGTTTGACGTTTTCTTTAAACAAGCACGGCTCTCGTCACCGATTGAAATTTCCTGTAATTACAGCTGGTGTCAAAACTCTTGAGGCGTAGTATTGACAGTAACACAAGTCCCTGTGTATAGAAGCTTTCTGCCCAGTACACATACATTCTGATAGACTGGTCCCTTGAGTAAACAGTGATTATTCTAACATCGACAAGAAACTGGACCCATGTCTTTAGGGGGTAATGATTTATGGGTTGATGTATACACTAGCGTGTGTTCCTCTTGCTTGGGACGATTGACTATGAAAAATGAGTACATTACTGGATCGTATCAATCATTTCATTTAACAGCCCCAGACTTTTATAATTTCCTTTTAACACTAAGCCCTTCAGTAAGGGTATAAACAGTGCAAATGAACTAAAATGATCGGGTAGTAATGGATTTTAAAAGTAATAACTTCTTCTATTTCGAGTGATGTCCTCCGTCGGCCAATGATGTTACGACAGAGTTGTCCCCAGTTCTCCCTGTCCCGCACGCATGTGGTTTTTCATCTGCTGCCACAAACCCAGTGTCCCTGAATTTAAACCTTTAACGGTCGGGTTTGGCCACCAACCCACCATAAAAATGTGTCCACTCATCAGTTAAACGATGATAGAGCTGGCAATTGCGCAAAGGTTAGGTTTGCCGTACGGACAGCGATGATCGAGGTTGTACATAGCTTTAAAGACCATCTTCAACTATCCATCGCAGACTGCAAAACCGTGCCCAAAGTGTGTTCAGCTGAACGTTGCATAGTCACGGGCTCGTTGAACATTGCATTGTCACTGGCTTCCCCATCTACACCAATCATGGTGTCCCCTAAATGTCCAGTACGTGCTCCAGCCCCCTCCTCGAAGCGATCGCATCAGACTACCTGCATTACATGTCGCTTTCATCATTGTCGTCTTCAATATGCAAGGGAGCAGACATACGTGGTGGGTTCCCCCCTGTAGCTCACAGAGCCAGACCCCCCTCTCAATTATAACCGGGTCCCCTTTTTTTTCAGGACACGCAACAGGAGCTTTCCGCATCCAATCTTCTTAGTTTTTACAAATGACTCCCTTAAACGAAACGGACAGACAATCCAGGTAATTCGGTCGGCACAAGTCTCCATTTCGATCTTCTTTCGACATTTCCAAGCTGATTTCCAAGACGTAAATGAAACGCCGTCCGTACGCTCCCGCGAACACTGACCCCGGAGTGCTATAAATATCCACCGACAAAAGCGTCTTGATACGTTCATTGATTATACAAGGGGGCTGTTTTTATCCGAAGTCAAAGTGTGCGTTGAAAAACAAAACAGCTTCAACGCTTATATACGTATCTTCACGTGTTACCGTTGATGGGATAGTGTTTTTCCTGTACTCCATTCGGCATAGAAGGATTTCCTGTTTTTCCTGTACTCCCTTCGGCTTAGAAGGATTTCCTGTTTTTCCTGTACTCCCTTCGGAATAGAAGGATTTCATGTTTTTCCTGTACTCCCTTCGGTATAGAAGGATTTCATGTTTTTCCTATACTCCCTTTGGGGTAGAAGGATTTCATGTTTTTCCTGTACTCCCTTCGGTATAGAAGGATTTCATGTTTTTCCTGTACTCCCTTCGGGGTAGAAGGATTCCACATCCTGAAATGGTTGGGGAAACCATACACACAGACAGCAAAACAAAATCAGATCCCTTTTGAAATAAACCTGCTCATAGAAATGTAGCACAGATCTCAGTGAAGAAGACCCAGGAAAAAGCATCCCGACCTTAACCAAGTGCTGTTTTACGCCATCGATTCACGACCGTGTCTACAAAACTTCTCACCATGCGGCCAACCTCCTTGCGAGGCTAATTTCTTGTAATTGTTTTCAATTCAATTGGACACTTCTGAAAGGTGCACTCCGTTGATGTGTTTATCTGTTAAATGGAGACTAGGAGGAATAAAGAGTTTTATTGCTATGGCAGTGGGAAGCCATCACATACTCTCCCCCCTGAAGGCATCGGTCCAAAGCCTGGAGTCTGTCTCTGTGGATACTGCGCAATTCCGCACACTCTCGTGGGTGTTATGACTAGACTCATCTTATCCCTGGCACTTTACCCCCCATAACATCCCCAAGCAGTGCTATTACGGCAATATCTAAACATAAAAATTGACTTCACAAAAATCCATTGTCTGACTCTCTATTTTTCTAAACTTAGACGTAAATTTACTTTGAACGAAGGATTGCTCTGGCATAATCAAATAATAATGAACAACGTTCGATACTTTAGGCACAGACAGCTCTGCTGCTCTTAGCCGTTTGTTTCTATATACTAACAAACACGGGTAGTGGTGTAATATCAATATTGATGTTGCCGCAAACATGATCACAACCCTCCGTAACCAACAATATTTCCAGGTAATAATTTACTCGGCTTTGCTTTTTGAAGGAGCGAAACGACTCGCGGCGACAAGACGAAACACATTCAAGCGAAAAGACAACGTTGTTGATGCAGTACACTTACGTTTATTCAAGTCATAATCAGGTTTAAGTAAACACGCAGCCGGCAAAAGTGTTTTAGTCTGGTGTACTCCATCTTCTCTCGGTTTGGTTTATACATATAATTTGAATAGCAGAATCACAAACTCACTTTGTAAACGTCAACTGATAGCAATGACATGTGAGTACGATAATATATGACCTATGTAAGTTTCAAGTATTATCGTAATTTGCATAACAACTCAAAAGAGAAAAACATACATGTAGGTATCCACGATACCCTAAACAAAGAAAGTTGTATTTAGCCAACGGTAACTATTTCTTAGTTGATGTAATACATTCTAACATTGCGCCTTTTGACGTGTACATGTTGGCCTATTAGTCTTTTTGAGATACGGT
>CM021527.1:12603617-12614797 GCA_010994315.2 Pisaster ochraceus
TGATGTGTTGTGGAGCAAGTCCATTGATTGTCGGTAAATAATTAGGAGCAGCTCTGGTTAAGAGCTCTGGAAAGTAAATTGATGCATTGATCAATACCTTGTCAATCTGTTCCACAAGGTCCCTTGTACAGTGTGTGGGTTCGGGCCATAGTCAAGGCTGCCACTTGCCCAAACATCTGACGTCACACTTCGAGGCAGGTTAGTAATGCCAGATACTTACCTTTACAACCTGCTGTATACCTTCCCATGCCATAATACTGTGTGTGTACACACACTCACTCATTGTTTAGTATCGATCTGGTAGTTATGCCTCATAACATGTGTATGTCTATCCAATGAAACAATTGGGTTTGTAAGACCAGAGCCTGTGCCTAAGAAAAGGGGGATCAGTCAAGGCTACCCACCCAGTGCTCTACAGTAATGGTTGATTTAAGTCATGTCATAAAGAATGCATCCAAAATGAGCACACACTTTACAAACGCGCACGTAAGAAATGTATGGACACACCAGTCACCACAGATCATCGTGTTAGCCTAGAGTGGCTTGTAACAACTTGAATTTTCAAAAGTAATTCATGAGCGCTTTATTGTAATTGTCATTTCTAAGATAAAATAATTTGCAAGTGAGAAACTCCCATGTTTTAAAAATAGTTTTACAGCAAATCTGGTTTACAAACATTTAAATTGAATTAATGATACCCCTGTCTTGCATTATCAAGCTAGATTTCAGATTATTAGTCTATAAATTGCTTGTAGAAAACTAAATGAGGCCTTGGTTGACCAAGGAATATTAGAAATTGTTATTTATTTATTTATTTTTATTTTATGATGATGATGATGATGATGATTTTTTATTTTTTATTTTTTTAATTTTTTTGGGGGGGGAGGTTGAGGGGAGGTAGGCCCCCCTAATGAGTTGTTATTTTTTTATCAAGAACAAACTTTATGTTACCATGTGTATATATAAAACTAACTGAATTTAATTCCACCTGTAAATTGCACTGTTTCCGCGACAGTAGCAAGTAAAAACATAATTTCCTTGACTTATCCAACTTACATTTTCTTCACATTTTGTTCGAAATTGGTAAAAGTGCAGAATAATGATGCAATGCAAAAAATAGATATATAATTTTTTTTTATCCATAGTCATTAAAATGTCTCTGTACAGTTCATGCAAAACCATAACAAAATCATATCCGTTCATTTACAGCCAAGCCAAACCATACAACTGGAATCATACATGCATCATTGCAAAGGTTTCAATGTAAAATGACTCATTGGCAAGAAAAAACTTCATTTACTTCTTATTGAATAAACAGAAACCTTGGAGAGTTTAATGCATTTTGATTTGTCAATGACTTAGTCACATGGGTGTGTAGTAACATCATTTTAAGACCAGTGGCCAATTTCATAGAGCTGCTTAAGCACAAAAAAAGCTAAGCACAACAAAATCATGCTTACCAGAATATGGTTACCAGCCAAACTACCATGTCACATGTACAATCTGTGACTGGTATCCTGCTCATTTCTGCTTTGCAGAAAAATGTTAAGCGTTATTTATTGCTTAAGCAGCTCTATAAAATTGGGCCCAGGGCCAAATTTCACAGACAGAGGTCATGGCATACATGACCATGATCCCAGTGGTCACACCCAGCTGGTTAATCCAAGTTCAGTACCAGAGTGTATCTCTGCCAATTCTGACAGCAATTGAATTACACCAACCATCAAGTGTTTCGGCGGTGATGACATGTTGCAGACCATGTACACAATGTCAGTCCCAGTGATTCACTTCAAACCATTACAAGTACTGACTCAATCGTTTACTGGAGTTGAATGACCTCGAGCCCAATGTCGCCTTTTCACAGTTTGACAACAAACAGCATCTATGGTCCATCCAGTGAAAAAACTTACTTCTGTAGCAGTTAATTTCATCATGTCTCGAAGAGATAGTTCTTGGGCAAAATGTCTGTACTCTTCCATAGGGAACTTTCACAATTACATGTACATTGACTAACTGAACCGGAAAATCTGGTATTCTGATAGTCTTGATTGGCGACGTTCATTTTGTTAACGTTCATTTTGTTAACGTTCATTTTGTTTACGTTAATTTTGTTAACGTTTATTTTGTTAACATTCATTTTGTTAACGTTTATTTTGTTAACGTAGTCACCGATATCGCGACATGAATTCCTGGCCACAACAAGCATTACTGGAGAAGAGATATCTGTATCACACAAACATCTGGATCAGTAATCCAGATTTATAGACTTTCAGCCTCCAAAACAGTCGATGTTGCCCCCTCTACCGGTGAGTAATATAAAAACAGCGTTGACAATCAAGACTAGTATTCTGAATGACGTTGTGACGCGAGATGTTATGGTTTGTTGTTATCTATAGACTTTTGTGATGGTGCCCACATCTTGTTTTTCTTCCATTCAAACCAAGATAATCATACTAAGGCTGGAAAGGAAAATAGTCTGGTGCATTTAAAGATTAAGAAATAAAACTATTGGTGTCATTGTGTATACAGATAACATGACACAGATGGCTGCAGTGTGATAAAGGTCTTTCTTCTTCCTCTTTCTAGCCTACTTCACTCAGCTGCAGGAGGAAATCCTCTTCACCAAATTTTCATTTCACTCTAGCTTAAGCTGTCTGTTGTCTCCCTCTTCATCTGGTTTGGTTTCTTGGAGTCCAATTGTTTGTTTCGCATGCCCACCTGTTGTCATACCTCCTTCTAGGTGAACTGCCAATCTCCACTTTTTTTATTTAATGGTCTTAATAATATCCTGCACTCTTAATTTCTTTCTTAGATCCTCATTTGTACCCTGTTTTCTTTGTGACTCCTATCATTATTCTTCCATAGCAGTCTCTGGTACCCTTAGCTTTTTTTTCAAGACGTTCGGTGGGAGTCCATGCCTCGGCACCTTATGACAGGACAGTATGATGCACTGATCGAATTTCTGCCTTTTCAGGGATACAGGAAGGGTGTGGTCTTGAAAGGTGCAGCCGAACTTCACCCATCCTAACTGGATTCTTCTCCTTATTTCCTCACAAGTGTAATTCTTTCCTAGATAGAGGTAATGCTCAACTTTCTCCAAGTCTTTTCCCTGAACTGCTATTTTGAAGTTTTGATTACTGCTACTCATCGTCACCTTTGTCTTCTTGATATGTTCATGTTGAGGCATGCCTTACTACTTTCACCTGCACGCTCCTGAATCATTCCCTGGAACTCCTCTGGGATGTGACTGATTTAAGGACATCATCAGCAAATCTAAGATGGATGAGGTGTTCCCCGTCCACCAAGATCCCTTAATCACTCCAGTCAATGTTCTTGAAAACTTCTTCCAGGGCTGCTGTAAAAGGCTTTGGTGATACTGGATCACCTTGTCCGACACCCCTCATTATTGGCGGTAATAGTATCGTCCCAGTGAACTCTTGTATATTGCTTTGAAGATTTGAATGTACTTCCTGTCAGCAGTGACTGATGGTCTAAGCAGTCAAACACCTTCTTTCATAGTCTACAAAACCGAGGCAAAGGTTGAACTGATATGCTTTCGACATCTCAAGGTCTATAGTGTAGCAAATCTCAATAAATCCAGCCAACAAAATTAGGAAAACCCATACAGATTTCTGATTTCTCAGTTCACTGTACTGAGAGTAACCATGGATTCTTAAAATATAAATGATGAATTAAATTCATCAAATTAACAAAGAACTGAGTTGACTATACTGTCAGACTGTGGGTTACTGCAAAGGCAACTCAGTTCAAGAAAGATAACAGTACTTTTCAATACATGCATGTATACCCTCAGTATCATAAAATGCATAACTGAATGACAACTCAGAGGTGGAGCCATACTCACATTGTATTGTACTGATTGGAGGTGGGCAAAGATCCGCTACTGGTGCACTCCCAATCACCGCTGCAACCGACACTGCCGTTTAATGTGTCTGTGAGGTCACCTCTTGAGGTCATTGTGGGTTCACCTCTAGGGGTCAGAGGTTGGGACTTATCATGTAGATGTTGCCTTCGCCTCTTGTCTTTGGTTAGGGCTTGACTCATACCTGTAAGAAGAACAATCAAGATTGTATCAATACATGGTGTAATCATAAAAAAAAGTCAGCATTGACCTTTGACCCATAATCCAATTTACCGCAAGTCTCTTGCAAAATTTAACCTCAAACTTTTTAGCAACTTTGGGCCGTACAAGGACAAGAGGGTTTAATTAAACATATTAAATCAAGACATCAATGATAACATTTTGAGAAAGCCATGTTCACATGTTTTGTGGATCAAGATGTAGTTTTTTTAGCCTTGCAACAGGGTAAAATGAAGTGAATGCTATGGGGGCAGAGGTAGCTGGATCTGTTTCTTGGGCCCTGGGCAAGTTTCATATCGCAGGTCTGAAACTAGGCTCCAAGTTTTAGGAGTTACATTGAAATGATGGTGTTTCAACCTTTTGATAACCCCTGAAGTCAAAGATTCCAAGGAGCTTCTGGGAAAAAAATTATCCTCAGAACTAATGAAGTGGATCAACAAGCATGATTTCTCGATATCTGATGCAAATAATGGTTACTTTTTCACCAAGAAGGCATGAAGCTTAAAATTTCTCTTTCCTGATGTCGGGAAACTTGGTCATAAATCCAGACAAATTGAATTAAGCTTTTCACCAACACTCCTACTGTTGGTAATCCCCTTACCGCCACGGAAGAAGTAGTCCCTGCAAGCGTGATGGCACCACTTGATACGGTCATCGGGATGCTTGGTTGACCAATGCTCTGTGGCGAGATGCTGCATAGCCAACGCGTACTCATCAAGACTGGCTTCATCTTCGCAATGCTCCAACCAGATCCTCTCATAGTCACCATCAGCTAGGAATCACAACAAACCACGTTTACATGAATGATCAGTGACAGTGATGAACTTATATCTTGCTAAAGCAGTCCTTTGTTTTTAGTTAGTCCGGGGTTTAGCTTGTGTATATTTCTTCAGGGATGAGATTTGGCAAATGCAGGCCTATTCTAGACCCAGAACCTCCAGATGTTACAACTCAGGAGATTTACAGACTCTGTGCATCGCCAGAAATACAAAACTACAAGTTTGGACACAGTGTGGACTACCTCTTTCTCCTTTTGAGTGCACAAGGAGATTTTGAGAAAATCCTGAAATCAGGCAAATTCCGGAGAAATCACCTGCCTGATTCTTGTATTCCATTCACACAGAGATCAAAGTTGGCACTTTAAAAACCACTTTTAAAGCCAGTAGTAAGAGAACCGGCTTTCCACCAGCATCCAACACAAGACATGTTGCATACATGGGCAGCAGAATCGGAGGAGCAATTCCCCCATTTTTAAAAAGGTGGCTTTTTTGCCCCCTCTGCACCCCACTTTCTTCCAGGCTATTTAATTAAAAATTGTCCTTAACCAATGATAGGAGGAAGGCATTTTTGGGGGCACATGAAAGTAGTGTACTATACATTTGCCACCCCCCCCCCTTTAAAAAAAAATGTTGACCTACAAAAAATATGCTGTAACATTTGTATCTTTAAAAAAGGCCAACTCAAAACTGTGAAACTCAAATAACAAAAAATTGTAAAAATACAAAATAATAGTAGGGTAAAAATGCTAATTTAAATCTTAAACACTAAGAATACGTAAAATAGTTGCCACTGTATGGCAACCAGGCTACATAAAACAGTACGTGTCCTTTCAAGATGGTTTCCTAGCAACTAACACTTCCACAAAATTCTCCAAAGAATCACGCTTTGGAACGGAAAAAGGATGGGTGGGTAACGTCTCAAAGCATGGGTTTGTTTATCAGATATCCAATCGGAACGGAGGGTTGGTTTCATAGCAAGGCAGGAGCAGAGCTCAAGTCAACATGCATTAAAGACATGGTTTTTAACTAAAAGCGTTATAATCTACATGTATTTCATCTTAAGGCCTTCTTGATGAGAGGTTATTAGGCTACTGGTAACAATCAAACGTTTTCTGAGAAAACTTTTTTCTATCAGCTATAAACCACAAAGGAAACTGACTGGATAAATATATATCAATTTTTGGGTGAACAAAGACAAACTGACTAGAGCAGGATTTGAACCCGTGATCTCCTAGTTTTCATGCTGGTTCTCTACCAACTGAGCCAGCTATATTGCCAATATTTTTGTTGGGGGAGGGGGAGGGGGGGTGGGTGGCTGAGGGCGCAAGGGATAAAAACCTCAGTTGGCATGTTAATCCCAGAGGTCGCACAATACTATCCCACTCTAGTCAGCTGTTCTTTTTTGTCCCCCAAATTAACAAACTTTTTGTTAATCTTGTTGTATTGCAGTTAAGAAAAGAAAAATGAAACATGCTATCCGCTGTTTGTAAAATAGTATGTTCACAGGTACGATTTCCAGGTCCAGAAACAGGGAATCAATCAGTTGAAACAATGATTTGAGACTTTTTATGTTGTCAAGAAGTTTTCAATGTATTACAGCTTTAATTATTTTCTTTTTTTTTTGAAGGGGGGGGGTGGACACCCCCTCACAGTGTTTGCGTCTGTTGATCATTAATACCATTCTAAACCCCCCAGGTTGCAGACATTCAGAGCCTTCAAAGCTTTGAGGAAACTGCAATTACATTCTGTTCATGATCTTTAGTTATGTCTTAATGTTTGCCCCCAAAACTGTCTGCAATACACCCACAAAGTGACTAGAAACATGTCAAGCCTTGGGTGCTTTACAACGTAAACTGAAAAACTATGGTCTGAAAAAAAAGTATGCTGAATTTGTAGTATACATGTAAGTACCTTTGGACACAGACTTTGACATTTTACAAGGACATTGAACACACAAATAACAAATTTGAAACCAATATTCACTATGAATTTGATTCCCCTTGTTACCAAAGAAATTTAGAGGCAATTGGGATTGGTCACGCAGAAACATGACTGGATAAACCGAAAGTCTTCATGTAAATCAGTGCCTCAGAGCACCATAAAGGGGGTACAGTGTTGCCTAAATCTAAACACAAAGCAAATTGCTAGGATCGAAACTTCAGGCCGGTAACTGCTATTTTGCATTTATACAGTACGTCCTTTTGGTTGTAAGCAGTTTGCAACAGCTAATGCTGTTTTCTCCTTATACACAAGGTGTTCACATTAATAATGGCCTACAATGGAAATTCTATCAATTTTCCAACCTTTTTTTAAGGATATATCAAGGAACTTACAATCTCTTGTACTTTAAATAATAAAAGTGTCGTCTATTTTTTTAATCGTTTACGTATCTCAGACTTTTGACATGTATGGTTAGGTTTGTATGGACCAACAGAAAAAAAACAAAATAAAAAATAAGGTCGTGCAAACATTGCTATCCTTTACAAATTGTTCCATTTGGAGCTACATATAGCAGAGCCAAATTTCCTTGACTTTATACCAGAATTCTATGCTTATTTCCTGTGATCCTCAGAGGCTTGATGCCGTAATTGGCCCACAGCTTTCTTACCAAACCCTCGCGACAGCTTGGTCTCAGATCAGCTTTGTCCACCGCATTAAAATGTGACACTGAGAGGGGTTTTGTGGAATTATTGACTCTCCAGTGTGGATGATAGCTCTAACGAACAAAAGAAGCAAACTCAGCTAGTGCTTTTATCCTCTGTAATAGGGCCGGCGAGAATTACTGGAGAATACGCAATAAGTAACCTTGAATGTAAAAACCCAGTACGGTCAATTAACTTTGCCTAGCAGGAAACCCGCACTACGGTCCTGCTAGTTGAGTTTAATTTTAAATTTAACAATATCTGACGTAAGTGGTAATACTTATATTAACTGATGCCAATTTGTATAATTTTATATAAGACTTTCCGATGTCGCTTTTAGTTTGCTTGTTTAGTGTTGTTGAGTTTTTTTGGAGGGGGGGGAGTGGATGGGGTGGTAAAAACGATGTTCGTGATTTATGATCTTGAGTTGGTGGGCAACATGCATTCAACATGTTCAAATATACAATTCGTCAAAAGTGACATATCTTACAGGTTTTTAAAAATGAAAATCAATAAGGTAGTCAAAGCCTACAGGCCTACAACAATAACAACCCCCTTATTTTCAAAATCACATTCTCGTTCTCTCAGAAGGACCCAAGTGTGTTTCCATGGTATCATCCGTTTAAACAAACAACAAATAATACAAATGAATCACAACGAATCAAGCAGGACGTTTAAAAGACGTTAGTCTTTGCGCCATTACTCATTGTCCACAATGCTTTTTGTTTACACTGCAAGCAGCAACGCAGCAACGCAGCAATGCAGCAATGCAGCGTCCACAACAACAGTGAGCAAGGCGTGTTGTCTCGGCAATGATTTTTGTTTACTATGAATGTCTGCAATTCGGCAATGTGAGGTCCATCACAACAGTGAAATGGGCCTGTAGGATTCATGAATTGTCAGCTTCTTGGCTCATAACTTGGTCAATTCTGAACAGGTTTTGTTCATGAATTGTGGAGGTTGACAACGAAGTCAATACCTGTATTGCGTGCAAATTTGGCAAGGTTTCATGCAGAATTCAGAGAGATCCAATAACATTCAGACAGACATCTTTAATAGAGCGACTTTATGGGCTGTCCCCATTTGTTTTCTATTATCCCTTTTGAATGGCACAATGTCAAGAAAACCCCCACAAGTTCACTTCCTACCTAAAAATCACCCCACAATGTCTATCTTGTAAGGGCAGACCGACTAAGAGACGGACACCATTCAGCAAATCATAGAGAGATAGAAGCGCAGTAGGTTTGGTATGGAACATGTTGCACGTACTAAAAAACCTGTTTGGGCCCATGTGAGTTGCCTTAACGTGTGAAGGAAATAATAGAAAGAGCATCGAAAGAGCACTGACTGAGTCACTATCCAGGCGACTCAGTTATGAGGCCATTTCTTGGACATGCTGAACCATTTTATCATGCCGGGTTATTTTCACGTGTATGGCAGTACTACGTGTGTATACAGATACTACGCCATTTAAACCAACCAATAAAGAATGTAGACATGCCCGATGCGTGTCAACATTTTGCCATCCACAACTGTCAATTGGTATTGATAACAAATATATAGGAATTTATTAGACAAATGTGTTTCAAAAGAGCCTTGTACTATTACTCCCCCCCCCCTGTTCATTGGACCTCAATTTTAAGCATTCCTGAAACCATATCAACTCCTTTGGAGTACGCAACACCGGCAGCTAAACGGGCGCAGAGCATCCTTCACATCACCAATCTCTACCCCTGCAGGTACCCATCTACTCTCGGGCGATCAGAAGCAATTATATTGAAGTGTCATGCCCACAAAAACAAGTGTCATGATCGGGATTCGAACCCAAATTTTGATGACTCAGCCATTGGAGTTTTAGTATCACTAAACCACAATAGCCTAACCCACTCTGCCGTGACACGCTACGGGGACACTGAGTGGGGTTCAGCTCAGCTCATCTGAGACAATGTACAAGTCCAAACGGAAGACTGCTGCTGCTAACGGCTAAACAGCCTTACAAAGAACAATGTTCTTCAGGTCTAGAATTACAGGGAGGCCACAGAGGCCATGGCCTCTGTTGCCCCTGGTTTTAGTGCCCTTGCAAAAGTTTCCCATACTCTTTAAGATTTTCTTATGGAAGCCTTGCCCTCTCAAAGATGAAATTCCAGGTCTTGTACTTTTATATTTATAAAGGAGAGTGAAGAAGGTTGGAAACATATCCTTGATGTTAGAGAGTCCTTGCCAAATACCTGTAGCTCTTTTGAGTGAGTGGTTCAGATTTGTTTTTAACTCTTTTAAGAAATTTGGGTTTACGACTTTCTTGCATTATTGATTCCTAGCACTTTGCGCAGCGCACTTACACGCACCTATCCCATCCCCCAAGGGTGTCAAAATGTGTACAAAGATATTGACTCCCAAATGGTGGAAATAAAAAGACGCGCATTTTGTGGATGGGCGTTCCGGCATCTGCAAGGGCCCAATACCTAAGCTTGCCACAACCTCAGCTTGCGGGAAATTCCAATCACCATCATCCTGGCCTAAGAGTACCCAGCAAATTCCTGCCGACACTAGAAATTACCGCGTTTTAATTCTCCATGGAGTAGAAGTTTTGTAGATAAGTGGTCGCATATCAATCAGTTGTCACTGACTTCAGGCATTTGACCTTTGGTTCAACCCCTATAACAGTAGCTGTCCATAAACACATTGATCATAATTCAACATAACCCCTCCCTCGTTTACAAACTGTTTCCCATTTCTTCCCCCCCCCTCTTTTATTATTTTTGTTGGGGGGTGTAGCTAACTGTGGCATGACAAGGGTCGTACAACGAAATTCAGGAAACTAATTGTACATGTTGTTCCTTTTGTGGGAAATTTCTTTTGTAGGCCATGTGAAATATGGGTTATGGGGTTTGTGGTGACAGGTCATAAGGTGGCAGTGTGTTGTGGCGGAGTGGTTTAGTGCAGGGGGGAGGGACAACTCCTGCTGCAGTGTTCTCAGTGAGTGGGTTCGGGTCCAGTTGTGGCAAGAGACTGAACCATAGTTACTTCATCCATCAGATGGAGCGTAAAGCCACAGGTCCAGTGCGTTGTGTTAAGTGTACATAAATGAACCCAGTACACTTATCTTTAAGAGAAGAGGCTCCTCCAGTATTTCTGGCCTAATTGACTGCACCACCTGGTTACCCTTACAAAGTGCTAGATAAATTGGTCTCATCATTCAAAATAACCTGTCATAAAAAAGTAATGGGCGCTTTAATATACTCATAGATACAGTGCTAAATCCAGTAATCACAGGATCAGCAGATGTGATACCCTTTTTGCAGTCAGCAAGGTAGGGCCATAGATTGGTAAATATTCAAAAAATTATTAACCCAAAAAACTAACTTGGTGAGAAGCACTGCAGCTGTTGGTAGTACAAAACTATTTTGAGAAAAGATTCCCTTCAATGTAACATGGTTTGGATAATTTTTCACCCCAAAGTATTTGAATCTGAGAAACGATTCGTGCATGAATCGTGTCTCAGATTTCTCAGGGTTGGTGTCTGTTCACCAATGCTGCAGCCAAAGATGCTGTCACCTCGCTAAACGTGGATGGATTTGACGTTCTTGTGAAAATACCTTGACAGTTTTGTTGCTGTTTTCTCAGCAAGCAGACACTGTATTCAGCTGAAACTTTCAC
>CM021527.1:12640693-12662213 GCA_010994315.2 Pisaster ochraceus
TATGTACTCTTCCACAAATCAAACCTACCAATGCTGAATAAAAAATTCAAATGCAAGTGAAAGTAAATGAAAGCTGGTTCCAGGGGGCTGTACAGCACTCATCCAAAGAAAACATTTTAACATACACGCCTCGGCCATTGCTAGATGAGAACTAAAGGATAGAAACTTATATGTACTCTTCCAGAAAAAAACCCAGCACAAATGACGAATAATAACTTTAAATGCAAGTCAGAAGTAAATGAAGGCTGCTCCCAAGGGGCTTTATAGTACCCGTAAAAAAAACCACCCTATATCCATGGACCATGGCTAAGATGCCCTTGGAGCTATGTAGGCATTCATAGAAAGACCAGCTGATCAATGCATGCAAGAACAATGGATAATAAGGGATTGCACGCACGCACCCGATGGAACAGCAGTGCCATTACAGATATTACTTGACCTGGGAATTTTAATTGTATCGGACAAGATGAGCAGGATGTCGTACCTTAAACCAAAAAAATCAAATAATTGCCGAGTCACAGGTGTCTGTTGCACCTGTAGGCGTTTGCCACAGGGTGTGCATTAACAGAAACTGCAATCAGTTTAGTCAGTGGGTGCTGTTATCCTGTCAACCTTTTTTAACAGTAACATCTGTTGAGACAGATCAAAACGACAAAGACAAATGTTTTTTAAAGTTAGGGCCTACATATGTTCATGTTTTGAGACAACGGTGGGGGTGGGGGGGAGGGTGGGGGGACACAACTTTTCGTCTGGATTCATGTAATCAAGAACTGCTACTTCATTTATTAAAAAAACTATTGTTGAATTCAATATATTTTAAATGTATGTGTTTCCAATGTAAGATTTTTTGATATGATTGGGAAAGAAATTCCAGTTCTTATTTGGGGGGAGGGGATATCTTTCTTTTTCTGGTCATGTCAATTGGAATATATTTAAAAATGCACTTTACATTCCACCTGTTTCCTCACAGATCAGAGCCCATGCGTCAGCAACAACTTTCACAAAGTGGGACCCTTGATGCCCGAGATGATGATGAGGTAATACGACCTTGTAGATGATTCTCTCTCATTTAAACGATCTCCACATTACCTTGGGGCAAGATTACTAATCACAACTTACTCAATTAGAATTGTTTACAAAAATGTTACACAAGTTTTAATGAAGCCTTTTCACTTCACTTCGGTCGTCATCATCACAGTTGGTATCCTCTGGATGAAGGAAGGGGTTTATCAAGGCCACGCCAGACTTAGGGCGTGGCAATCCACCCATGCAGATCACCTCCTCCTCAACACCCTAAGTAATATACCAGGTTTAATACACAATGGCAGACTCATGGTTTGTAAGTTTTGACAATAGAGGGCCAGTGAGGTATTATTTTATGCACTTTCCATTCAATCAATTCCTGCTTAAAACTGACAGCTACCAACCACAAGAGGGCAGTAAACAGACATAAGGATTTGACCTCCCATTTCTAAAGTGGTTTTTCACCTATACTGTCATAACAACACAAATATTTTTATTGACAGATACCTAATTTAGTGTTCAACATAACATAAATTGTTTTATTGATGGATACAAATGATATAAACTTGGTGTTTCAAAATCAGATCTACGTGCATACAACAGCTCCTTCTGTTGTTTTAGGAGTAGTCTGTGAAAGGACAATAAGGAAGTAAGATTGAAAACGAAGTTACTGCGTTTGTTTCAAAATTGATTTGTTGTGAGAGATGGCTTCATGACAACACTAAAACAAAACAGTGACAGGATGCCGGATATAATTGATTCAAGAGACGTGCCTTATTCCGTGTAACAAAAATATTTTTGCATCCAGAAATCCACAAATATCTTTGCACCCCAAAATATCTTTGCAAATATCTTTGCATCCAGAAATGCACTTATCTAAAATAAAAATAAAAACATCAACATAATGAAAAAGATATTTTAACATTATTCCAAAGCTAATTTTGTCAAACTCTGAATTACTACCAAAGAAACATAAACCAGACTTATTTCTATTCTCAGATTCTAGCCTTGGTACTGTGTGTTCAATGTGCATATTATATATGGAAGTAAGACAAGAGTAGGAAAAGGAAGAGATGTGAACAGGAGACTAGACTAAAAAACCTTTATAACAAAACAACCATCCTCATCAATCAGACTTCACTGAGCTGTTTCAAGCACCATCATCACTCCAACATAAAGTACATTTGTTGAAGTGCATCAGACCGGGCCAGTCCATTTACATACATTTACATGGTTGACATTAATTCTTACGGATGATCTACAAGATAGCTGTCAATTATCGAGGCGAGCGTCTGACCTTCCAGACGCTAATGCCCCCAGTTGAAATTATCGATTGGCAAAACAGCTTGCCCAGAGACAAAGTCAGCTTGAGACAGGTCAAAAAAGCATTGAAAACAACACTGCATCTTGGCTGGTAACCTATTTTCATGAAAGCAAACTGGAGTTCGCTAACAAGCCATAAGAAAATTGGTCTCTGATAAACTAGGGGGACAATTTTTTCTGAAGTATGGTCCCTTGGGGTGTCCAGTAAACGGCAGATCTAATGACATTCCTCATGGAGTGTCAGATTTGATTAGAGCTCTTGACATGCGATGGAATGATTTATGGTGGCTTCTAATTGGTGATGGATGTATTTATTGCCTGACTTTGTAGGGCAAATAAGGGGGGGGGGGACTTGACAATTTGCTTTAAAGTGAATAGCTCCCACACTGAAAGGTGTTCCGATTTGGATTACTAGATGGATGTTGTAACTCTTAATCGATTTATTTGCGATTACATGATTGTTTGGATTTGTGCGCGTGGCCCAAATAAGTGTGGGGTTGCGTGCGTGAGACCATAAGGAAAGTAATATTTTGTTATTGAATGGAAATAATAACTGGGGAGGGTATGTTGTATGTTTTATATTAAAGATGTCTGCGTTAGATAAGGAGCCAAGTTAAAAAGCTAACAAGCTGTCAGATTGTCGGCTCCAAATTGATTTATTTATTGACTTATTAGATTGAACTCTTGAACTTCCTACATCTACTTGAATAGAAGATGCATTCAAGTGACAATTATATACCGCATTACTTAGTAGCCACTATGTTACACATGTACATGAAATTGCTTGCCCCCAAACATTTTTTTAATTAATTTTTTTTACACATCACAGACATCTTAAAAGATGTTAAACAGCGATAATGTAGAGCCGGTGTGATGTGTAACTATGCTAGTGTGTCAGTGCATACTTGAGCATAAATGCATCCCACTGATCGCAGACAATGCTGGTACAGGGATAAATAAAAAATGACCTAAAATAGATTGTGTCTATTGACCCCTTGTGAAGGCGGAACACACCTCCGTACAATGCGGGTTTACCATTTCCACCATTTTGGGAGTCAAAATGGCGGACAGGATAGGCATGTGTAAGTGCGCTGCGCATTGTGCCAGGGGTCAATTGGTCTGTGGTGTCAACCCCCTAGAGCAAGTTCGAATGGCTGACTAGAGTTAACTAGACTTAACCATAGTCAATCTAGATGTCACTCAAACGCTGCATGGTTGAACTAGCTACTCCTACTGGATCAACCTAGCTCCGGAGCACTGTTTCTCTGGTCAAGTAACGAAGTTATGTCATTTTGTCAAGATGGTGGTTAGGTTGGCATGGATCATCCAGAGTCGATGGGTTACGTAACGGAGAAAGTTTTGTAACTTTTTTTGCAATCACAAAAAATGTAGGTTTAACGATAAATGGTAGTCTTTTCGCCAATTAACTATTGTGTCAATTATTAAGATCATAACTATAAATAAGTTCACGATATTATGCAAGCCAAGTAATTTAGTTATGGGCCAATACAGTTTTTTCCATTCGATACGTCGTCGCTTTGTTGTTGCCACATTTTGATGAATCAATCGACTAAACGCGTTCGAGTGAAACAGACCACGCATGCATATTTTAAATGGCAAATTGACTAAAGTTAAGCACCCAAACTTGCTCCTATCTGTACCTCCATTACCACTTGATACATGGTAAAGTCCAAATATTACATGGGGACAGTGTACATGTCTGTAAAACAACATGGGGCCCATAAAACCGCTTAGCAAAAATTAGTGGGGCACCAGTCAAACTAATGTAAATTTTATGGAATATTGGCTGATTTACTGATTCTTCTGAACAAGATATGTTGGTCCTTAGCAAGTTTTTGTGCTTACAGGCTTAATGATATTGAGCCATGGTTTCAAAATAAAATATGTTGATTATATCATGCATGGAATCACACGATGGTCCCTTACACATAGTACCATAATCTATGTTGCCCTGGTGTTGACCTCTGTTGCCATGGAGATTCTAATTTTTTTAAATAAAGTAACTCCTTCCTCTAGAAAAGTGGAATCACCTTGCAACTGTGCAACATAGTTCAGACATAAACGTAAAAAACATACTGGGAAATGGTGAAAACAGCGAAACACAAATCGTTTCAAAAACAATTTGGGATGCAAATACATCAAACCTTTATATTGCCAAGTCAATGCCGGGCACAGGCAAACACACAAGGATGCACGCAAAACATCGCTGCGACAAATGCCTTTCAGAACTCAACAAATGATGCTCAAGCGAGAAAACTCACAGGTTGACTTGATCAAGATGTAACCTGATTGTTACAGGGCAAGATTAAGAGAGAATCCGAGTGTTTACCATCAGAATATAGATTGTATACATCATGCATGTACCTTCTTTCAGCTTCTTCCGGAGTTTAGCATGGACTCCCTTCACCACGCCACTGGTCTTCTTCTCACAATCTTCTTCAACGCAAGAGCATGGTGAAGACATGTTGCACCTGAATAACAAATGATGAACGGGAAGATAAATTTACTTCTTGATGGCAGTTTGGTTTTGTGTTTATCATGTAGGTGATCTCTGTTTTACTTTTTGTGACCGATCTGATGTAGATTTGAAGAGCCATATTGATCTTCTCTGTAGTCCTTGAAATTGTGGACAAAAATATACATAATGGTACGGACTGATACAACTCTTGTGAGAATCGTATCTGACTTGTTGATGCAAATCTCACTCATTGACAGCGAGTTTACCCCCATGGTATACTGCGAACTGCAGCCGTTGGGGATCCTTCACCACAGCAAAACTCCAAATGACTCATTTTAAGCTCTTCAGTGGTCGTCAATTACGCCGAATAACCAAAACATTTTAGAAATTTGGTTACTCCACGTCATGTCAAAAAGTCTTAACACTCTATCACTCTTTGCTCAATCAGGTTTTAAAAAAAGAGTCAATCTTAGTGAACTGTTGCCCTTGACTTCTCTTTCTCATTTGGGGTATTTGTTGAATATGGCGCCCTCTATCGCTGGGCAGTCATAAAGGCATACCTCACACAGAGTGATTACCCGTATGAATTTTGAAGGCCGTCAAACTTGCAAGGAGATGAGGTACAGTTCCAAAGGAAAGAATAAATCTTTCAAATCCTTCCAAGTCCCACTTAAATCATGATATTTAACCCCTTGGAGAAAAAAGCGGGAAAATCGTATTGAGTAAAAGGACTGATCCATTTCTGCATTTAGGTGGAGGTATAAGACTTGTATGGAATTTTCAGGCTATTTAATAACAGTTTTGCTGATTTTTCTGGGGGGAAACAAAATCGGATATCAAATTACAGTGGGAGGAACATCAGGCCTGCACCTTACAATCTAACAAGATGCAGAAGCAACATGGAAAAACACAAGCACTTGGGCATTTGGCTTTAATCTTTTAATTATACAGATGCTGGTGATTGCGAGTACAATATGTTTTCATTTATTTGTTTTATCTAAACATTACTTGATTTCACATCCGATGGCTGAAGAGTGCCAACAACAGGATGAAATAATGTGGTTGATAACGTGGCTGTATGTAAACAAGAAAGGCTGGGAAATCTGAACCCCTCCTCTAGTTTTTGAACAACTCGACCAAGAGCACATTCCCTTGCACTTGGAAACTAAAATTTAGGCAACACCATGTAATCATCTCTCTGTTCCCACTATCTTAGCTTCTGGATCAGTTTTTCCATCATGCAAAGTTTAAGATCCAACTCACTGAGCACATACTGACCTCTTGCACGATGTGCAGCGCACTTACAGCCGCCATTTTGGGAGTCAAAATGCACACAAAGGATTTTACCCCCAAAATGGTGGAAATGGTTGTGCCTTCCGCGACTGCAAGGGGTCAAAAAGAGGGTCTGAAACTTGGATCCGAGTGCAATTTATAAAGTGCTATTCCATCAATTTCATAGAGCACATGATAGAAATTAACATGGACAGAGGTGAGTCTGACAAGCTTTATGAAATAGAGATAAACAAACAGATTCCCTAATGGGAGGAGGAAGACGGTTCCAACTCATTGGTCCAGCTACACTGAAAGCTTTTTGACCCAAGAACTTTGTTTGCACGGACAATATTCAAGTGAGTTATGTCAAGTGTGGGCTGAAGGAAATGTGGAGGAGTGTAATATGACAGTACATTGGGAAGATACCTAGGAGTAGTTCTGTCAAGCATTTAACAACAAAAAGAGCAAGTTTGAAATGAATCTGTTCTCTAATCGGTAGCCAATGCAGTTCCCCGAGTGATGCAGCAATGTTCCCGCGAGGGTATGGGACATACCTAAAGAGCTGCACTATTTTGCAATCTTTAAACTCTGTCCAATTCATATGACACAGAACCAAATAAAAGAAAGGTTGCCATTGTCAACATGAGAGAGTTCAACTAAAGCTTTGTCAAGGTACCTTTTGATTCTCCTTACTTCTCCACTGACAATCGGTCGATTGGAAAAGTTTAGAAGCTTGCTTGCTCATTGTCTTATATGTGAATCAGACAGGATTCCTAAATTGCTGACAGAATCCCTTGGGTCCATACATGCACCACCAAAGCAAGCATGACTTAAGTTTCTCACTAATCAAGGACGCAAGCACTATGCTTGACCACGTTGGGATTCAACCATTCCAGAAAAACAGTCCATGGGTAACAAGGTGACTTGGAACAGTGTAAAAATGTCCCCGTCTTTTTGGAGAACCATCTCTTAAATAGCTTAAACAACGAGGAGGAGGGTATTACAATGTCAAAGTATTTTGATTTTACTACCAGAAGCACTCAGGTCAGTTTCTTTAGTCCAGTCAAGCCACAAGGACGAACCTCTTTGGTCTCGATGAATCAATCAGGCACCCCCTTCTACCACTGGTCACTTCTAGTCATAAGTAAGCACTGAAAAGATGCTCTCTGTTTTTATCTGTATATGAACAGCACATAAATCATACACCTGTATAGGAACGGTAAAACAAGAAATACTCAGTTAAAGTCAAGGCTCAAAAAGAGAAACCCCAAAAGATCAAACAATGGAAAAGAGTTCAATGGTAAGTCTTGAATAACCTCAGTGAGGGCACTGTTTTGGGTCTTGTGACGTCATATGCAAAAGATCTAAACAAGAATTTATACCATGGTAAAACAATGTGATCAATCATTTTCTCATCAGATATCTTCCCTAACTACAACCTTCCTGGTTAGAAGACAATCTGCCTCAACAGTTCCGGCCATTTTCATTGGTAACCTCGGCAATTGATGAAAAACAGCCTGATCAATACCACAATGTTTGTGATGTTTGAAGCTCTGCACAGTGTAGATCATAAGAACTTGGTAAACTTGCGTGTACTTCAAGTATTTCAAACTTTTTTAGGGAGGTGTGTTGGCTCAGGAGAATGAAGACGAGCAGAGTATACTGCTCGAAACATCGAGACCACACCACATCCATAGGCAAGAACACAATAGGCCTTTGTATGGTCCCACTTCCTTTTATAGAACAATCACAACTTTCAAGAAAGTTTGATGATATAGGAATTAAGATCTGATACAAAAAAAATTGACATATCACATACTTGACTCCTAGCTGCAGAATTAAACTGTAACTCATGGTCATAACTTTTCCCTGGGCATCTATCCCATTAGCCCTGTCTCCAATGGTCTACTACTTAGTACTTGATAGGCTTAGTACTATGACAGAAGACCAAGGCGGAATTTCGTGGCTCTGTTCACTGCCAAATTCTGCGCTTGCAATCACCATTTTTCGCTTTCACAGCAAGCACTGAATTTCTGTGCTAGCTGTATTAAGCCAAAAATGCCTGGAAACGTGAAATACGCACGCACACACACAGAAATTCCTTGTTATTCTATGAAATATTCCCTGCTTCGGTAAGCAGAGCCATGAAATTAGGCCCAGCAGCATTCTTGTATGTAAAAAGAGATTCAAATATTTGCCCCCCCCCAAAAAAACCAAAAAAAAAAACCATGCCCCTTAATTTGTTGAAATAAATAATCTGGCCCCATTGGCGTTAACTCAGACACTATCAGTGACAGTATTGGCTCCCTCCCCCCACATCTATTTCTACCTCCCTGGCTCAAATAATATACCTTTTCAAGTAATCACTTTCGGTAGAAATTCCCTTTTAAAAAACATTGTGTTATAATATAACACTAATGCCTGCTCCAAAATAGCCAGTTTTGTAAAATGTAAAAAATAAATTTTACACATACCTGACGCAATATTAAATTTACTTTGTATTGTAAATTTTTTGTTTAACCTTAAAATTTCATGCGGATGCGGAAAGCATTATTTGTGTACTTCTCTTTCTTAATAGTTTATGTAATTTGGGGTTTTAAATAGCTAGCCAGATCAAAAGTTAAGTTTCTTTTGCGCCAATCAATGATGAGAGCCCAAGCCCCAACCTTTCGTTTTGCCTCACTCAATCCTCAACCCTTGTGGCCTCTACTAGCCACGATACATTTTCCATCCTAAGATTTATTATGCTGTGGTTATACTCAACATGGTCAAAAACAAATATCGGCAATGATTAATTCCCCCAGTTTCCCGAAATTCTGAATCACATCATATCCGCCATGCCCGAACACACAGCCCCGACTAACAAGAACGTTTCCAGCAACAAAATTCACTGGTTCCGCAGCTACACCACGGTAGCAGTAGTGTGGATCCCGCATAGTACCAGCTGTGAAAGTGCAAAAACATTTCACCCCCTCACAATCGCAACAAGAAGCCACCCCAAAAACAAACGTGAGAACATTTCTCATCAAAATTGGGGTGTTTTGTACATGCACGGTATGTATATCTACAAAGAGTCATTTTGCAATGATCGATATGATTAGGATGACAAAATACTTCAACTTTTGCGACAAACCATAACCAAAGTGACTCCGTTGCCTCATTTGAAGCCACGATTCTTGGTTTGCAGTCGACACACACCGTCTACCGTTTTTTCAAGTACACACTGTACATCCCATTCGCAGTGTCCGTACATCAGCAGCGTGTCAACCCATCACTCACACACATGCATGCTTGTTTACATAGTAGGTTAAGTTGACGTCATGATTATAGACTGAGCGCGACTACAAACAACAATAACATTTCAACCTAAAATAGTCCTTAAATATTCCCACACAAAAGTGTTCAAACGAAAACATTAACTTTGTGGTAACAAACATAATGTCCGATGTACTCTGAATGGATTCCTATGTCAGAATGTTCCTGTAAAAAAGGATTGAATGCGGGGTTCAGCAGAAGTCACGCTCGTTTTAAGGCGGATGGATAATTGGTTTTGTTTATCGAGATGTGGTTTTGCAGTTGCAGTACACAAGATTCAATGTCTCAAGCTTGCCTCCAAATCAAGATAATTTCGCTACCTTGCTCAACGTCGAGTGCAATTCTCCTCACGAAATTCCAAGGTAGGTACTAACTGAAGAGATTTCAGTGTATTTTCACATTGTGTGACGCTCTGCCGCAGCGAAACTGTTTTATTCTTAATATGTATTTTTGTTGTTGTTTGTGGCATGAAGTCTTTCTCTGCCTCTAGAATAAATAAATTTGCATAGTGAACAACACATTTTCCTCAATGCTTTTGCATGTGCATGCGCGCTGCACAACAACGTGGGTACGGATGGCGAAGGCAACAGGGTAGATAGCCGTGTAAACTTTCTCGTCTGCACATAATGAAAATGAATTGGTTACATGTTCGCTAAGCTTGAAGAATTTGTGGAGGTTACTGACTTGTGAATACTTAGACTTTGTGAATTGGTCAGTAACCACGGTGGATATTATTATGATATGTGCTGAAAGTAGGTACATCATGTACGAATGTAGATCAGAGTGGAGTGGTGTTGTTTTTTAGGCCATGTGAAGTGAATGATGAGATTGTCAATGTCAGAATGTTATCATAGTTGTGTATGGAGTTTGTTGTACTTCATCATTTTGTACTGTTCAGTAAAAAATGTCCCACATTTCCAACCAGCTTGCAGGATGCTGGAGTAGGCTAGGCAATCGTATCACTTTTTGGTTTTGAGACAAAAACTAACCTTTTGTTTTGGCTTTGGACTTAAAGTTTCATTTCAGAGATGTACAGTTTATTCCACTTAAGAATACATATGATGGCAGGGCCATGGCCTAAAAGTAAAATTAATATTATAGCAGGAGGGCGTTCTGTTAATAAATGTACAACTGCTAAAGTTCGGGTACTTACAATTGCGTTAGGTGTGATAATCGTAACCCTTCATCCTCTACGACCGATGGGGGGGATGGATGGTTACGATTATCGCAACTAACATTGCGTTGTTAAGGAAACATTTTCTATATATCCGACTGCTGCGCTTTCACTCATTGATACCAAAAGCAACATCTCATTTTAGCAAATAAGATACTGTTTTATTTCATAATGAATGAAAAGGCTGCACTCCTGCAGTCATATACGGAAATTTCACCGTTTTCAAACATGTCATCTGTTGACAAAACGTATTGTTTTTATAGAGCATTTAAAGGATCCAAGTTACCCAGACAGAAGTTCTTCTAAGTTCTAAATCACTTGCTGTTTCTCTGGAATGCTTTTGTTTCACTCTAATATATTAGGGTGGTTACATACGTACTACATGTAAGTTGCCTGGAAATGTTGTTACGCCTATTGTTTGTTGTGTATAGCTTATTAGCATTGACTGAACTATTAACAAAAGAAACTAAGTACAACAAATTACAAGAAAATCTGTGAAGTGTGCACGGATAAATCTTCAAGATCTTACCACTTTCAATAATTGGATTTGTAAGCATTCACTGTTTTGCCGTTGACTTGGCGAATTATTAAACATGCATTCAGTGAAGCAGTTGGGATGTCCGTCAGCCTCTCATTAGGAATCCTGTCCTTGTAGTAGAATAGACCGTGTTTACAAGTCTGGCACGTTATTTGAACCTTGGGGTCATCATGTTTTTTTTGTTTCCTCCACACGTTAAAGCAATGTAGGCCTACATGGAAACACTTGAAGTTTCCCCCAAAATATCCAAGTACACTTGAGACTTCTATTTTGTTGCGTACATTTTGATCTTGGTTTTAATTTTTTAGTGGATAACGCTTGCTTGAACCCCAGACTGGGTCTTTCAAGTACATTCATCAGAATTTTATGTACATGAGGTTATTAATCAGCAAATGAGTTTGTACAACAAACAAAAAACAAAAACAAAACAGAGTTGTGTAATATAAGTTGTAAATCTTAGGTAAAGGATGGGGGTGGGGACTGTTTTCGTGATCATAAGCTGGCTCTACATGGAATTATGAACTCTAACCCAGTTACTGCATACATTGTACGTACGCATGACTTTGACCGTCATATGGCTCCCTTTGTGCTAATTACACGTACAGCCATGCAGGCCTTCTATGATCATGAAAGCAGTCCTTACTTGGGAATTTGAAAAAAACTCTGCATCTGATTGGCTGGTTTACCGGTGAGCAGTAGCTAGCTAACATCTGATGCTTCATGAATTGAATAGTTATTCAAATATTCTAAAAACTTCAGCACCATCAGTGGTACAAAGGCAAGGCTGTGCAGGCCTTTCTATATTGTACAACCATGTTACAACTTTATATTTTTAAAAGCTTAACACTGGTTCACGCACTATAGTTTGGGTCACATAACACAACACTCTTCGCCAAACCCCCCCACAAACAAAACAAAAACAAACAAAACAAACAAACATTATTTTTAAGTAGAAAATAGTGTACTTGCTTTTAAGCTTACCCCCACTGTAAGCATGGTTGTGATTGTTTAAAGGTGTTGGCTTATCCTAAAACAATTTTTTTTTTTATAGTTAATGGCCTGTCGTTTTGACCCTAGCAGAGTTTCTCGAGGGCTAAAAAAAATAAACACAAATTCCAGATGAGAAGCTTTGGAGTACCAAGGATGATATTTCTTCCCTGTGGTTGTTGTAAAGCCCAAATACAAGCAGTAAATAACTACATCCACCCACCCACAAACTGCCTTCACTTTCAATGTGTACGCGGTATGTTTGTGTACTCTTTGTAAATCAAACGTTTCATTCTGATTCTGTCGTGGTTTAATGACCAGTAAAGCAGCTAAAGCTTGAAAAATGGATGACGTGGTTGTACCCATCTTTCACTTCCAGTTCTAAAATATGGCTCTATTTTCCTATTCTTCACACTTATAATAAGATCAAATGGTGAATGTTTTATGAGCGAAAACCCTTGGTTAACTCATAGAGCTGTTATTGTTTATAAAATGGAGTTTTCCAAATTTTCAGTGACAAAACACTTAAGCCTGAAGCGTACATTCCTAAAATTTTCTTTCAGTGTTCTCACATGGTGCGACGATGTGCTATTTTTTAAACTCATGACCAAGCATAAGTACTTCATTTTGACTAAATACATGTACACAATTACACAACAAACATATGTTTTGGGATGGTTTAACTATTGTCTTCATCTATTACTGTATCGCATCCATGTCCCCCTTTCTCCCGGATCTTGCACCCCCTCTCATACCCAAAGGGTTATCATTAAGTGGAGGTGGGCAGTGTAGGGTTGAGAGAGATAACTGCTACAATAGTGTCACTGAATCATTTTCCTGTTATTAGTCGAGCAGTATCTGAGTAAAAACAAGGGTGCACAATTGCATTTTTTTATTTGACTGTTAATATTAAAAAAAATTATGTATGACCCGATTGGTAATAAAGATAATTTATCCATTAGTGAATAGATTTGTGTTCAAAGAATTGAGATTGTGCAAGAAAATTAAGCGTAACAAAATAACCTCCCTTCGTGAAGTCTAATTTAATATCGGTCCATTAAAGTGATTTAAAGACTTGCACAGCACCCCAATAAGCTCAAATTGTTTCAGAAGAAAATTACTAGATGGAGACATTGCTCAAAATATTTCTGTAATCGGGCCCGGAATTACACAGAGGCCATGGCCTCACTTGTCCTGGTCTTGACCTTGGTGCCCCTTAAAAGTTTCCTGTAGACTTTAAAATTTCCCATGGAAGTGCCCTTTGCAAAATGAAAATAGCCTCACCCTCTCAAAGATGAAACTCACGCCCTGTCCAATAGCCAAATAGCACATCATAAACCTTCTTTATGAACTTGTATGGGGCAAGTTCATTCAATGTGATGGGAACATTTCTAAAAGTGACTAGCTTCAACTGTGTAGTACTAGATCGTACATGAACTTGTACAATTTTGACCAATTCAATAAATCCAAAACTTTAAAATTACATTACTTTCTTGCTAATTAAGTACGGTGCACCTTCTCTTAGACTGTGTAATCTTCATATGATTTGGATGTTGCAGTAGATGGTTTTATTTCCTTCACATGCTAAAGCGTGGGAACCCAAGGTTTCCAAGAATGTTTTAATATTGGCGAGAAATGTAGTCTATGCTAGGTCCGATTGTTGGCCGATTTGACAGGAAAATTTAGATTACAATTTTAAATAGCTATTTTTATAGATTCAAGAAAGTTATAAGCTTTCATATACATGTATTGCATAAAAAAATCTGTCGATGACAATCAATGGTAGTTAATTAATAGGGCCTAACTAAAAGTTTGTTGTTGTCTAATGTCAGGATCCCAACATTAAATCACATCCATCAGTCATGTACATGAAGTACAAACAATTTTGTATTTTACCATGCATGTATTGTGTGCATCGCCATGGCTTTTATGCAAAAAGTTTTGTGTGTTTTTCTGTCAAAATTCGTTCAGAGAAAACACTCTTTAAAAAATCGGAGAAAACACTCTTTAAAAAATCGGTGAAAATCGGGCCATACAAAAACAACTTTAAAATGTTGTTTCCACTCTGGACTTGCATACAGTAGGTTTAGTTGGGTTGTGTAGTTGTACATGTACGTGTACTTTACCCAACAGATCTACTATAAAACAAGAGCCTTGCCTTGTACAACCCCTTACACCTTTAAAATGTTAATCACTTTAATACAATGACTGTTAATGTTGTGCTTTTACTTTCTTGCCTGCTAAGTGTAATACAATCGGCCAAATGAAATAAAGATGATGTCCATAGTCATAAGAATAATATACACTTGGCAAACTCTCTTCCCCAGCGAGTCGCATCGACCACACAGGCCTCTCAATATGAAATTGGCTGAGGTTGGGTGTGTTTGTTTACCCACTGCTTGTTTTGTGTTCGCTGTTGTTTACCCAGTAAAATGGCCAAGTCTTGCTGGTTCATTTATCGAAGCATATAACAACAAGGTTTTGAATGCACAGCTGCCAACCTGCCGTTAGTGTTGTTTGTGCAATGGAGGTTCTTGCCCCACTTAGTATTTATCCTGCCTTTTCTCTGCGCTGAATGTCCAATTTGATCAGGGGTTTGGTGGGAAAGTTGTGGCCAGTTTTTAAGAGAAAAGATGTTTAGAGGCTTTGTCTGAAGTTCAGACTCGAACTGTTGATTGGAAATAACCTGGGGCTCCGCTGTGTAGCGTTTGCGGGACAGACTGTAAAAGGAAAATTCATAAGCAAAAACCGGTAGATTGTTTTTCTAAAACAAAGAAAGGGCAAAATACCATATTAAAAAAAGCTATAAAATTATTGTTGATTCTACACGTTTGCCAAAAGTACAAAGATAAAAATGTACATACAACTTCACATACTGTATATTGAAATTTCTATTGGATTTGACTGTTTGCTCATTTTAAAAATTTTAAAACAAAACTTATGTTATTTTTTAACTTGAAGTACTTTTATTTAAAATAATCACCAATGACCGATACAAGCAACAAATTATTGTTGATACTCAAATTATGTATCCATGGCCAAAGAAGGCAAAAAAGACAGTTGTCTAGATGCAAGCTCCACTTGCAGTTGTATGGTGAAAGTCTCATTTGCATACAGCTCTTCTCATTGGCTACCTTTGCACAACTTTCAACCAATGCTTTAGTACAGCACCTTTGCATTGGGAAGAAACCTGCATCGAACCTTCAACGTGTGGACTAGTTTCTATCTGAACAGGCTATCAGATCTCAGATTGGGTTAGTGTCTAGTGAATTCAAATCCAGATTATTGTTTTTAAACAGGTACGTGCAATAAGAAGATTTGTAATAAAGACCTTGGCTCTTTAAAAAAGTTCAATCAATTTTTCTAACAAATGTTGTCCCAATGTACACCAGTATTAACTGAAAATCTCTTCCCGCCCCTTGATAGAACAACATTAATTCCCAGTTGTTTTTCTTTTATAGTCACTGTCTTAAATTTCCTGGCGGTCCCTTGTGTACAGAAAAAAAACCTTGGCAGCCCTTGCTGTGTATTCTTTGGTTGCCCCATACATTTTTAACCCTCAGAAACAACAAAATCTACCCTTCTTGTAAGATGGTACGGTCTGGCAAGATTAAATTACTGACCCCAGTATGTAGCTTGCACTGGATAAACAAGCCAACAACATTAGCATAATAACAACTGTATTGAAGATTAATGGAAAGGGGAATCTAAACAAGAATTGCATTCCTTGTTTACACAACTCTCTGGATAAATGTCAGAGGGAAGCTGCATGTTTTCTCTGCTGTGTGCCATTGTGTGTATACAACTTGGAGTAAATTCTACAATGTAGCCCCTCGCATTGTCGGTTTGCGTCGGATGTTATAAATATCCTCTCTAAAATTGATTTTGCGTTTTGGTTTTTGCCGTTCCAGGAAATTTAATTCGAGTGATCGCCGGATGTTGTGCAAAAGAATAATTAATTCTGTGTTTTAAAAAGTGTTATTCCTTATTTTTTCTTCTTGTTCTTATTCTGAATTGTGTTTTAAGTAACCTAAGTGATTGGATTGGGAATATCAACTGAAGGATTTTTGCAAAAGTTCACCAATGATTTGTTGGACAAAGAAAAAGTTTAAGTTATTGTACACTAACAGTTGCACACAATTTGACACTGCAGTTTGAGTATAGCACTATTGTGTGCCTACATGTACGTTCACAAAACAGACATACAGTGTAGGCCTACATGTACCCTTTCCCGACCCCAACCAACCACCCATGCTCCCCAAAAAACTAACTACATGTGTAGGTAAATTTTCAAAATAACAAATATATGAGTAAAACATTAAAAAGCCCCCCAGACATTGTTTGAGTTGTTATTTTTATTGAATTTATTTATTTATTTTTAAAGGAGGGGGAGATGCCTCCTCCCGCGAAAAGAAAAAAAACCCATCTAGCCTGGTTCTTACAATTCAAGAAAGCGAATGCGCTCTGCAAGTGAATTACGTGCTGTTGTCCAATTGTGACACCGGGAAATTTGCCTCGCTTTCGCAGGTAATTCGCGTGAAGTATGAACTCGGGTTTTACTCTGGCACTGGGGAGGAAAACTGAATGCTCTTGTAACTATTACAAAAAAGTGATGCAAATCATACAAAAGAGCATAAAAAATACAATTAGATTTAACTTCCATCAGTCCATGCCATTCATACTCCTATTTATCGGGGGTGAATGTGCAGGCTTTACTCAAGTGGAACCTATTAATGTTGGCAATCTTCTAGTAAACTACCCATTATATCATGTGATATAACATTGAACCCATCATCCACCGTGGACTAATCAAGAGAGAGCCATAAGCTCAATGGACTAATAAACAACAGGATTATGAGCTTTGTACGCAACCACTTTGTTTATAATTTTGACCTTTTGGACTGATTGAAGTAAGGTATAAAATTTGAATTATTAGATTATTATTTTATTCATTTCCATAAACCTGCACAATTTGCAGGAAGTGCATGACTTCTCTCAACCTTTGGTGGATCTTTTCGGTGTCCCTTGGCTGGGGTGATTGGGGGATTGAAATGCAATCATATTAAAATAAGTTCATACAATCTACTTGTACACGTCCATCAATGCACTGTGGCTCTGTTTTAGTTACATCAATTCCCACTTGTACTGAATTATTTATTTCATAAAATTCTTCAAATTTACTTCTTTTTTTTTCTTTTTTTTCTTTTTTTTCTTTTTTTTCTTTTTTTGACCATTTAAGATAACTTGGACCAGTTTAAAGTGTGTAAACAATTCAAAGTGACTGAATCGTTCGGTGATGTATGGCAAAAGCATTTTAACTCAGAATACAAAGATCTAAGCATCGAAGTGGAGGAAAAGTAACTATTTGGAGAATTTAGTTTTTTGTTTTGGTTTGTATCTGATAGACCTACTTATTATAAAGTAATTAATACAACATACCGATTTGACAGGAATATTTTCAGACTCAAAGCTCTCAGAAAAAGGCAAGGACACCAAAAGTCATCATTGCAGTTTTGAATTGCCATACTAAAAAAAAGAGCATCTTAGGTCATGGTGTAGACTTTACGAAATCCTAGGCAAAATAGTTTTTTTTTCCAGTGATTTGTCCAAACCATGACCACCTAATTTCATGAAACATTAACTGGTTGTATGGTCTACTGTGTTTATCAAAAACTTCAATTTCTAAATTGTGACTTTATCATTCAAAGACAAAGGGCTCTTTTGATAACCCTTTAAGTTTGTGATCACAAGATTTGTATTGTAAACTTGAGAACAATATCCCTATTTACTTTTGAACAAATGTGTACCGTTATTGTATTTCTTTCCTCCATGGTTATTGGAGCTGTGGACATGCAGTTCTTGTTCTTGTAAAGTTGTAATGGTAAGGTGCATTGTAAGCATTGATCAGGAAGGGCATGAGAAAAATTTACTGGAGTTTTTCAGGGGGCACCAAGGTAATGACCAATGCACCAAGGGCATGTAGATGGTTGCCTTTGTGAAGTTTGTTTACATAGTAGATGATCTTTCCGTCAAGGGTACGTTTCAAACTCCCGAAACGGGATACAAACACCAAGCTGGCAACTGCAGCCACTCTCTCACTCATTCAAACATCTGTGATTATGAGTTGCACTATGATTATGAATTGCACAAATCACGAAGTTGTGATTCAGTAATTAGAGGATAATTAGTAACTGTTTTTGTGAAATCAGCAGTTAGCTTTGTAGGATTCGTAACAACCTTGTGATTGCAAGTCATGCAGTCTAACCACTGGACCATTGTGACACAGTGTTTGTTATCAATAAACCACAAGGAAAACTGACCGGGTAAGTTTTAAACTTTATCCAGTCAGTTTCCCTTGTGGCTTATTACTTGATATATAAAATAAAAAGTCATATCCCTTAGGGTGATCCCTCTGCTGCCACTTCCCAGGTTGTATCATAAACTGGGGTGTGATCCCTGGCTATGCGGCAGTTACAGGTTGAATGGCTTCTGACTGGCACCCCGGAACAAAGATTTTGACAAAATAGGGAGACCGCCAACATACATGTAAGGCTAGAAAGCTTAGTTGGTAGAAGTGCCGGCATGTTTTAAATCCAAAGGTTGCTAGTTCAAGTTCCACTCTAGTCAACTTTGTCCTTGTTCAACCCAAAATTTAGTTGTTTATTGAAGAAAAACTCACATTGGACAGAAGCTTCAGTGATCCTGCTGTGGTAATTGGCAGATCGAACAAAACAATCAGTTGAAAGGGTCTTTGATACACACCTTCGATAATTGATTCTTTCCTTGAGTGACAAACCTTCTGTAGTCTACAAGAGTCACATTTGTCATCCTGTGTACAGCTTTAATGAAGGCAATAGACATACGTGCAGGACACCATTCAACCGTGAATAACTTTCTAGGTTTTAAATCTGATCGGGTCGTTGGAGTAAACTTCTACTGAAAGAGTTGGATAGTCACTTCATATTTTAATAAATAGTTAAAGCTTTGTGTGTTTTTTTGCTTTTGTTTCACAATTATTCATCATTAGTTTTCAATCTGAATTAGGGATTACCAATAATTGGTCGGAAAACTCGGAAGTCCACAAGGTGGTTTCCTTCTGTTTTTTAGGTGCAACAGTAATTTGAATTGACTGGTAAAGATTGTGCAACTGTTGTTAAATTTCGAAGTTGCACATGTCGTCCAACAGACTGTGCAAGTCTTGCGCGCCTTCGAACATTGGGACCTGTTTAAAGGGCACAAGTTTGTTAACTGCAGGCGTTAAAGCAGTTTACATGGGACCAAAAATGTTCCAATACCTGCATGGTCTATGGACATTTTTACAATGTATGATCAACAAAAAAATAATGAAAACTGCATTGGCGAGCATATGGTGTATTGACCAAATTCAATTGTTGTCATCCCCCGCGATAAATCTTTGTTGCGCCATTTTGTGGGTCGGATTCACTGTGTTTTACAGCTTGCAAGGTGATTTTTAGGTGACAGGAGCGTGGTTAGATGCATAGTTTTTTGCACACCAAAACTTTTCAGGCAATCCAACTCCCAAAATGGCAGACCATGGGCAGGCAGTAGTCGCACGAGATGTCGAGGTGCAAGGGGTCTATAAATCTACCATGAATGCAGAGTTCTGTGGTAATCTGTCTGTTACCAGGGCCGTAAAGTTAGGCCCAGGTCTTATTTCTTTAGACGCTTTTCTCTACTTCTTCAGGCAAATTTAGTCCAAACCATTCCTTTTTTGTTTTGTCTGACAAAAATATTCATGAATATAAGCACTTAGGACTGAATATTGTTATACGTATTTTAGACTTCCAGAAGCAAAAATGACAAATCCAGTTGGACGGTTCTGATACTAGTTTCCCCACATGGTCGTGAAGCTACTGAATGTTTGAATTGTTGGCCCGGCAGGCATTTTGCAAAGTTGTTGCCTGCTATGGATGTTCAGACTTAAACATGATGACAAATTGTTATTATACAAGGCTCTCCTGTGGGAGAAATAAAGTTACCAAATGGTGTACGTAATCAATTCCAGTTGATCATTTCAGTCTGTCTGACGATCATGTTCCTGGCTCAAGAGAAGTGTGTGTTTGTATGTGAATGCACCCTACAAAATAACATTCCACGTGCCACTAGTCCCGGGTTGTTTTTGCAATAATCAGGGGTCAGTCAAACACTGTGATAATAATTGTCCAATTACCGGCAGCAACTCGTTCCAATCTGTTCATGTTCACTGGCAAAAATGATCTACAGGGTGTTTGCCCCTCGATCAGGATTTCGAGTATATTGAGTTTAGCTTGATTTCATTAACCCCCTACATACTATTTCCTCTTTTGCATGTCACATATTTGTCAGTCTCCTTCCGCCACTCTCAGACAGTCTTCTTCATTTTTAGAAATGGCCCCCCTTCTTGCAGGAAGCTCTATAGGCTACCCTAGATGAGGTGAGGGTGGGGGAACGTGTGTGTGTGTGGGGGGGGGGGTGATTGTTTTGTGGAAAGTCATGAACCCAATGAATGGGAGGGGTGGGATCCAATGAAGGGGAGGGGTGAGATGTACTTGTGCATTGTACTGGTATAGTCACAGTCTTAAACATGTTAATGGCAGCATCAAGCAAACTAGTTGCTTAGATTCCCCAAAGTTTTAGTAGAACTTTATTTATTTAGTTATTTTATTATTTATTTTTTGTACAAGACCTTTTTAAATCTTGGGTTGAACAAAGACAAATTGACTATAGTAGGACTTGAACCTGTGACCATTGCTCTACAAGTTGAGCTATCTAGCCCCACTGTTGGTGGTCTCCCTATTTTAGGGAGGTTAAAGATATTTTGAAGGAAAAAAAAACCCAACAACAACAACAACAACAACTATTCTGAATGTGCGTACTTATAAAACCCATTTGAAACGACCCAATTGCTAGAATTTTTTTTAATTGACAGAGGAAACGGGAAATGTCTTAAAGTTGTCCTTATATAATCCAGATGTAATCTACAACACTTTTTACACAAAATGGTGTAAACGAGGTATTACATACACATGTACATACTACATGTGCTTCCATTTATAGAATGGGGCATCAGGCAGCCTGCCAACGTTATTAATAACTACCGGCGGCCAGACATTTGGTTTAGCAATGTTCCTAACAAATTGGAAGGGGGAAAAAATTCACTGCAAGTTTTGTAAATTGGTGGTATGAGTGTAAATGGCATTTGCAGTTGTCGCTGGGCATAAAATGCTATGTCGTACATTCCTAATGATAAAGTAACACTTGGTGTGGACTTAATTCTATTAGATGTTCATCGGGTTTTGTAAAATACATTGATTAAGTAGTTACAGATGAATGCGCCATACCTTTCACAGAATGTAGGCAAACTTTTCATTTGAACATGTTGAATGTACATGTATATTTCCCCCCCCCC
>CM021527.1:12678966-12695659 GCA_010994315.2 Pisaster ochraceus
AATTTACCAGAGCGGGACTTGAACCTGCGACCTCCAGATTTAAAGTGCCGGCACTCTACCAACTGAGCTATCTAGCCCTAATGTTGGCGATTTCCCTAGTTTGTCAATGTATTTGTTCGGGGTGCCAATTAGAAGCCATGCAGCAACTGCTGAATAGCCAGGGATCACACCCAAGTTTACGATACAACCTGGGGAAGCAGCAGCAGAGGGATCACCTTAAGGGGATGCAACTTTTTTATTTCAAATTCTAAGCAATAATCGACAAGGGAAACTGACGTGAATTTTATTCAATAGTTTGGGTCGATCAAAGAAAAGTTGATGACAAAAATTGTATGGTACAGCTTTATGTCTGCCTTCGTTGAATTAAGGCAAGATGCAACATTAAAACCTGCTATTTCTGGTAGGCTTACAATAAACATATCAAGAAGCACCAATCAAGCTTGCAACCTGTGTTTCAGATGGTTCCATTACAAAATGCTGATTTGTAAACAAAACTCTACAAATGATGGATTGTTTTGCTTTTATTCCCTCCATATGAGCAAGTAATGAACACTTCTTCTGAAACCTTACTGTCTTTCATGAGATATAATTGGAATACAATCCTTAAATTTATACTTAACCCTTGAGAAATCGTTTTGGATCGTTAAATTTTACAGTTGTACGGCTTTTCAAAAGGACATCACACTGTTCGCCAAGATCATTGTTGCGTTTTCATTGGCTGTATATATTACATGTTCACATCAATCAACAATAAGTTTGTTACCTTTTCATCGGTGAAGTGGATGAGAGAAATACAAAAAGTTCGGTTGAAACAAAATTCCTGCTGGAAACTGTCATTATAAAAGCTTAACCAAGCATAGTTTAAGATCAATAAACAGGCCTTGTTGTTGTTTTATCGCTGTGGTCGTTACCAAGACACTAATATTAAAGAGAGTAGTGATGTAGAACGACTGTCTCTCTCTGCCTCTCTCTAAGATGAAGAAGATGCAGAACTCTCCTTAGGGAGCTAGTAATAACAGAAGAGAAGCTTTCAAATTACTTGTATTATTGTTTCCCAACATGTCACTATTGGTCATTCACCCCCCATCTGATGTTGACGATAACGCTAGTGTCTCAGTTACCCCTTCGCCAGCTTGTATACCTGTATCGACAGTATCCGTGGCAATGTCATAAGTGCCAAGTATTGGATCAATTTTCGGTCTCACATATCCCATAATGTGCTATCCGATTTCTTGTGTACATCAGCAATTACGGGAGCTGATTAGATTAGAAAATAAGTTGGCAAGCAAACGAAATAACAACATTAAGAAATAATTGTCTAATAATACAAAGAAAGAAGAGGAAGAAATAGCCCACGCTCGTTTTTTCCCCCCCTCTTTTTCTTTTGGCCTTTTTTTTCTCCCCCAAAGAGAGATTCGACAAGTCTTCGTTTTTTACTCATCAAGTTAAGTATCGGGTTTTGGAACGCATTCTGCACTCGACGGGTGCTTTGTCTAGTTGCTACAGGGCTCTTTCATTATTGTATTTAATTAAATTGATGATTCGCTTGTCATTTTTTAAATTGCGATGATTGGTGCAGTTTTCTGTCTGCAAGGAATTTTTCGGTGGCACAATCCATGGATGGACACGAACTTAACCAACCAGAGTTCCGTCAGACTGGGGGAAAGGCACATCCCATATTACTTATACCACATTTGGGCACACATTCAGTGTGGGATTAGCACAATTAAACGGACTGCACCTTCGGAAAAAAAAGTCGGTAATACTTCAGTGCGAATGATCTCATAAAGCGCTTATGTGAAGTTAATGAAACAATACATCAACAGACAGCTGCAGCGAAATGCCCACCTACTCAGACACTTAACGCTTTGTGAATGTTCTACTCAGATGGAACCAATTCAAAGGCATTTTTATCACTTTTTAAAATCTGATGGGAGACGATTTTGAGATAACTTTGTTCTGTATAAACTACCTGTGTTGTCTTTGAACTCATGCACGAAAAAGAAAGAAACAAACATTCTGAAAAAAAAAGAAGCTTTTTATCATGAAACTCTTTTGCACAGTAAATCTGATGTGCATTTTATTGAAGAATGTACAGCAGGGACAGAAAGGATGTTTTTTATGTTTTGCATTCTAAAAAAATGACGAAAATAGTCTACATTCACAAGCGCCATCTTTAAAGTATACCGCAATGCATCTTGGGAAACCGAGTCTGGTTAAAAAATAAATCAAGCTGCCAAGGAGGACGCCATTCTGTAGTTTGCATGTAACTATGCCAGGTTTTATAGTTGTGTATCGCATTGCGGCAAAATCAGCGCGCCGCGATGGTTGCCGGTAGTACACGGACTTGAATTTCACCCAGAATCCTTTGAGTGCCGACTATGCGCATCGTGACATACATACAGGCTAATCAGTTCCGTAGCCACGTGCAATCATTTTTATAGCAATCACTGCTAACTGTGCAGACTTTAGTTGGTAATTTTGAGCTGCCAGTAGTTTCAGTATAGCCAGCATGCAGAGTCAGACACACCCTAATAGTTCTATTCAGTCTAAGTTAACATCCTGATTGTTGCTGCTGCGATGTGTCGGTTTTGACTTAGATATTATAAGTATTAAAAATCTAATTAAATCAAAATTTTTGTTTAGAACCAAGGTACGAGAAATCTTATGTATGAATTTCTTGACACTTGGCAGTGAATGCTGCACAAAATGTATTTCAGTTGTTACTCAAAAATCATCATTTGTTGTTCAATAGTAGTATTCAGTGTGCACACAAATTGTTCAGTCAAAAATATTTTGCTATGGAAAATTGTTGAATGAGATCGTTCCCCTGCTTGGTGATGAGTACGGGGCTGCACTTAATTACCAGGCCTGAAATTTTCTTCCTTGAGAGGGCAAGGCCATTTTTGTTATTTTACAAAGGGCATTTACAGTGGAAAATCTTAAAGTCTATGGGAAAACCTCTGAAGGGGGCACCAAGGCCAAGACCAGGGGCAACAGAGACCGTGGCCTCCACGGCGGCGGCTATGTAATTCCAGCTCGGAGTTGGGCTTATCAGAAGCGGCAAAAAAGATGTTGCTTTATAAGCGGAACAGTCAAGCTGGCTGTCTATTCTTGCGGGCAGAATGATCACCAAACGAGCAAACAACTCGGTGCATGTTGGTGATTCTTGGGCAGTGTATGTCATGCAAGGGTTACACTGTGAAATTCTGATGATTTTGTCATTGAGTAACCAATCTTATCTTTAATGTAAACAGGCCCATGTGCATGTTAAGATTAATCAGTGCTAGATATTTTTTAAGTCCTCTCATTAGGACAAGATGCTGCCTGGTTTATTGTAACAGCCAAAGGGGCTGCTCGCCAGTCATTTTATGGAGGAAATTAAAAATTAAGATGGACGAGTGGATGATCCATAACTGTACACACAATCATCTTAACTCAATTGCCACTATTGTCATAATCCTTTCATCGGGTCTTTCCTCCCCCAGGCGTTCTCTTTCGGGGGAAAATAAGGGACGCAGGAAAAAATCAACACGATAGACAAAGACCACCTACCTGTCTAATAGTCACGCGCTTAATATAAACTCTTGAGTACACAGATAAATATTACTGAACAATACGAAGTGCCCGGGATGCGTGTCTCGGAAAGGTGTTGTTTATTTTTACAAAATGACAGAAAAACCTAATATCATCACCAAGAATCTTCATGGCTAGTGTGTCAGTCAGACCCCCTCAGGGTAACGATGCTTTGGAAGACAGGGGGGGAAAAAAATACTCAGAGTTTTATATTAGTGATAGTGTTTTTATTATTTTTTCGGGTTGTTATTGCGGTCAGTAACCCACCATGAGCTGATGGCTGAAGTTTAAGATTAAGTGCTTTTTAAAGTGAAAAATGCGATTAAGTTGCTTCAAACAGACAAGAGTTTCTCTGTTTTGACACGATTGTTTGGTGAGATAGGTAAATATCTTTGTAATCAAGGATGAGGCTAGGATAATAGGCGCTGTGTACAAGGGGGCGGAGGGGGGTTGTTGATTCTCAACAACATGATGGTAAGTATTAGATAAGTGGTGTGTTGTTCTGCAAAACTAAATTTAAACACAAACTTTAACAAGGACTTGGGTACATCTAAAGTTTGTTTTCATTATCTTTTGCTTCCCCCCTTCCCCTCTCGAAAAAAATAAAAATAAATCCTGCAATGTACAGTTTTAGGCATACAAATGTACAATGTACATTCACATAGTACCTGAAGAAATGCTGTGTTTTGGGGTATTGAAATGCAATTCATTTGAAATACACTTGTCTCAATAGAAAAATTATTTTTTTGATATATTTTTTGTACAAAAAATAGTGGTTTTATTAATTTTTATAAATTAATTTTACATTTCTTTTTTAAAAAGGGACCCTCACGTGACAAGTTTCACTGGTGATTGAAACTACCAATTTTCAGACTGACTGGTGTGACTATTTAATATTTGTGACATGTAGGAGTCCAGTGGCACAGCCATGCAGTTTCAGTGGAGGGGCTGAGAAGTTCTATCTGGGACCACAAGTATCCCCTCTCACCCCCTCCCCTCTCCCATCCCGCATTGCCCGTCAGAAACACAACCAGAACCCCCAATTTCATGGCACTGTTCGCCACAGAACTTTCCACTTCCATGTGCATGGCGCCCCCCTATAAGCACAGAATTCCATTCAGCTGTAAAATGTAAGATTTGTTGGGACTGTCATTCACTCACGCTGAATACATTTTTATGGCCAAACTCTTTTAAATACCTAAAAGAGCTCATTGATGCATGGAGTAATTTTAAATTGTATTTAACCCTAGAAGAAGGAGGGCACGGGGAAAATCTGATGCTGATGACTTGTATGTTTTGTGAGAACTTGGCAAGGCCACTTTTACTACAAACCAAATTGTACCAGATCTGTTTAAAGTAGCTACTGTAAATTCAAAAACCTTATCAATTTTTTATAGTCAATTCAACCCTACAGGCAGCATGAATTTTTTAAGTACTCTTGTTTTGTTTGTGGATATTATTCGACTTGAACCCTGTCTTTCATAGGGCTATGTAATATTTATGTATTACCGCTGCAAACTGCCACAGTTGAGTGACCACAAAGAAACGATCAACATAATTATGTGTCCGTGTAGCTTTAGGTAAACACGTCCTAAACGTACATGTACATATACCCAAGTAGGCATCGTTAATGGACTTTTTATGCACTAGAACATCTAAAAGCATCATATATATATATGTGTGTATATTATAAGTTTGCATTAGAGTATAAATTGCAATTTTCAAATTTCATTATCACTTAAGACACTCCTCAAAACTATATTAAATTATTTGGCTGAATATTTAATTGAAGACAAGGTGGTGTGGTGTATTGAGGATGTTTGGATCAAACAATGTGAAACATGTTACAGTTACAGTACTCAGAACTGTCCAGTACATGTATGTACAATCTATAAAATTAAAATAACATTTGAAAGATGATTTTCATCTTATAAATCATATATTTTAAGTGAAATTCCACCTACATGTACTAGATATTTGTTTGTTTGTTTGTTGGGGTTGTTGGGGTGTTTGTTTGTTTGTTTGCTGTTTGGTTGGTTGGTTGGTTGGTTGGATTTTGGGGGGTTGGGCTATGAGGGGTTTGTTGTTGTAGTTGGTGGTGGTGGTGGTGTTGTCATTTTCGTTGTTGTTATTCTTGTAGTCATTGTTGTTGTTGCTGTTTTGTAGTATTGTTGTTTTTGTAGTTGTTGTTGCCATTGCTGTTGTTTTTTGTTCCTGATGTTGATGCTGTTGCTGTTGTTGATGTTGATGTTTTGTTGTTGCTGTTGGTTGTTGTTGTTGGGGTTTCATTTTTTTCTTGTTTTGTTGTTTTTGTTGTCATTTTGTTGTTGTTATTGTTGTTGTTGTTGTTGTTGTCGTCGTCGTCGTCGTTGTTGTTGTTGTTTTTTTGTTTGTTTTTTTGTTTTTGTTGTTGTTGTTGTTGTTGTTGTTGTTGTTGTTGTTGTTGTTGTTGTTGTTGTTTTGATCTTTTTCTGGGGTTATTATGTGTTTATTTGTCTTGGTTTTTTATTTTGTAGCCATATCTAGATGAACAATATGTGCAAGCAATTGTTTGCACATGGTTTTTGAAGCAATGGACTAGCCAGCAGGACCACTTGGACACAAATTGTACTGGTCCTCAGAAGTTTACACTTAGCCAACTGGTAATGGAGACTGTTGCATTCTGAATGAAAAGTGACTGTAACAAAATACTTTATCAGCACAGCTCTGTTAACTCTAACATGTGTTCAACAAGTATCTTTAGTTCAAAAACATTTTAATTGATGTGTCTCTTAGGTTCTTATTTGTGTTTTGGAATAGTTGTTTTTGTGGAAGGGATTGACCTTGTCTTTCGTCGTCAGCCCGCTGGAGATGGGATCATAAAGTTGTTTTTACTTTGAGAGGAATAATATGCTTGTCATCAGGCATGATGACTAGACATAAATTAAGAACCTTGCTTCCTTGGTTCACAACTTTCTTTATTTTTATTTTTCTCTCTTTTTTTTCTTTTTTTTCTTTTTTCTGTTTTTCTTTTTCATATTCGTGTGACAATCTTTCTTTTTTTCCACAGTGTACTTGTGAAATTCTAAAAGTACACATTTAATGAACAGTGTAAGCTTGCATGTGGAGGAACTCAAAACAACTGTTTTTGTTAAAAATTAATGTTTTGTTCACGCCGTGTTGTTTTGCTATTTTTTAATTATGTACACATTTCATGTACAACGTAGGCTTTCGTATGGAAACAAATTAAACAATGCCTTTGTTAAAAATAAATGTTTTGTTCACACTGTGTTTTAGTTTATTCTTTTTAATTATGTACTACATGTATTTACTACTACGTGTATTTATTGATGCATGTACATTGTATGTAAATTGATGTGAACACAAGTATTTTTTTTTTCATTGTGTTGCATTCATAAACATGTTTGTTAATGAATTTCTCCATTTATTCAGCTAGACATGTATTTATTTATTTGTGTTTGTCATTTTAACAAGAGATTACAGGAAGGGAGTGGCAAAGAGTTCTTTATGGCGAGTAAATAATAAATGAACAAACAACTCACAGCATGCAACAAGCTCTGGTTGTTTGCTGTGAATTGTTTGTTCGTTTAATACTATGATTTTCGTGGCCAAAATTTTCAACATACATCAGTTCCGTTCAGTAATGGTGCATATTAAAAATGTACAAGCCATGCCATCTGCCAAATTGGAAGTAAATTTGCGAAAGGTTTAAAAGGTTTGAGAAAAGCAGTAAACAAACTTTGCATATAGAACACTTAGTTTATTTACAACAATAACAACAAATTAACGATTACAAAAGGAGGAAAACTAGTATTAGAACAAAGGTATGGCAATGCGCTGTTCCTCATTCTTTCAGACCTATAGCAAATCTTGGGAATTAACAAACGTCCACAATTAAAATCTTTTGAAAACAAGTGCGGTTGTAAATCAGATCATCAGTATGGGATTATTACCACGGCAACATAGCAGTTGTAGATCAAGGCAAGAGAATCAGTGAAAGCAGACCACAGGATAACTCTGTCCAAGATGGCCGCCAGGCTTTTAAAAACAAACTAAATCATTGTGACTCTGGAAACTGATTAATCCAGTCTCAAAGTGGGACATAGTTGTGGAGATAATACATTGGAAATGAAATAAAGGTAAACTTTGGAACTAATTAACTTTGTTCCTGATTATTTTTTGATGGGGAGGGGAGGATATAGGGAGGTAGGATGTTTAATAACTAAAGACAAAATAAATCATTTAAAAGCTGTATTTGGGAGCTCATAGATAAAAGCAGGGTTCTTCTCAGGATTTTTTCGGAACTGGGGAGCATTTTTGATACAAATGCTGGAAGTTTGGCCTAAACCACTGTATTGAGAACGAGGTCCTCGGAATGATTTTGCTCGGTGTTAATCGTTGGTTTGAAAAAAGCCACGCTGTTTAATACGAGCAATTCTGAAAGGTTTTATCTTTAGTGATTTTGTGAATTTGATGTGAATGACAAAATAATCTTTCTTTTTTTTTTCTTCTTCTTTTTTTATGCTTTCCCTTATTGGCCCAATATGCTAGCTGGAAAGAACCCTGTAAAGTGCTGCATGAAAAATAGTGAAACCGGTCAGTGAGGCAGCAAACATTGGATGGCTGATAGACCTTTATGGTGTACATGTAGCAGAGCTACAAACTCTCCCTGATTCTGCAGAAACTTCCCTGAAAATCACCCCAATCTGTCCATGGTCTGACGAACAAATTTAAAAAAAAACCTCCCTGATTATGGAAACTTGATGACCTGTTATGTTGAATGTAATTTCTAAATATCTCTGTGATTGTCGTGCAAAATCTCCCCGGTTGCAAGAGGCAAATGTTGGCCGCTCTGGTGTAGCTTGATCTTGATCTATTAATGCCAGTCAAGGCCTCCTTGAGAAACATTACTAGCCTCTTAGCAGTGACTTGAGTTACCTGTTTACGCCAAGTTGTAATTGAATGGTGAGCACACTTGCACAACTAGCAGGGCTTCTTTCTTTTTTTTCTTTCTTTTTTTTTCAATTATCCTACGCATTTCCATTGACATGAATGTAAATGCAAAATTAATTTTGTCTTGTGGTGGGAAAACATTTGTGTACAAGCACGGCGCCTGGTTTCCAGATTTTTGTGCTGTAATATATGACACTCTGCTTGCATTTGTTTCCCCTCACTACAGCCAATCATGCACATGGAATTCATACCAATTTGCGATAATATTTCAATGCAATAAACACACTGTGCGTACATAACTTGTGGTTTATGCATTATCAAAATTATTCAATAATGAAATGCTAATAGTATTAAGCGCCAAAGATCCTGCCGTTGTTTGCAAAAGTTGATAAATATTGACAGAGCGTCAAGTGAATCTTTGTCTTCTTGTTGAGTAGGTCTAAACATCATCTTGAGGGAAGGTTTGGTCTAAACACTTTTTATCGTCAAGCAAACTTGAATGCTGGGTTCTGATCGGTCGATCCATAGCACCAAGAGTGTGATATGAACCTATATTAAATGGCCCATACAAAAACCCTGTTCTATAACGCACTATTTTAAGCTTTGCGTTTGCTTATCACCAAAACTTGTCACCAAACGAACCAGCACATCCCTTTAAAACCATTCGTGCCTTTGAGTTTGAAGACATGAACCTTGTGCAACGATTTTACGGGTCATCTACGGGGATGCATTTTTCAGCTGTGTTCCACGTGGTAAAGTAAGCTAGTGCTCAACTCCAGATGCAGCACAGTGAAAATTGCTAATCCTAGTAAAGAAATGTCTTTCGCATCACACCAGCATCTACTGTGTGCTTTTGGCTGGTTATACAGTGTTCAGAGCAGACTCCAATATTTAACAGCTACTTTATAATGTGTTTCTTTAAAAAAAAATGTGTTTCTTGTGGAAAACTAGCTACACTTCTGCCAGTGACAATACTTCAAACCCATTTGTGGGTGATTGCTTTGTTATACATCCATGTGGCAACAAAGCGGCTGTACAAAATGGTCCCACAAATGAAGGAACATGGGTTAGACGTAACAGGGCTTTGCGGGAATATTTCTGAAAAGCAGCGAAGAAGGGTATTTAAAATTATCGTTTGGGAGGGGGGGGGGGTTATAATTAAAAACTGTTCAATCTCATGTGAACTCAATTTCCTTATTGATTGAAAACATTTAAAATGAATTTCAGCAAAGATCACTTGTTGCCATCTTCGTTCAAGCCGGTCTTTAAGTATTTTGTTTGAAAATACAAGTAAAATCCTTTATTTTTTTACTTCAGACGGGAAAAAAAAGTCTAATTGTAAATTTATGACTTAATAATAATAATAGTGAACAATAATTATGAATAACTTTCACTTTTGGGAGCAGAAAATCTTGTAATGACTTAATGTTTTGTGAGGAAAAGAGAATTTGGGGGTGGTTTTTCAGAGGTTGTGCCAGATCTTTTAGTGGGGGAGGGGCACCTCTTTGTGTTTACAATGATGGAAAGTGCAGCTGGATCCGTGGATGACTCAAGATGTTTCAATGTTTCAATTGTAGTTTGGAACGATTCTCTTTCATATCAGTTCTCGGGGAATCATTGATTTATACAACGTCTTCTACTGGCACAAAGTCCTCACTTCTCAAATTACACTTGTCCGTCTAGCTCAAGTTGAAGCTTTGCCATACGGCTGCAAAGCTGGCATCTTGCCGTCGTGTCACAGTGTAACGTCTTCATTGGGTTTTTTTTTTACCCTGTGACAAGTCCATGAGCAGGGACGAAGGGGAAATGACCTCTAGGGTGGCTCTGTGCGTTGGCTGAAAGGGCTGTCACACGGGCAACAGGGAGACAACACATCTTGTATTTACTCATTTATTTATATCTTTCTCACTGCTTACTGAATTCCTTGAAAGACAATTTTAGCACTGCAGCCTGATTGGGACACTTGAACAGCTTGACGGGAACTACACTTATGTGAACAAGGAGATAACGATGATGAAATAAATGAGGGGAGAATTGATTGGGGGTGGGGGAAGGGAGGGAGGGACCCCAGGAGGAGTTTTAATTGTTATCATGTGGAGACTGACATCCAATCAGAACTTGTTTCCAAGTCCATCACTAAGCAGTCGTGCAACCTTTCAGCGGATCAGATTTTCACATTTTGTTATGTCTCAGCTGGGCCATTAAAGTTTGTTCAAAACACAAAACAAAATCTTGCTGTCGCTGGCGCTTTCCTCTATGTTCTCTCTCTCTTGTTTTGTTGTTGACAAACTGCAGTTGCATGCCTAACTACTAAGGCAATCTGTTCCATTGTTTGAATTGTTGAACTTGCATGGTAATTAAAAACAGAAGGGGGGGCATCATTCCATTCTTCAATTGTCACCTCCCCACCCCTTTTTATTCATCACCCCACCCCTTTTTATTCACCCCCTTTACTGTTGGATCAGTGTCTAACCTGCAGTAAATATTGGATGAAAACAATTACATGTCATTCCTCATATTTGATGCCCACACTGGACAGCGAACTTTAAAAAGGGAGTTGATTTCATTAAATCAATTTTCAAGCGTGTTTGAATAAGGTGTTAAAGTTGGTCATAATATGAAACCTGCGAAGACTGCGATTTTTGTACATGTCACGTTTATGAGAAATATGAGATTGATCATTCTACAAAGTCATCTGTTAATGTTGATTCTTGCCGGAGTCAGATGGGATACAAAAAAGCCCCATACAATGTGTATGTCGTGTTGCATTGTTCCAGCCAGGCAACGTGCCTTTAACAAACTTCACTCACATCAGGCCATCCAACGCTACAGATAGTAATCTGTGTGTCTCTGTCAACAATAGCAGGAAGTTGATTGGATACACAGCCTTGTTGTTTTTTGCATGAGGGCTTGTTTACACACAGACATGCCCATAATGTAACCATTCCTGAGGATGTTTGATCAGTTGCCCTTGTACCAAAAAGCCTCAGCCATTGTACCGCTCTCTTAGAACTCTGTACGCATGCATGTACAGTATACGATGTGTTAAAAAAAAAAAAAAAAAACTAAGTATGAATCACAATTCAATAATTGTTGTTTCCAAAAGTCTCCTAGCCAAATGAAACGGTGGGGCATGATTTTGTTGTTTGTGGTACGGACACTCAGGAAATTAGTGTTTAGGCAAAATTTCCTGCACACTTCGATGAGGGTTTTTTTCATTAAGTGAGATTATTGATAGTGTATTGTGGCTTTGGGGACTGTGAAAATACGTGTACATGTTGGCAGATTTTGCAGGCGTATTTTTAATGAGCGTGTAAAGTGGTTACATTAGGTTAATTGCCGTGGATGACTAGTTCTTTAACCTCTGCCGTCTTTGATTTGTTGACCTGTGTGTGTGGGAGGTTTTTTCTCCTTCTTCTTTTTAAGTACGATTTGTGAAAATCTTTTGGTTGTTAATTGTGTTTATTTACATGTTTAACTTGCAAGTTGTCATGTGTACAAGTAGTTTCAGTTTGTTATTGTTCACAGCTCAAAGTTTCTTGTGGAAGTTGTTTGTTTTGGGCATAATCTCTCTTTGTGTTTCAGTTTCAACGTATACAGCTTTCTTTCCAACTCAAATAACAAAGTTGTAATTTTTTGTAATAAAGGGAAAATAAATACTGTACAAACAAAATAGTGTGCATAAAAGTTAACTTTAATTCAACATGCAAGAACATGAAGTGAAGAGACAGTTAAAATTTGTGTTAAGTATGATACGAATTGATATGATTTACATGCGTGGTTATGAGATACTGACTTATGAGTTTTTATTGTTGTGGACAGGTTATTTTTTTTTTCAAAATTATTTGTTTACTGACATTGGTTGATTGCGTAATTGTAATAATTACATTAATGATCAACACTTTTGTCAGACGGCAAGACCATTTTGATGTTTTTTAGCTGTTGATGTTTGTTGAAGTGACGAATACAAGTAAATGTCCGCAGGCAAGAAAGTGTCTTTTCCAATTGATTTTCTGTTGCGTTTGCTCGATCATTCTGAAAGGTTGCTGTACACAAATCACAGTTTGTCTGAACCTGAAATCGCCTTACTACCTGTCAAGATTTTCTTGATAGCTGAGTTTGCTAACATGATCTTCAAACTGACAACTGCGTTTTTCCTCCAATTTTTTTTTTTTTTTTTTCCATCCTTGTGCTTTTTCTCTTTACAGTGTTTCAAGTGACCACTTGAAGGACTGTGCCTTGCAATTTTATGCTTGCCTTGTTGTGTGAAATAACACTCTGGGTAGAAACAGCAGAAGTGTAGAGAAAATAAGGGTGACAGAAAAGTCTGGAAACTAAACAAATCAGAGCTGAAGAGATCAAATAATGTGTAATTGCCTCTCTTTGTGGACATCAACTCGTTCAGTCGGAATAATTGTGTACAGTACAATCTAAAATGTCTACTGTTATTTAGCTTTGTTATTGTAACAGTAATGATTGTGTTCTGGTGAGAAAAACAAAATAAACGCAAGCACCAAATTTCTGGGGTGTTGGGGGTTTCTTCTCCTTTTTGATTTTTTTATATATTTTTTTTATTTAAAAACTGCAGGCTTTAGACATCTGGGGCTACTTTTTTTTCTACCCTTTACGATAATGTAAAAGTGAATCATCTGTTGTTTTTTGTTTGTTTGTTTGTTTGTTTGTTTTGGAGTGGGGTTTTTTTCACCCTTAATGTCAACATGCTTTTATTTGGGAAAGCGCAAATACAATCCTGCATTTTAACAATGGTTAAAAATCTGAGCAAGTTCTCGCCATTGATAGCGGTATGAGCAGTTAGAGATTGTTCAGACCAGGAAAGGAACTGCAAATATTTCTCAATTTCATGGATTTTTTTTTGTTTTGTTTCCCACATCTAAGCAAAATTGTTTGGTTTACTGAATATCAAAATAAAATTGTTTTGGTTTCTATCTGCTATCTGTCCAAATATTGATCAATTGTGTACAAGAGCTCTCTGCTGTCATGTTTTTGTTTAGTTTGTTGTGCTTTTGTTTGGTTTATTATGTTTATGTTTAGTTCTCCTCACAAAGGAGATGGAGTGGGGACGTCAGGCCTTCGATTCCCTTACCTGGCAAAAAAACAAAACATCATGTTTTGTTTCAGTTTTGACGTGTTTTGCTTGATGAGGAGTTGTTTTGTCTATTTTGCTTCTTTCTGTTTTGTGTTTATTTTGCGTGCGCTAATGCGGTTTCCTCATGCAAGTGCTAGGCCTTTGTACCCTTTTGTTTCAGAGTGACAATAAAAGACCCTCGGTTGTATGGCAGCAGTTATTGGCGGGTTTTTTTTTTCTTCTTTCTTTTGAATTGCCTTAAATTAAATTTTGGTCTTGTTTTTATTTCCAATGTGCGAACAATTGATTTCAATTTATTTCAAACTACAGTACATTGAAAGTAAACATTTACGTTAACTGATATTTGACTGGTGGTTTGTTTTAATTACTACAACTGAAAAGATCTAGTGAAACTGCCCCAGCAAACCAGTCAGAATGATTCTCGCTGTATTTTGTCAACTGTTTTGAGTCTATGAGATATCAAAGCATTTAACCTCAAAATGTAGCCACTCAGCCCCAAGGATGAAGCACATTCAAATAGTCGTAGCTATCCCAGCATTACCATAGTTTCAAATGTGATACATTGAGTTCATCACGCCACGGTGATTTGTTGCAGTATAGCCGTGTCTGAATGAGTGGCTTTGGCTGTGGCTTCATCATCACTGAACATGCATTGAAACATAGGATACCCATGTAGCAACACCCTCAGCATAAGTCAAAGCCATAGCTGCAGTGCAGCCCCCAATTTGAACCCTGCCTTCACCAATTACTTCAGCCGTGTCCAAATTGATGGCTACAGCTATGGCTACAGCTAGATTTCCGCTGTAAAGTACACCCTTAGCAACAGTCGTAGCCATAGCTGTATCTGCCAATTCGGCTACGGCTTCAGACTAATCCACGTGTGTACATCTTGTCAAAATACACGTGGGTGTAAATGGTTTCTGTGACCCTGTGCCATATTTTTAAATGAAATAACACTAGTTACACTCGGATTGCAACCGCAGTGAAGCTTGCCAACCCTGAGGGTTTGTTGCAATTAGTCTGACCATACCAGTCTGACTACATACAGCCAGACTGAACTGCATACTGGTACTGTACCTCATTGGCAGACATCCTCCATAAAACACTACTGGCTCAAATTCCTCATTCATGTTATTAATTTTAAAAAAATTAAAGCTGGATCTGAATTGATAGCTACAGCTAGGGCTACGACTGTTGCCGAGGGTGTTGCTAAGGACGTGCTATACTTTAGCACAAGATGATTTGGAAATCCAGCCACAGCCATAGCTGTAGCCGCCAATTCAGACATGGCCTCGGTCTCATAACAAGTTCAGGGTTTGTCCTTAACTTTTTCGGTGCCTATGTCAGCAGAACCAGGTAGCTTTTCATTTCATTAGTTGGTCAGCTTTTACACTAGTTCATACTACATGTATGTATTAAATAGGGAAGCTTTTAAACACTTTTAAAACTAGCTAGCCGGGCTTTTTAGATTGAAGTTTAACTGTTCCTCAGGTGTTTTTAAACTGGCGTCTGGCCAGTGGACCAGTGTTAAGGGAGGGCGCTGAAGTTACAAGTACATGTATATGTGCATGCCCCCATACAACATGCGTACATGACAATTGACGTGTACAGTATTTCTCAGACCACATTGACGATTCCGTGGAACCTCTCATGAGCATGTGTACTCTGAAAGTCTATGTGAATCAACCACAGTACATGTACATGTACAATGAACACAAACTGCAGTCCATTTATTCCAATGTTTGTCAAATCAAATTTCAAATCAGCTCAGCATAGTTTGTTTCTGCCCGCACAACATACATAGCCATGAGACAATTAGGTACTCCCGATATACATGTACATGTACCTGTTTGAAGTGTTTGTGTGAATCAACCACACTCGATGAGGTGTTTTGTTTGTACACACATGTAGTTCAGGGTTCGGAACAGGAATGGCATTGCTTGTTGTATATCTTAAACCCAGTCCTGATACTTCATTCTTGTAAGGGCAAGGTAGATTTTCCTTAGTACAGGGTGCCTGTATAAGAAAGCATTTTGACTGGGAACCTTTTAAAGGGCGTCAAGGCAATGACCAGGGTATAGACTGTGCCAGTCACGCACGTATTCGAACATTGGAACCCGTTAAAGTGCATGAGTTTGTTTCCTTTACGCCTTCAAGCAATGTGCGTGGGGTCAAAGTGGTCCCAAAACAATGAAATACATGTACGCGCGAGACGCGCACAATCTATTGAGGTAGTTGCCTCCATTGTCGCCGTGAGTTATCAGGCCTATACACCATTTGCACATTTGCACACAGGGCAGTCAATAGTGAGACACTCTCTGGGTAAATCTTAAAACATTACATGAGTGTGTGTATATAATTTTCTTTCATCATTTCTTCATTGCCACAATTCAAACTTTTTGCTCACCATTCCTCGTTGTATTTGTTTTTTTCTTCTGCAGAAACTGCAAGAGCAAGCCCAACTGTTGCAGCAGATGCAGGCAGCCACGGCAGCGGCTGAGAGCGGTGGAAAGAGCAGCAGTAAACTGCAGCAGCAGCAACAGCAGCTGCACAGCCTAGCCATGCAGCAGGCTCACCTCTTGCAGACACTGCAGGCACAGCAGGCTGCAGCAGCTAGTCAGTTACTGGCACAGCAGGCTGCCGTGGGACAACCCATCTCAGTTGCTCACATACCTCAGGGTGAGGGATAATAATTCAAACTTAGTATTTGTCAAGAGTATTTTAGCCGACAGTCTTTGATGAAAGGAACAATTTGTAAATTAAAGATAAATTTATTAAGTATTCATTCGAGTACATCATGTAAAAATCTCCTCTAAAAAGCGATGTAGGCTTTGGTAGGAGCTGGCTGGTTTATCTCAATATTCTGACTAGTCTGCTCTAGTCGTCATTGGGAGAAATTTTTTTTACTTAAAGTCAGGCCCGCAGGAAACAAGGGGTGCAATGGGTACTGTAGCACCCTCCACTTTTTGGATCTTGGTGCTGGAAATGGAATAAACTACAGCACCCTCTACTTTTAAAACATGTTAATGCACATTCTGTCATGAGAATAATTCTTAC
>CM021527.1:12796525-12843202 GCA_010994315.2 Pisaster ochraceus
ACGGCGAGTTGACGGCAAGTCGGCGAGTTGACGGCAAGTAGTAGGACCGCCAAATTTCATTTTCTCACAAAAAAACCCCAACATTATTACAAAAATTTGTTGGAGAAATGACGTATCTTAAAATCAATAACTAAACTTTCTACAGCAGCCATACAATTTTACCTGGCTGAGTGCGCCACCATTTGACGTGCAATGAGATGTCGAGTGATCCCGAATAAGTCAAGGGTACAATGCCCCCAAAAAACAATTTCGGTAATTTCATCTCCTAAAAAAAGCCCAAGACGACTGCTCAGACGTATTTACATGAAATATTTCTCATACAATCTTAGCATTTCACAAAAATGTTATACGCCCAGGCATTCAAATTTTAAAGGTGAGAAGTTTAAACAGCGTTTTTTAATTAACCGACACTACAACAAAGTTTTTTTTAAATCAATATTGCAGACAAACTTGGCCATAATTTGTCAATGTTTGTGGCACCTGTCCTAATTAAATGTTGTTTTTTTGTTGTTTATTGTGGATGTTTTTCTTCACATGTATCAATAGAAATTGGTAATGTGAGAAGTAATTTAATTATTTGATTATTGCAAAGTTGAAGTGGTTTGGAAATGGTCAATGATCCGGAACTGGTCAAATGACTAATGACTGGGCATACATGATGTTGCATTGAAATTGTATCTCCATTTACTAAGTTAACGTTAGCATAGTGACGTTAAAATATGATATCGGTCTTACCTTCATCAAATTAATAAATTAGGCTAAATCCATGATGAAAAAGGGACATGGTGAAATTAATAAATAAGCTAATATGATGCAATCCCACAGCACTGATCTAAACGATCATTGTTGAGCATGTTGAGGGGCAAAGTTGTTGCAGAATCGGTGTCGGATTTTGCTTCATGGAGGCGGCCATGTTGTGTGTTGATAACTATTTTCGCAGCACTTTGTATTTTTGAGTATAACATCGCTTAAATAAATAGTTCCAAGCTTTAACGCTTTGCTTTGTTCAACATTATTAACGATTAGTACAGCAATTGTACCTAAATTCATTTAACTGTGATAATACTGAAAATGTATTTATTTTGAATAGATTTTCCCATGATTTTAATTGAATTAAGACATAAACATTTACAGAAAGCTAGTTCCGAACTGTTTCGGTGGAAGAATATGTTATAATTTTACGGCGTTTCTTCTTGTTGCTAGGGTGAATTAATAAACTTGATACCAGTCCTTTCCGCTGGGATGGACTGAGCGAAAAATGGGGCCTGAACAAATATTGCCGCTTGGTGGCGCCTTACAACATTGCTTAAAAAATTGAAAAGTTCGATAGATTCACATGGTTAAGTGCTACTGCTAGTTTACTGTTAGCGTTACGGGATGATAGCAGTTTTTCGTTGTCTTAGTTTTTCTGTCGAGTTTGTGGTTTTTCTTATGTTAATTGATTTGATAGCTCTTCTGTATATGTTCGAACTTCCTTGAAACATCGATCTGACTCTGAGTAAGAAATCTTATTTGTTAGAATTTTTGTTTGTTTTTATATCATGGATTCATGGATAGCTTTTTATAGAATAAATCAGTTTAAATGATTTTAATAAAATAATGAATTGAAAACTAACAAAATAACATTAATGGCTGAGATGTTGATGTTTGTAATTAATCAAATTTGTTGATTTTAAAATTTAACACAAAGTAAAATTATAACTTAAGATTTTATTCATTTGGTTGGAATTGTTAATGTTAGTGTTACTAGTACTGTTACATTACCATTTTGCTTGGGCAATTTACGATTTCGCTGTTTGCTGTTTTACTATTTTTTGTTTGCTATTATACGGGGTGAAGGGTGATTTACTATTTTGCCCACAGGCAATAAAAAACTAATCCGCCTTGGCGAGGGAGTAATCTGACTTGGCTGGGAAGTAGTTCGCTCGAGCGAATTAGTAAATTGCACAAGTACAAAACAGGCGAGGTAATAAATCGCCTGGCTAATGGCAAAATAGTAATGCGAGATTTACTTTACAGATTGTTTGCCAACACAGTTGATTGATGCCCATCACTTACATATTGTATGATCTCATTTCAGATTGATGGTTTATATACTTCCTGAATCATCCCTGCTGCCACATTTGGAGTCATCATGAGGAACAGACTTGGGCATGCCACTACTCCGATCACTGAGAAGGCCTTGGAGAGACACAGTGCTAGTAAAGAGTCACGGCTAGCTCTCTCATGGGGCTTACTTAATCTCATTCTAGCTCTGCTATGCTTTATAGAAATGTAGGTGAAAAGGAAATACGCTTTGAGTGTAAATGACAAAGGTTTTCATTTTTTTGAACAAACAAAACTTTTGCCCGAATGCTTGTTTTTCCGTGTTTGATCTGCAGAGTAAATTTGTTCAAAAGCTCTGACGAAACATTAAACCTTTTGTGAAAAATACTTGACCGCGTCAGTTGACGACAGTTCACAGGTTGCTTGTGTGCTGTGCTAGAGGATATAAACAAAAAAAAATTTGACCCCAAGTCAACTGATGTATTATTACTGCAAAATTAATAGTTGGATTTGTTTTATGTTTTTTTTTGTATTGCAGAACTTTTCACTCGGTTGCTGACTTCTTCAACCTCCAACCTGAGTGGGTGTGGTACCCAGCCTTCTTTCTGGCCGTTTTGTTCAGTATTAACACTCTGATTGACCTTGCTAGATATGCCGTTCCCATAATACAGTGGACTCATCAGCCGATCGAACTATCCCCAAAGGAGAGAGATCTGTTGGGAGTAAACAAAAATGGTAAGGTCAAGCAACTATGTCACGTCACAGTCACAAGTGGTACCATTTTCCAGCGAGTTGAAAAACCATTCAACTAAACGGTGTGTGGTGTGTGTTGGTACAACTGCACAGAACTTTCTGATTGCTGTTCAGACGCAATCGCCACATGTTATCAGATTGCAGGCTGGTATACTTTATCAATTATTTTAAACAGTAGTGGATGATAATGAGTGGTCAGACAGTAGGAGGGTTGACTGCGTACTGTGTTGATGAACTCACCACATGCTGGTTTAGTTTATCTGGATTCATTGTCAGACAGTAGGAGGGTTAAAGGTTACCATACATAAAAAACAAAACTACATTAAGTGCCAAGGCGCCCCCTCAAAACTGTCTTTTTTTTTTCCTGCAAATTTAACCAACAGCTGTAGGTTTTAAGAACTCCACACCCTTCAGACCGCGGGTGATCTCGGCACCTGCAAACCTGAACACGTACGGAGCCAAGAGTGGAAGTCCGTCCATTCAACCCTCCAGCACATACCTGTACAGCAACCCGTCACTGGGCACGCCTCCCATGAGTTTCTACAACACTCCCCAGGGGGGCGGTGAGAGGTCGCACCACGTCTCCCCAGTGTTCTCATCGTCGTTTGTGTCACAGGGAAGCCCCTACGCCACTCCGCAGCATTCCCTCAACAGAACGGTATGTCTAGATTTGCGAATCTGCTGGAAAGTATGAACTTGAAAACAAGGTGTCCAAACTTGATGTAAATTGAGAAAAGAACTGCCCCAATATCTCTCCTTGAAATGTGAGGTCTTCTAATACAGGGGGAAACATTGTGCGACACAGTTTCCAATCCCTCTCATATTGTGATTAGTTGTTTGTATTTTATTCTTTAATTATTGCTCGACAGACACCGCACAGTAGCCCTCACACATCCATGTCTGGTATCTCGCCTTCTCCACTCCTACGTGACAGTAACAGCAGTATGCTTCTCAGAGCACGGCACCAGTCGTCTCCCGTAACACACTCTCCATGTAAGAAAACAGTTTTTGTCCAAAACTGAGCTTTTGGTGTGTTTTTTTTCAGAGAGTTTTACATTTAACACAATTTCTGATGATTACTGAAAGGAGGGGGTCGGGATCCACATATATTTTGGATTTTGTTTTAATGAAAATAAATTCTGTAAAAAAAAAAACAGCCTCAAAACAATTTATTCATCACAAAACAATTTATTTCAAGGGTCTCTTCAGTTTGCTTACTTTTGGCAGTTATAAGTCTTTCACTTTCCCATTGAATTCTTCATGTCTCTATTTTTGTTTACAGTAACATCGGATGAAATCATCACAGATCCGGCTGCTCTCAATACATATCTGAAATCTGTGGAGGAAAAGGAGAGAAAATACAATCTTGGTTAGTTCAAACAGTGTGACAAAATGTTGTATTAGTAAGAATCATTTCCGGAGAGTTAAAATTTAAGTTTTTGTACTGGGCCAATCTGCCAGAGGAAACGAGGCAGGTACGAATTGTTGGGAATGTATGAAATGAAGTAATCATTTGTTTCAGAGCTGTGACCTTGATTACAACTGTTTTCAGTATTTAAAAAAAATATTATTTAGGTGGTCGAGTCTAATCTAATCTAATCTAATCTAGTCTTTAGAGAAAGAGAAAAGGTGCATTGAGGATTTATCACTTTTGATTACGCGGTGTTTTTTGCCGAACTTGTTGCATTTGGTTCACTTTTTTCTCTCATCAACCTCCTTATTTTGGATGCAGGGAGCAATGAGTCTTCACCTAGTGGCAGCCCATCCTTCTGGGCTTACAATCGTTCGGCAACGGACTACACACCCTTCTTGCGTAAGTTCCAATACCAGCTGGCTATTCGGTCGCCCCAGTCGCCCGCGTCCCGTAACGATGACCCTGACTACCCGTCGACTTACGGCGCTGATACAGTCTGGGGACGGGTGGATGTGAGGAGGGATCTACTAGACCTGTGGACCGCCAATCTTCGCATGGTGAGACCAGTGGGCAATTTCTGTTCTGTATTTACATGTATGTGCTTTCCAAGTCCTAAGAAAAAAAATCCACTGGTACCCCCGGTTGAGAATTGAACCCTGACCTTTTTGCATTCTGCAGCAGATGTCTAGTCACTGTTACCATAGATGCCTGTTATAGTCCATAAGAAACGTATTTCTTGTCTACAATGCTTGATCCAAATCTTAGTTTTTTCGCCAGGGGTATAGATGTCCTGGTTTGCCAATAATGGTTAGTCAAGAGAAAGAAGGTTGGCCCAATCTCGTAACACTGTCCACAGTAAGTTAAAAAATGGATACTAGCTGAAGCAGAAAATGCTCCCATTTAGATGACAGCATTTTACAGGTTTAGGGAGAAGACTTTACTTGTGCTTGTGCCTCCAAGAAGTTCCAGAATTATCTATGGTGCTTTGTTGTTTAACGCAATTTGACGGCAAAAGCCTAGACTTTTTCGTGAGTGGTCATTCAGATTGGAAGTAGGAAGTAGCTTCTATTTACTCTTGACTGGGCTGTTCTTTTTTCAGTGGATATCTCAGACGATCTTGGTACCTCTGGCTCGAGCGATAGAGGAGTTGAATGTTACCCTGACCAAACTTGGAAGGGCAGAGTTGCAGATTGGAGGTAGACTTTCATACAATACTTCAAATTTTGATTCTTCTAACTAAGAGAGGTTTGCGGTAGCACCATGTGAAAATCTCTTTTGACTCTTTTGTCGAAGTTGTCTATTGCTGGCCAAACAGCCAGTTAAGAGAACACCTGCTTGAAAAGAGCTGAGTAAAGGAACAAATCATTTCACTGAAAAAAGATTTCGGACAAACTCCTTAGTTTGTCTATTTCCTCAGACTGTCTATTTAAACTTGTTTTCTCCCTTTTACCCTATACCTCCTCTCCCCCTACCCCCCAAAAAAACCTTTGCTAAACTTCTTATTCCATAGTTTTTGGTCTTTGAGTTTGACTTTGATTTTATTCATAACTTTAGAAGTCAGCATATCATCGCTACGTCAAGTTTCCCTCACAAAGAGTCAACTTGTGCCAACATTATCAATGGTACTGCCCTACCTGGATGTCTCGGCCAATCAGGAGTACGTTGTGCAGAGAATACGAGGCAAGTCCACTTCTTGCAGGGAGATTTAAGCTGTCCTTTCTATTTGAACTTGAGTTTTTGGGTTTTTTTCAAGGGAAGGTACAATGATTGGAACATAGTCATAATAGAATTTTTAAAACTTCCTTAGTTTGAAGACTGTCTAATCTTGGTGAAAACTGTTCCATCATAAGAGTGGAAACTTTGAAGAAAATAAAGCAGACGCTTTATTGAATAAAAACAAGTTCAACCTCTTCCTAAAAATAAACAACCAAAAAACCCTATACCTATACAGAGATGTTATATTTTCCTCTAAATTAGCAATACCTCCCATTGGGTTGCAACACTAGTCTAAAAAAAAAAGAGAGATTTGGTTTTGGGGTTCTAGTAATTTTCACACAGAAAACACAGTCACCTGAGAAGGTTTTGAGAAGTAAATATAACAATTCAGATTATCTAAATACCTCTGTCTACTTTGGTTTTAAAAGATATTGGAAACACTTCTAAACATTTTTATCCATGGTTTTTTTAAATCTTGGCACAGATTTAGCATCTGGGGGATGTATAAGCGATTTCCGGTGGAACAAAGGAGCAGACTTCAAAGGGCGGAAATGGGATGAAGACCTACCAAACGACAGCATGGTAACGTTTTGTTTATTTACCTCACAAAAGTACATGAACTGTCCTTGCTGAATGCCCCAGACAGTACCAATGCTATTTATAATATGTTCCTTCAGGTGAAAATATCTTGGGAGGGAAATGCAAGGCTCTGGTCCGAGGTGGAATTCGAACCGGGGTCCACAGAGGTGAAAGGCAGGGGAAAAAAACCACTCGGCCAGCCCGATATGAGAAGAAAATACGTCATTGGTTTTTTTTTTTCCGACCTTGTAGTTTGCAAGACAAATATTGTTAAGCCTGTCATAATATATCATCCATCTTACTCATCCATCCCAAACTTGACTACAGCACACTAATAAGACCACTCAACCACTTCACTTGGAATAATGCCACACTCAGTAGTATTATCGTTCAAATAAATATCGTCTCTTTTGACGCAGATGGTGATGCATATGCTGTGTACATATTTGGACTTCCAACTACCCAGTGATCCCAAGTACTGCGATGGCAAAACCTTTGCCAGTCAGTACTTCATGAAGACTCCTGATAAACCAGGTACAAATCTAACCGATCTTTCTGCTATTGAAAACATCTGTTGGCAAAAGTAACAAAGAATGAACAAATTGTTTTTTCGGAAAAGCGTATTCATTCATTTGCATCTTCTTTAAGAAATCTGTGATAGTTTTTCGGAAAGAGGTGGGCACAATCGTGTGAGAATTTGCAAGCGACTTCTTCCACCAGTCGGTAACATTTGACTTTATATTTTGGTTGGTAACCTGTTACGGTTGATTGTGTAGGACACAAGGAATATCTGAAGGAAATGTTCAGCTGCTTAAACAAGTTCAAAAAATAGTTAATGGCCTAACATTTCGACCCTAGCAGAGTCTTTCTCGAAGGCTGAATGCTTAAATAAGGTTTAAGTATGAACAGAATAAATAACAGAATAAATGTTTTCACTATGTGGGGAACTACTTAATATACCCAGGATATTGGTCAACATATGGCTATGGTTGACCCCAAGTTTGAAATTCAATATACATTCCAACTGTCCACTCCATGCAAAGTGACAAGCTGTCATCTTTTGTTGTGATTGTTTCTTGCTGTGCAGATCTGAAGAAGAAGGACCAGCTGTTGTTATTTCAGACAAAGATTAACCCCCCACATTACAAACTAATCATCGGTGATGACACTTGGGATCTACCGAAGGTAAGAGCTTGAGTTTCCAAAGCTTTTACTTAGCCAAGGTTTCTCAAACTTTAATCACTAGCCAAGAACTCCATGGGGAGAAGACAGAGAAGTTTCTATTGTAGATGTGGGAGAAAAAAACCCAGAGAATTATTCCAGGGAAAATCCAAGCAATCGGCTAGGGACTGAAAACCCCCAAACCAAATCCACATAGTGCCCCGGGCGGGATGCACTCTCAGCATGGTGAACATGGTGAGCATATCAGTTGCTCCTGTGAGATCAAGAATAGAGGTGTTTGGGACGCGATCATACCGGGGCCCAATTTCATAGCGCTGCTTACCGGTAAGCAAGTTTTTGTGCTAACTGTAGCAGAAAAATTTGCTTAAGCGTAAGCGTATTTCACAGGTTAGCGAGAAAACTAGGCAGCCATCTTGCGCGTTCACCACGAATTTGCCTAGTTACGTCATTCATTTCCATACAGTAAGCACCGGAAGGTTAGCATGCCTTTTTGTGTGCTTACGGTTAGCAGCGCTATGAAATGGAAATCGCACAGTAAGCACAAAATCGGCCGCTAAGCAGCTCTATGAAACTGGGCCCAGGAGATGCCGAGTATGGAATGAAGGCAAGGGAAATGACCTAAAGTCAAGGGAACGCTCCTGGAGACTTTACATGTTCCAGGACTCACTGCATTTGTACTCGGCACTCAAGATACAGTAATTGTGTTTTTGTTTTGTTTTTCATTGATCACCCCAGGGTCGCAGCAACATGTTTCAGGCCATCCTGCTGTTTTTGCATCATGTGAAAACCAAAGAGCATGGCATGCTTGGGTTAGTATCTTCAATAAGGTTAAGCAACCTTGTAGAGACAATAGGGGCTTCCTGTGGCTTAAGCCAACACACAGATAGCCACAACAAACGGCTACAGCAATTTTCACCATACGGTTTAAGTGATAAAAAAAAAACAGTGTTTCCTCTTGCTCTTCTCAACAGTAAAATAGACCATGCAATTCTTCCACGTATTCGAACATTTTGGGGACCACTTTGGTCCTAGGTACATTGCTTTAAAACGTGAAGGAAACAAACTCGCTCACTTTAACGGGTCTCAATGTGCGCAAGAGTTGCACAGTCTATGGTCACCATGCCATGGATTGACTATTCTGCAGCTTTTGTCTCTGAATCCACTCTCTATCATATCGAAAACAAACCAAGATCACATTTTCTATCTGTCAGATCTAAAATAAACTCAGAAGTTAATTCTTTTTAAAAGACATCTTCACTGGAGACAGAAGATTAGTGAAATCGGCCATGTTTTTGTGAAAAGCAACGATTATACAGGACAAAAAACCATGGTATATTGAGGAGGAGTATGGTTGGCAGTGTATGGGATTTGTTATACATTTAGGTAATTGGCACGATATCAAATTTATTGTTGTTGCTTTTATTTATTAGGCCTTTTGACAAGGAAGCAACATACAAGCAGTGAAAAATGTAAAAATAAACGTACAACAAGCAAGATGTACAAAGTCATTTTAGTGAAGAGGTTTCAAAGAGGGAGGGCGTGGATAAACAAAAGTGTGCTTGAACACTTTGACTTGAAAGCCTGCTCATCCACTCTTAGTAGAGCTGCTCAAAAGCTTATTTGATATAAAGTCGTTAACTTATTTACGTAGTTGAGACAGTGGTGAATGAATCAACTTATCAAAAGTGGTATGTGAGGCAACTGTAGTTGTGATGTGAACATTTCTCGTTTATTTTCGGTTGACCCGTGCATTAATGTGTGATGAGCACTGTGTACTCAGTGATTCTAATTCCTGTGGGGAAAAATCCCACAGTCTACTCTGGTGGGATTCAAACCCATGCCACCCTCAGTTTAGGGCAGGTGTCTTAACCACAAGACCACCAAGCGTGCCCACTGATGAGAGGTCAATTTGAATCCTGTAATTAGTAGCGGGTACTGCAAACAGCTTAATTGATGTCATAATTGCATTGGGGATAAAGCATCGTACTTTGGTATTCCTTTTACACTGAAATGTCCTGAACATGTGGTGTGGTGGCATAATAAAGTTGTGTTTGAATTATTTGTTTTGGTATTAATATATTTCTGTCTTTTCTTTTTTCTTCAGACGGGTCAACCTTGGAATGTCCGGAGTCAATATACTATGGGTGATTGATGATGAATGAAATGCTTCAAGATGTCACAGGAAGGTAGTCTGGTGCTCTTTTGCCATAATACATGTATAGCCATAGGATAAATGATGGAACCCACACATGCTGTGTCGCAGCTGCGAGATTTAAAGTGTCAGAAAATCCAAAGGAACATGAGAACATTTCAAAAGGGGAAAGAAGTGTACAAAATCACCGTTTGAAAAATAAGTTTGGATGGCCAAGGAAAGTTTGGTAACCATATAACATTGTACAAAATCAAGTGATCAGAGAGAGAAAGTCAGGTGACTGGAGTGAACCAGAGAATTAGAGAAAGAAAGGTGTTAAGGTGTTTATAAAAAGTCAAAGAGAGAGTCGGCTGACCAGAGAATGTCGGACAGTTATAGAAAGTTAGCTGACCAGAGAGTCTGCTGATGAGAGAGAGTCAGGTGACCGGGGAATGGCAGAAGATTACAGAAAGACAGTTGACGAGACAAAGTGGCAGTTTGTATAACAGCTGTGAGTATGGAGTGAAATTTCGTTTGAATATTAACGTGAAACATTTGATTGTAAGAGATACAGATGTTTTATAATGGTTAAGCTAGCATGGTACAAGCGTTTTAGGCAAAATATTTAACATGGTTTTTTTTACCTGCAAGGCAGTAACAGAAAACACTTGAATAGTGGCCTTTTTTCATGGATTTGCTTTATTCAAATGTAATAAAAAGGATACTTCGTTTATAAATATAATGCACAAAACTGCAAACCAGTTGCATTGTTATCTTATTAGTGAGAGGTTTTCGGATGGGGGGAGGGTACGAAAATGATTTGCCTAAAGACAACCAGATGACAAGAAAAAAAGAAATGGTATAATTTGACAGTGACGACAAGTCGATCCGTTGTGCACAAATTCTTTTTACCAAAACCATCTCAGGAGTTAAGCATCTAAGAATAACAGTGACATAATCCAAGAGCCAGGGTCAATCCATGTAAATCTTTCACCATTTCAGTCTGTCCAGTCCAATTAATGGATGGGTACGAGTATGATGTGCCTAAAGATGACCAGAATAAGAATAGTAAAAGCCCCCTGTTGACTGTTTCTGTCCCATCCAATTAAAGACAACTGCGTTAACTTCTACAAAGTAGTCGGTTTTTTTAAGCCACCAAATCAATAATCCATGAAGCCATGAACTTGTTAGTGTGACTAATATTTGCAGAAGAGAATTGATGGTTTTTGGTTGACCATTTTTTTTAAGGGTATTGTTTGATAAGTTCAGTTTATTGATGTAAAATGAGTGTAATCTTCTTTTAAAAGTAGTTCCGTCTGAATTAAAATTGCCAATATTTATGTGGCGCGTAATATTTGTTAGAAACAAATACTTGAGGTTGAGTTTGATATATGTGTCATGTCTGTTTACAACCCAGTGCATACAATTACATGTATGGGGCCTGTGCACAGGAGAAGTGTCACTCTTTCAGTGCCAAGACCCATAAAAACATGTTATCACGAGCGGGCATTATCACTCAAGAAATGCTATTGACTTTGGGATGTACCAAGGCAAAACAAATCAACAAGATACATTTTGTTTGGTGAGAAAGACTTTTTCTTCTAATACAGAATTTCCAAAAAGCTGGACATTTTGATTGAATATCATCAAAATTTAGGAATGAACTACAAATTATCTGCACAATAAGGCACAGACCATGTACTTGAAATAAATAAAAAATTACGTCATCAAACTTTTGGGGGTTTTGACCAAAATTGCATGTGAAGGGTATCAAACACAGTGGCATTTTACACCCTTTTAACCTGAGGTTATTAGAGACTTGTAGACAGAATTAGTCCACATAATTGTGGCCAATCCTGTAGCTTTGTTTTTTTTCGGGTGATGTAAACCTGAATTGTAAATATATATATGAGGGGTTCTGGGTGTAAACAAGGGAGTAACTTAGGTCCGCAAGCCACTTTTCAGGAATTTTCACATTCCTTAAATCTCATCCCTGTGCAAGTCAAGAGTGAAAGAAGAGGGAACATGAGTTGTGGTTCTGAACTGGGCACATTTTCATAGAGCTGCTTAAGCACAATGACAATTAGCAAAAACACAAACAGTTTTGTGCTTATCAGAAAAAGGTTACTGTCCTAAAAAAATTCAAATGTACTGGCCCCAATTTTATGACTCTGCTTACCGCTGAATTCTGCACTTGCGATCACCATTCTCCGCTTACTGTGCAAGGGCCATATTTCAAAAATGCCTAGTAACATGGAGTACAAACACCCACAAGCAAAAATTTCCTGCTAACCTGTGAAATACGCTTTACGTAAGCGCGGAATTCCCTGCTTCCGTAAGCGCCGATTCTTTGCTTACGTTAAGCAGAGCCATAAAACTGGGCCCTAGTCCCAGTTTTACGACGCTGCTTTTAATTGCGGAATTGTGTGCTAACAGCCCTTAAAATGTGCTTTACAGGAGGCTGTAAGTGCATAATTCTGTGGCAATAAGCAGTGCCATGAAATTGGGCCCTGTGCAACTGGTTTCCTGCTAACTTTTGCTTAGCAGATGCTTAAGCAGCTCTTGGAAATTAGGCCACGGTTCTCTGGCAAATAGCAACTACAGCGCTGACTGGTGGTCAGAGTCAATCTGTATCATTTTATCCCAATTATCCAGACAGGGTTGAAGTAGATATAGGTGTCTGGAACTAGATCTAGCTCCAGGTTGTTAGGTGGCGAGACCACCCTCTGGTTGGTACCCAACCATACCTTTAATGCTTTTACACTAGGAAATCATAGGAAATCACCTAGGTTAACAGACTGTTGACCTTTTCAAATGACAGCGTACATTGCCACCTAACAGTGACTATGTTCACTCTGGCTGATGTTACCGCCTTTACGCAGGCTCATAAATTACGTCTTTTTGCCTAGCAACTATAGTCAATTCCTTCAGAGGAAGTGTGTAATTTGCAATCGCCCTGCGTCATTCAGGCACTGAACAGTCGTTTTATTTCACGTCACACACACACACACACACACTAACATAATGTCTAGACAATGTTCCCAAAGGTAAGATTGTAGATTATTGTCAGATAAATTCTCCTCACAGACTCTGCTTGCAATGAAGTCCGGTCCCACTTTTACAGAGCAAGGCAGCATCACATAACACATAGATAAAGCTGCTATTTAAAAAATTAGGAGGGAACCTGTTAGAAGTAGTGTCCATTACCAGGCAGACTGACTGGTAACCTGTGTTTGCTAAGCATTGTATAATTGTGCTAAGCAGTGAAATTACCCACCTCCCCACCCCCTCCGTGATAAATTTGAGATTCAACTGTGATCCCTGGAGGATGTATTCAGTCAGCAGTAATAACCTTCCAGTTGGAGGTTCCACTTGCCAGCAAATAATTCGCAACAAATCCAGTTCCCTTCATCTGTTGGCGTTAAATTATGTTTCCACTTTGACCAGCATATATAGGATGTATTCAATTGAATTGAAAACGTCTGTGGGTGAGTACAAGGTGGTATAACAAGGGAAAGTGGGAGGGGTGTTCACTTTGTAATTATGGCTACCCTGGATCGATGCAACAGTCTGAGTGAACTCTGCCTGGAATCCCAAGCGTACTGTAGTAACATCTGTCTGAAAATTCAAACCTACACATCCTGTGCTGTAGGAATTAAGGAGCGTTTGGTTGTTTATTAAAGCAACAAATCTTGGCACATCTTCATTTTTGGGCACTACAAATTATAAACGAAATTAATTCTGTGTGAAATGCAAGTCGCCATGCTCACAGAAATGGTTCAGTCTGCACAAACAATACTCTGTATTTGTGCCTATTAAGCAGTGTTTATCTGACCACCCGAGTAAGATTTTTCTTAAAATAACCTAAATTCACATGACATTAGCTTTTACTCATTGTGGAATTCTTACGAACAAAAAGCGTTGTGTGAGTTTTGTGCCTGTCATGGCAAATCTTATCGTAGACATTGCAGAGTCCCCCTTTCCCCTCTACACACAAATATATCCACAGGTTTATCAACAGAGAATCACAGATCCATAAAGGAAAAATAAACAGCAAAACCAAACTCCAACTCCACACCATAATACTGTAGGGAATCATTCATTAAGTCAGGTAAATTTCACTGGTTACACACTTATTTTCCGAAACCCCAATTACATTCCCAAACCCCAAACCCCAACCCTCACCCTAGCCCATATAGATCATGAGGAGTAATCAAATAGGGTTCTGGAACATGGGGTGTCTCAACATATAGAGCCATTTCACTCACTGACCTGAGCTTTTATATGCAAATTCAAAGTCAATCTTAATTTCAACCAACTAAAGATGACACCGACATAGCCTTGACCAACACCACCAAAACCTAATCCCTAAAAAAGTTGTGCAGCTTGAGCTTCAAGGAATCGTGAGTCTGCAAATTTTGCAAGTTTCACTTTCTGTAACAATATTTCAACAAAATGTAACATATTTTGGGGCCTGTGGTGACTGCTGAGTCACCAGTATCACCCCTCACAAGAAAATAAAAAAGACAAATTTTCACAGGAAGTGCTGGAGATCTATAGGTAGTTCAGGGACAATCTATGTTTAAAAAAAAAAAAAGAACCTGTTTTGCTGTCAGATCTTTAAGGCTGCTTGGTAAAACTGGCCTTGGGTGGAGCTCAAATGACAATTATTGTTCTTCCCTTTCTTTCTGTTGGTATCATTTCGTAGAATATTTTCATTCGAAAACCACACAACCTGCGTGTGGAACTCTCTGCATCGTGTCAATGGTGGCGCCAGCTAGAAGACGCCTTGGGGCGGGGAAGAAAGGGCTGGTGGGAAACAGGGGCAAGCTTCAATTATATTTTGTCAAACAAAGATTGAAAGGGATAGTACATCATTAGTTTTGGAAAGAGTAATTTCATTCCCATCCTCTAGTTGCCAGAAAATGAGTAATTCCAATCAAAAATTTCACGTGGTCACACTGAAATGTGGAAAACATTGCAAATTGCTTTATGTTTCGTTGGAAATTTGTTCACAATACAATATGCTTATTTCTATTGGTGCAATCAAAAAGCAAGCAGGGGTTTTGGGGTTTCTCCCCAAAAGCCATTTCTTTAACTTTGAAGGACGAAGCATTTTATGGTTGAAGTGTCTTGCTTAAGGACACAAGTATCAAGACCAGGACTCGAACCCACACCACTCTGCTGATCAGAAATACCAGAGCTTGAGCCCAGGTGTGCTTGACCGCTCGGCCATGACACGTCAAATACAATTGGAACAGTTAACAAACTTCAAAATAATCAGTGAACTTTCAGATAGAAGTTTGTGAAAGTTTTTAATTATCAGTCACTTATTGTACTCTAAGGATTTTTTTATTAATTACATTTTTTAAACTCACATAAAGCCCTAAAAACAGTTCTTAATGCGATTACTATCAGTATACTCTCCTGCACAAGTTGCCTGTGCCACAAAATTCCACAGCAGACTTTGGAGACTGCAGTACACAAAAGGCTATAGGTTTTCCTGATAAAAGCAGCCACACAAACAAAAGAAACCTATAACCCTATAATACTAATGTTAGACTAGAAGGTATGCTAGTTTGTAGCAGTCTGTGGTACTAATGTGTATTTTGACACCAGGAACCCAACTGGTACTCCCGTAATTGCAGACTTTTAAACTTGTTGTACTTGCCAAAAACTATAGAATGTAATGAACTTAGATAGGGTGGTGCAAGGGATGAAGTGGACTACGTTATTAGAGGGATGGTAGAACTCACACTGGGTACATTTAAATTCCTCACAATTATCATGCATATTCATTAAAGTGACCTGTGAAAGTTTAATCACAGCAAGGGTGGACACAGAAAGAACAATTTATAAATGCACTTTTTTTAGCCAAGCAGGCTCCTCAATGTGCCTTTATTATTACTCCTGTTCATCAGTCCTTAAGCACTAATGAAACCCTCTCAACTGCTTAGGAGTATGCAGCACCGGCTGTCGAATGGGAGCTAATCAATCACATCAACAATGTCTACCCTCGCAATATATTAAGCTTCTGGGTGATGAGAAACAGTATGGTTACGTGGTTTGCTTAAGGAAACAACTGGGATTCAAACCAACAACTCCGAAGACTCACTGCCACCAGAACTGTAAAGTTTGATATAGTCCACCTGGCTACAACATGCCGAATATCAGATTATAAATGATTCTCAAAGAAACATTGCAGGTGAATTTGAGACCTACATTTCTCAGGATACTAGTGTTATAGTATAAAAAATTTAAAAAAATATGCAAGTCGCCAAAACTGAACTGTATCCATGTATCCAAGTGACGCTGTATTTTTGGTAATGAGCATCTGCAAACAGTTTAACAATTTGTGGGTGAATCATATAATCGCAAATAACTTGTTGATCTTGGCGTTTGTTTCGCCACCGTGATTAACGATTTAGAATCGGAGGGAAACGAGACCAACTTAAGCAATTAAGAGTCAAATGTCAACCCTGCATGCCCTGGAAACAACTAGGACACCACAGTAGGCATAATTAACTGTGACAAAGTCATCTGTTTCACCTTTGAAAGAGCCATTTGAAATTGTCGTGGTAAGATTTTCTTTCTGGTGAGGTTTGTGGTCACACCATGCGCATACACAAATCTCTCTTATGAGTTGCAGTGGTTCTAAAAAAGTAAGCAGTGGTGAAACAACTTCACCCAAGGGTTCCCCCCGATTTGGATACCATTGATACCCTCAATGGGAGGAGAGTGCTCCAATCAGGGGATAAACATAACTCAAATTGGATAGTTTAGGTGACAATGGCGAACGGTCCCTGTGAGCGGCAGTACATGTAGCACTGCCCTATCCTGGGAGGGAATTAGTCATACTGCTAATGTTCTGATCTACACGTGCACTTTCTTCATCATTCCCAGATAATTTGTCGCAATTGGTTGAGGTTAGCTGAACCTCCAGAAGCTCATAGATGGACTCTTTGATATCATACCATGGCACTAATCCTCTGGGATATTATTGTCAAGACACCTCCATAACCAATGTTGCTTATTTCGATTGCCGCAATCAGAATAAGCCCAATGTGAAAAATCTATGAATTCACAAGCTTGATTGTATAGTTTGTTCATAGAGAGATAAAGGATGAGAGTTGATTTATTCTATCACCGAAGGTAAATTGAAAGGTAAACTAAATTGAAAGAACACTAGGGGTCGATTTCACAAAACCCTTCCTAACTTAGGACTAGTCCTAGGCATTGCTAGGAGATAGGACTAGTCCTAAGTTAAGACCAGTTACTGGTCCAAAATTCAGATAAGACTAGTCTTATCTCTTTGTGAAATCGACCCTAGGTCTCATAAGAACTGCCCCCTGCCCCCTACAGCAAAAGCAATCCTGTGTATACCACAGAGAGCAAGAATGGACTAAAGTAACTAATATTAATAATACTGGACATTTATAAAGCGCCATTTACCACAGGATGCAAAGCACTCGAAGGAGAAGAGAAAAACAGAAAGTCAAGGGGAGGCAGATAAGAGAAACCCAGATTACATGGCAACAGAGAATTGATAAAGGAATTTCTAATAATATGATGCAAGAGAAAGATGAAGCAGTATTCTCATCATCAGTGGTGGCATCCAGGGGAAGGGAGTGCATTACTCTAGGGCAAGATGGAGGAAAATGAACAAGCAGTGCTCAGCAGTAGTTTTAGAGGGATAATGTTATTTTAACATGTGAAGACCATGTGAGGCAAAGCTCTGGAGACAATCTGTCATCAAGTCACCTCCAACCCCACTCATAACCACACCACCTCTTAACTCCCACCTCACCCCTCCTAATAACAAGCCATCCTGGCACATTAGTAGAAATTATCAGTGGATTGGACTCGAGCGTTTGCAGCTAAATCATCAGGATGAGAGTTTGAATCCCAGCGATGACACTTGTGTCCTTGAGCAAGACAATCGCTTCTCTACACCCAGGGGGTAAGTGGGTACCTGTGAGGGCAGAGATGGTTCTTGAAGTTGAATTAGCTTGGTGTGCTACATACTTGGCAGCAGGGGCTGTATACTCCCAAGGGAGATGAGATGGTTTAAAGATTGAAATAATTGGCCCGGTGACCAGGGGTGATAATGTTGGAGCACCATCAGCATCACCGAGTGTCGGATTTGAGTGCTACATAAGAAGCCACTATTATTATTATTACTAAATCTCTTCCTCCTGGAGTTCAAGTAAAGCCAACAAGTTCCCAATAGCATAGCTTTCACCGTACACACACCGTCAACTCGCCACTGAAACAACTCCTGGCCCAGTTGGAACTCAAGGTGTAATTGGAAGCATGTGGGAATGAGCTCATACACGTTGACAGCCTCCCTCTGTGGTTTGGCTGGCTTTTGACCACAAATTACCATAACAGGGCAGCCCTGTGATGTTATTTGTTTTAAATAATAACATGAGATTTTCAAGGACGTCCCATGATGAGTCACTTCTCATAGGTAATGTTGGTGATTACCTTAAATAGCAAGAGCAATGTAAAGGCATACGTAATCACACTGGGTTTTTTATTGGGGGGGGCGGGGCTTCTAATAATAATATTCTTTTCAATGTGCCAGGCAGTTAACACTTCCCTTCTAATCCATGCAGCCAAATTTAACTCCACACAAATTGATACAACACAACCACGGCTGAAGTTACTTTGAACAATCAATATAGTCTGGTAATCGACTCCCAGGCACACAAGTTTCGAATTCAAGTCACCACAGTTTGAGTCACGTAAATTCAACACCTTGTAATGATTCAACATTCGGTCACTATCAAAGTAGACCATTTGTTTACAAAAAGAATGCAAGATTCACACATGTATAAACAATGGCTCCAATCATCAGTATACATCTTACTACATCCAGTTTTTGGAGGACTCAAGTCCGGTTTCCCCCTCGGACTCGAACTCAGCAGACAACAAGGACTCAGACTCGAACTCGGACAACACAGAGACTCGACTACAACACTGCTACACCCACTACAATTTGAAATCCATCGATGTCGACATCATGTTCCACCCATCCACTTATCTACTCTGAGGCAGTGGAACAAAATTAGCAGGACAAGTTCTTCTCAGAACTAATTTCTACTCAAAGAAAGTAGATAAACACATATGGCAAACTGAACACTGCAAACATCTTCATTGCTAATGCAGCCTAACTCTCTAGGCTGTCAAAAGAAAAGAGAGTGAAACAATTTTATGGTTTACTTTCGCGTAATTTATTTTTGCAAGACCATCTGATTATTTCAGTCACAATTATTTTATGTTAAGCATACATTATCGATTAAAAAAAAAATATGGAAACAATTTTCAAGTTTGCCAATGAATCCAGCATTGAATGTGAAGACGCGAAGATAAAATAATGTCGGGACCAATGAAATTGAACCTGGGGCACGCCCAGTGCATTAGCACCTGTGCAAGTCCTCATTGAGGAAATTTATGTGCACAGATATTTTGCATACATGGCATATGGCGTCACAAGTCCAACAGCGCCCTCACTGAGGTAAATGAAGACTTATCATACGCCCATGTCACATTGTATTGATATTTTGAGTCTATTACTATTATCAGAGGCTGACAGGAGATACAGGCAAAGATCAAGCCCAAGGTTCGTGCTTGTTGTATTTCTATGGCTGCTGGATACAATTTCATACAGCTGCCATTGACCCCAGGCTGGACGCTCAGCACACTTACACGCACCTATCCTGTCCGCTATTTGGCAGTAAAAAATGTACGTAAAGGAGTTGACTCCTAAAATGGCGGATGGTAGACGAGCATTGTGCAGGGGTGCGTTCCAAATGTGCAAGGGATCAATAAGTACACACAATTGCTATGAGCAACAAAGAGTGTTGGTTAGGAGAAACAAGTTCCCAACAAAAATGAAATGTACCATTTACTGTTTGTGACTGCAGGGTTACAAGCCTAGTTTTTGATAAGCAAGTTGAAGTTTGCTTTCTCCAAACAAATTCTATATTACATTTGAAAAGTGGGTAACCTAGACACAAAGTGTAAACATTGACACAGTGTTTTGGTTGGTAACCTTTTTCTGGTGTGCACAGTTGTTTTGTGCTCAACTAATTTTGGTGCTTAAGCAGGTCTTGGTTTTTTTAAAGTTACTTTATTGCATACAAGACCCAGGATGTCAATCAAGCCCACATACATTGGAAAAAGATAATCACCGAGGACAAATCAACACTTACTGACCTCCATGAGGCCTTTGCAGATGTGCCATGTAGCTACCCCACCTGCCACTTTGGGAGACAAATTACCAAAAAGACACGTAAAACTTTAAAAGTTTGCATCCGTACACCCTTCTGAAACTACTAACCCTCTGAGATGTTTTAAGAGAAAAGCTGTACATGTACCAACATTATGCACATTTAGATGAATTAGCACTTCTCATCAACAAAGATGAGAGAATAGCATTAGATTTATATATCATTGTAGCTTGTGCACACTAAAAGTTCCCCCTGCTGCAGAGAAACAAGATAATTTTCACCAGACCTGAAAATCGTTGTCGATACAACTGCGTATAAATTGTGCGTTTCTTGAATGATAGAGCACTGTCACATTCAGTGGACAGTTTTGTTCATGTTCTTTTTGCACATCAAATAACCTGTAAGGATAAAGTATAATACTTTTGCGTATATTTGAGAAAAAACTGCAGTTGGATACAAATTTATTATAAACCTAAAATGTAATTTGTATATAAATTCTTAGCCATGAGTTTATCGTGTTTTGATTAAACTATAAGGCCTAGAGATAATGAAAAACAAATAATTAAGTGCAGCATTGCCTGAAAAATCGAGGAAAAAATGAAATATTTAATGCTTAGTACCCAGGCATTTATAGCTTCACATTTACTAACATTTGGATGCCAGCCAAATCCACTTTGTACATATGTGCCTGGTACCCTGTCACAGCCAGCTGTAAACATCTGCCAAATAACATGTAGTTTTATATATTTGATTCTTAAAAAAAATAAATAACTTCCTGATTAAAGTGAAGGTACAATGCTGATATTTGAAAACACATAATCAATTTTCAATTCTTGCCATTTAAGGAGGAAAATTATCAAGAGTTACTTACTGAGTTGAAAACAATAAGGGAAGAAGCTTTCTTGTTTCAGTGTCAATATGCCACTGTTCACAAAATGTGGCCGAAATCTCAACCAAGCGACTTTGGCTACTGCAATGGCTGTTGGCTGCAATGACAAAGACTTTCTTTACATTCTGGCCATAGCAACAGCCGAAGTCATTAATTCAGAAATGGCTACTTTCTCATAGACCTCACAATGGTCCATTTCCAAATCGTGGCTATGGCTTAGTTATACTTTGAAAACAACAAAATAGTTGGTGGCCAGACGTTTTTACCCTAGCACAGTCTTTCTCAAAGCTTTCAAGAAAGTCTCTGCTAGGGTCGAAACGTCAGGTCACTAACTTGTTTTTTGCATTTATTTATTTATTTTTTTGCATTAGCTGTTTGCAACAGCTAATACTATTTTTCATATTTTGAAAACGTGTGATTTCGGTACAGGGCTTCCAAACAGTCAAACCGAGCCTAAGCTACACCCCAAGCCCAGCCCATAATTCCGGAAAAAGGTCCTATGGTGCCTCCCGGTATTTGTTGGATGTCCTGTCTACAAGCTTAAAGTATATGTTGATTTGCAGCATACTATAAAGACACCAGACCATTTTTTTTTCATCCAGCCTCAATTAAAATGGGAGACAAACTTAACAATTGCACATGACCAACCAACATGACAAAAATGGAATTTCCCATTGGAGTTTCGTAATCAAATTGTGTCAATTTTATACCTCCACCTTCACTTACATAATGGCATTACAAAAAATATATGGGTACGTATAGCAGCGTTGTAAAAATTTATGTTAATAGCATGCTTTAACTACTGGTGAAAACTAATCAGTAAAATGGTTAAAACTAAACAAGTTAATATCCTAACTAACGGTATATAAATGTAAACTTGTGTTTAAAGTTATCATAATTGCATTAACTGAAGTACAACTTCTTTTGTCTCATTCCACTAATCATAAAAAACATCTGGAAATATAATTTGTCCGTATTATATACAACAATTTAAGGTGTGATTTGAAATATTCAGAATATATACACATAACTAGGGTTATTTCACAAATTACACCGGTTCAACCAGTTTAACGACAGTAAACTATGATTAAATTATTAGTAAACAATCTGGGCTCGATTTCACAAAGCACTAAGATTCATCTTAAGAGATGAGTTGTCAATATCACAATAGTGATTTGGATTGTGTCATCACACTTTGCTTGGCAATTACGATTGATGCACAATTAAGATCAATATCATAGTAACTTTTTCTTAAATCGGCCCTCAGGAACCCTATAATGCTAATAACAGAAAGTTTGACGATGGCATGGACTGATGGTGCCGATGATGACCGAAAAAATGGTCTGGGAATGTAGCTGTGTAGTTTGAATGTTAATATACAATTTTTATAACAACACATCAAAGTGATGAAAAGATGTTGTAAATGAGACTCTAACTTAATGCAACTAGATATCCCATGTACAATTATATACAAAACAAAACCAAAAACATGAAATCTAACTTCCGCACCTTTTATTTATACCAAATTCAACGGCAAGCCCCTAACACATTTCACCAGGGGATTGATTCATAGGTGATGGTAATTTCTAACCTTCAAGAAAGTTTTGTAATATGTATGGGACATTTTCCAAAAAATTTTGTTTGCCGATCATATCTGACATAAGAATGCTTTGGAATTACTTCTACAACAATTAATTTATTTATGTATCAATAAACTAACAAAAATAAACAGTCAATCAATTAATCAGTTAATTTATTTTAAAAGAAAATAGTCAATGTATTTATCTTTACTGCACTGTTTACGGGTTCCTTACTGATTTCTCATGGTCAGTGTTACATGAAAAATATTAAATAAAATGAATCTTATTTCAAAAAATGTTGTAATATGATAACTATTTCAATACCTTCAAGGGTTGTTTTGATAACATTATTTTTCATCAATGAGCTGCAGATTAAACATTTACGTAAATGTAGTTTATTAATTTTATTTGTTTATTAAAAGTCACTTACGTATATGCATGTCTGTACAAGGTATAAGAAGCAATGTTATTCATGATTACATCATTCGGCAATTATTCCATCTTCAATTAGTAAAAACTATATTAGACAACAATTATTTACAACAATCTACTAGAAACTGAATACAGTATTTACATTTAATCTTAATCTTATTAAGACATGTGTTTCACAGCATAATCCTGGAGTTTGTGGCACCTGTAAAATTGATAGAAAATGAACACAAATTAATTATGAAATGGTTATCTGGAAGCATACATTCATTGCAATCCTTTAGTTTATAAAAATTAACACCAAATAAAAGATAGGTAGGCCTATATTGGTTTGTGGAAGCACGCACTATCATTACAATCCTTTAGTTCATAAAAATGAACACAAAATAATAGATAGGCATAATACTAGTTTTTGGCAGGGCACAATCATTAAACTAATTTCGTTCATAAAAAAATGTGCCCTTGCTGCCCTTTCTTGAACAACTTTGTACATCAAATAACCTTGGCCTGCCCATGGTTAAAACTACTGTCTTGAAAGAGTTTGACAACCATCAAAATTGCATTTATCATTTTCATAATTGCAGCAGAGCATGTTAAATGTATGTGTAAGAATTAAATATAACAATTGGCAAATGAAATCAGTGAAGGCACTCTAGAATGTCTACCAAAAGTCTGTTCTATTATTATTGGTATTATCTTTCTGGTGATGAAACCAGATGGGCCCTCATACAGCATATAGCACTGTGACCAGTAGGCCTGAAGATACCTGTGTAGAGAAGATGATGAAGAAATGTCAGTTTTAGATGTGGGAGGAAAATCCCCAAATAGGGAAAACTCATGCAATCATGTTGGGATTCATCACCCAATCCTACATGCAAGGCTTCTGGTCTGGGATTTTCAACCAGGGTCCACAGAGGTGGAAGGCAGGGGAAAAAAAACCCACTGAGACAAACTGAATGCCCCAAAACATTTCATGTGTGGGGTGGTGCATCATACCCGATGTGTTATACTGGAGACTTCTGTGCCCTAATAGAGGACGTAGACCTCTCAACTACATCGACGTGATTGGCAAAGAAACAGAGTCTGAAATTGAGGACCTTCCGAACATGACGGGGGATCAAAACTTCTGGCATGACGTTGTGAATGGGATCTCGGTTGCGACCGCTAAATGATGATGATGATGAAACCAACATGTCATGTGCGTTGCTCACATGGGTGCCCAGGCCTGATACTCCATTCTTGTACGGGCAAACTGGGCAAGGGCAAGTTTTTATCTTAATAAAGGGCAACTCTATTAGGGAAATTAAAATTTCTTTCGGAACACTTTCAAGGGCACCAAGGCAAATGACCAGTTCAGGCAATTGCCTCTGTTGCCTCCATGAAGTATCAGGTCTGAATGGGTGGCACTGATAAACAGTTCCTATGGTGAGCGAAGATCGATGGGTAGTTTTTTTTACTAATATTGACATTGATTCTCAACCAACTCTGTGTCGGCTATATATAAAAAAATGGAATTTCACTGAGTTTGTTAAATATACACATTAAAATAGACTCAATTAATATACATATAATTTGGTAAATTACAAAAAGTATCATTTGATAATTACATTCCAGTGATGTGGTGCACAAAAATACTCTGAGATCATCTGATTTTAGAAAATATTGTTATGAAGAGTTGCTATGATGATACAAGGTACAGTTTTCATTCCAATCAACAAATGAAGACTAAATAGCAGAATATGAGTATTTTTATCCTTAGGGTATGAGGCTATCCTTCAGGCCCGGACATCTTTGGAAGAAAAAAAACGCTTTTTAAAGCACTTTTTTCAAGCGAAAAAAAATAAGATTTAATTTGTTACAAATAATCAAGTATCAGTCCAAAAGCGGCTGGAGAACTGAAAAGCTGTTTTCTGAAAAAATAATCATTGCAGTATTTTTGTTACAAATCAAAAGAAATTTACTTGTCAAAGTATTTATTTCTCTATTATATAATATTGCTATTATCTCTTATTTACAAAGACTACGCTGGAAAATTTCCCGGAAAATTAGCACCGTTATCAATCAAAGTAAACCATCATACATGTTGGTAGTCACAAACCAATGGGTACTGTAAAAAAAAGCCCAGGATCGTCACTAAAACTGATCTAAAAATCCTGTCAATTTCATGGTTACAGGAAACAGCTTATTTACTGAATCAAAAGATCACACGTCAATGTACCCCTTCACGTATCTCCATCCAAACTGTCCACCCCCTCCCAATGTACCCACGATGACACACCGTCAAGCCGATGATGACAAAAAAAGAAATGGCCCGCCCCCAGGGAAGAATGGGGTGTGAAGATTTCCCCGGTAAGGACCCCTCGCTAGTTGCCAACCCTAGGGGATGAGATCTGACACCTGCTCCATCTGACCGCTTTCCAGCCCTTCCTCTCACAGAGGGTGCAACGAAAACTTTCCAAGTCCCATGGTTGACTTCACATAATCCTTTTACCCTTCCGTTTTTGGTTGTTTTCTTTTCTCAACATTCTCCTGATGATGAGGTGAGCGACGTGATTTAGGTACGACTGCCTGAGGCTGTGAGCTCCACCTACAGAAGAGAATGACTTGAATGAGTAACCTACTTATGACGGCGGTTATTTCTTGTTATTTACCCTGGCCTACGTGGGCTCTCCTTAAGGTTAAAGCCCTCGCACTTTCTTCATTCTAGTACCGGGGGGGCACTAAAGACCAGTCATGCCTTTTTTTAGGAGGGTCTGTTTTCTGTTTTTGATCACCTAGCATTAGAGAGACGATATCTTGATTTGATGGTAATTTGATGGTGTTTTATGAGCAGTAAGTGTCGGCATCCTATACTCTTACTTTTGTTTGAGCGTTTGAAGGCCTTGGGGATAGTTTCTGGTTGGTCTCGGTGCAAATATGAATATTCAGTAGTACTTCAGATTGAGTTAAAACCATTGACATAAAAAATGAGCAACATTTGAGATGTTGGACTCAGCAAACTTTGCACAATTCCAATTAGCAAGCAAAGACTTCACAAATTCTGATCAGGTTCAATAGGCATCCCCCTTTCTCTACCTCTCATGGCCACATCCCTTTACTATTGCAAACACCAATCAAATCCAAGGAGTTGGCTCCATCAGATTTTGATTGGTCCATTTATAGACCCTTAGGTATCTCTCTCTCATAAACCATGAGTTTAAACTTTGACAGGTGTGTCATTTCATGTATTTGTTGGGTCACATTAAGTGTGGATACTGGTCTTTGAGAATAACCAACGCTGAACCTGCATCTTAATCAGTAAGTTTGATGACACCGGCAATAATCCTGCTGTTGGCCAGCTAAGTTGACCCACCTCACATCGTCACGCCCCTTGATATTCTGCCGTTAAACGACTTGAGGGACTCCCGCAATGAGCTGAGCAGTGCCAGGTGCAGCAGGCTGTCTAGGTCGTCCTCCCGCCTGGAGTCTCGCTTCAGGAGGTCGCTGACCCGACTGTACAACTTGCTCAGCCACATGAAGCAGGTCCGGCAGTCGTCTCGGAAACGAGTGCGGAACAGCCCTGGAGGAGGGATCAACACAGAGGGATTCTTTACAAAATTGTTTAATGCTGAGGTTATCGCAGAGAGGAAGGGGTGAAGACAAACAGACCGACTGAAAGATCAGCTCTTTGCACTCTGATGTCTTCCAGCAGTGGAACGGGGTGTGGCCCTAAATAAAAAAACAACCACGGTGACTACCCTGCTCGTATCAGCGATGTTCAGGGTGATTTGGGAGTACAGTGCAAATCATTGCAACACATGCACAGGTTACTCCGAGTGTTTCCCTCCAACAGGAAAACAACTCTGACTAACCTTTTGGAGTTTAGGGAAAATAGTTTATCCATATATTGGCTTGACACAAATTTTATACAGACGCTTTTTTAGGCAAAATATACAATAAATATCAACTACATGTACTTGCAATGCACCAAATCAATCTTAACGTTCAAGGCGCAGAGAAGTGAAGACATTTGGAAATCAAGAAACGAAACATACATGTCATGCAAAGTAAGCTAATAACAGAACAAGTGGTAAATATGTAAGAGCAAAGCAATAAGCAAACAAATAAAAAAGAAACACCATCAACAGTATGCAGTATGTTAACAGGTTACATTAATCAAAGTGAAGTGTTCACTGTTTACAAATGATCATTCACAAAAGTGAATGAACCAATATATACCTCAGGGAACGGGGCTGAGCCTGTGAGCCTGTGAGCCTGTGAGCCCCTACCCCCTCCCCCCCCCTCCCTGAGCAACTGGATCACACAGTTTACCATAATAATAATAATAACAATAATCAGTTCTTATATAGCACTTCATCTACGGGTGTTTCACAGCCCTTATTAATACATTTGTTTTATATAGAACAGGATATGCTAAGTTTTTGAAATATGAGTAAAACCATTGACAAAAAAAAAGAGCAACATTTGAGATGTTGGACTCAGCAAACTTTGCACAATTCCAATGTGCAAGCAAAGACTTCACAAATTCTGATCAGGTTCAATAGGCATCCCCCTTTCTCTACCTCTCATGGCCACACCCCTTTACTATTGCAAACACCAATCAAATCCAAGGAGTTGGCTCCATCAGGTTTTGATTGGTCCATTTATAGACCCTTAGGTATCTCTCTCTCATAACCATGAGTTTATACTTTGACAGGCGTGTCATTTCATGTATTTGTTGGGTCAAAAACAATTTGGATACTGGTCTTTGAGAATAACCAACGCTGAACCTGCATCTAATCAGTAAGTTTGATGACACCGGCAATAATCCTGCTTTTTTTTTTATATATAGAACAGGATATGCTAAGTTTTTGAAATATGAGATCCATTTATATAGGCACTTTGTACAACAGTGGCACAATCCGCAGCCATTCATGCCATACAATGCAGGGGCAAACCCCCTTCTCTCAACAATAAGTGTCCTGAGTTCTTTTCCATGCGCTACTCAACACACAGGACCAACGGCTTGATAAACTCAACACGCGAAAACGCTTAAACCAATGACCGAAGCTCAAACGTATTTTCTGGTCAGGGTCACAAAAACGTGCCCCAGTTATGGGCACGTGCGCACTGCAGATCGTAATCAATGTTGTGACATGCAATACTCATTTGAGTTTGAACTTCCTGACAACCGACCACCTACGCCGCAAATAGTGCCACACCAATTAAAAGTGCCGATGAAATTATTAAAATTAGTGCTACATGTAGAGCACGCATGCATGTTGACAGGTACCTAAACACTAAAAAAAAACACTATAGACAAGCAAACTTTACATAAGAATACGAGTGAGTAAACTTGTTGACTAAGCCACGACACATGTGAATGATGACAGGTTCAGAGCAAAAACGTGACAGCCCTTCTGCCATCTAGGCATTAAGCTGGACTAATTAGGACCTTCCCGCCACCCCAAACATTGGTCACCTCCCTAAACCCAGTTTCATCACACTGATAACAAAAAAACCTCTGCATCCTATCAGGTCTGCACCGAACTATTATAAAGGCATTGCTTGCTTACAGAATTGATATTTATCGAACTGCGGCCATATTGGTCACATTCCCTGTATGCAAAATCATGAGATTCCTATTGATCATTAGAAAGGGACATGACTATTTCTCCATGCACACTCAGATTGTTAATAATAACATAATAACAATAAGATGCAGTTCTTATATCTGGCTTTATCGCACCTAGCAGGCATCTCAAAGTGCTCAGTCTTTTTAAAACAGGTATAATGAGTTATGTTTGAATTATGAAACCCATTTACATTATATAGCACCTTGTGATGTCAACACGGCGTTGCCGCAAACCGGCAGCCAAGATGCCAGAAGTACTTCTCTTAGCCATTGTACCAAGGTTTTTTTTTGTATGTGCATTATAAACCACATCAGAAGTGCCATGACCGGGACTTGAACCCACACTCTGACAACATCAGAACTTGAGTTCAGTGCACAAGGCTTGCTTGGCCACAACACACACAATAAATGTAATGGGGGAGGGGGGAACAACAACAAGAAGAAAGCTGCACCATGACAATGTCTGTAATGGACCATCTATAAAATGGCACAAAATAATTTATCTTTCTTTAAAAGTAAATAACATCTCCCAGAGACATAGGCCGTTTTCGAAACCACGGCTTTGGGCTTAGGCTTCGGCTTGGACTAGGTCAGTTATTCAGAAAGCAAGTGCTTTCCTTATGGGGCTTGAAACAGTTGGACGGGCCCCAAGCCCAAAAACCTTGGTTTCGAAAAATGGCAATAGACAAGAAAAGGAGCAGTGGAACAACAACAGAAGTATCTCACAATCTGTTGTTAAGGGTGTCTGCACTGTTCTGTGCTGATTAAAATAACCAACCGACTATCGGAGCTTACCCCCAGAGTGATGTTTTTCAATCTCATGTCCGAACTTTCTGATCAGGAGTTGGACAAGCCCCACGCTGGCATCCATGATGGCCTCGTCCTTGGTAAAGAAGAGTCTATCGATGATGGGTAGCACTTGAGCTGCTAGGCTCAGGGTCCATTTGTTCCTGCAAAATGAAGAAGAAGAAAAAATTGCCTGTAAGAATAATTTACACAGAATATGAATTTGCCCTGTGACAGCCTTTCAATACCTTGGCCAAAACTCGTAGCTCAAGAAGGAAATGTTACTCAACAATATTTTGTATCACCCTCAACATTAAAGAAAACATTGCTTACCATACTTCTGCCAGGAAAAACAAAAATCAAATGATAGTGCCACAGATTGGCTGTGGCTCCCATAAGGGATATATTTCACACTTCTGATCAAGTATACAAATTTGCTAAGCACATTCAAATTTTGCTGAGCAGTCTACATCTAGGAATGACCAAGGAAAGGACTTTGTCAAGAAAAGAAAACAAAAACTTGCTAGGGGATAAAGGCTAAGAGCGCAGAACAAGGCTTTTGGAGGAGAGCAAATTTGAGTCCCGTCGGGGAATTTGGTTGATGGAGTGGGTTGTGACATGGTTCAGGGAATGAGCAAGTACCTTCTCACTAGGACATTGGACACTATCAGCATCAGCTCTAAGATTTGCAAGAAGATAAATGCAAAGAGCTAATAAAACAAGATTTCAAGGGATAGCAAGGTCAATTTGATTTCTGTAAGATAATTTGGTTGATGATCGGATTGTGACATGGGTTCAGGACGTGAGCAGGTGCCTTCTTACCAGGGCTTTGAAAAGAAGAAAATCAGCTCATGGATAACTCTTATTGCAGGTGGAAGCCAATGCAGATATTTATGACTGCTTATGAACTGTAATTTTTTATTCCCATTTCTGCGTGCTATTGATTTTTATTCTCTGTTTTTTGTTGTTAATAGTTTGGGTGTTTTTAGTCATTTGACGGTGTCAGTCAATCTTCATTTTGGCACTTTTTAACTTTGATTGTTCCTCCATTTTTGTATCCATTTTTAAGTGTGTAGCTTAAAATATTTTTAGATTGTCTAATTGTAATGCTTACAATTTTTAATGTTTTGTTTACAGCGCATTGATGCCGATGCTTTATGCGCTTTATAAATAGTGGCTATTATTATTATTATTATTATTATTATTATTATATTTAAGAACAGGTGTTGACAGAGAATGCTTCTTCTTGGTGCCAGAATTGTTTGTTGCAACACATTTCATGTTTCCGCAAGGAAAAAAGAACAGTTCATCTTGTCAGAAGTATCATGAGGTCTACGGAAGTTGATTTCAAAAGTGCAAAATTTGCAATTTTCAATATAAGTTTGTGAGAAAATACCAGCTACATAGCACTAAAGACCTTCAGGAGTCTCTAAGTGCTCAGAAGAACAAATAAGGAAAAAACTACATTTAGGATGACTTGAACAGAAACGTTATGAGAAGTGAAATTGTGTGATGGTGGTAACTTGTTTGATGTAAAGAGGGGAATTGTTCCATAAATGAGGAACAGCAAACTGAAAACTACGTTCACCGTATGCTTTGGTGGCATCAATCAAGTCCTGGATAACTAGGAGAGTCTTACACTTTGCATGCAATCAAACACGGTTACAAGTAACCCGACTGGAACCTGTTTTAGACTCTTGACTGTAAGCTGCAGGCAAATTGAAGATGGCGTGCCGGATTTAATATTGTCCAGCAGTGATTCAGCAAAATAAAATGAGATTATTGTATTTACAGCCGATGATAAAGTCAGCTGCATGTATTGCATACGTGTCAATGGTCAAGTATGAATGATCCCCTCCAAGTCTGGTTCCAGTCTAAACGCGGACAGAAACAGAAGAAGGAGTTGTAAGCCAAGCTAGTCTTTTTTGACAACTGCCCAGCTTATGTTTGACCCCAGGCAGGACTTTCCTCATAGCAAAAAAGTAAATGAATTTTCACTTAATTAGAATTTCCCCTGACACAAAATTGGACATCCAATCTGAGCTTGATTTCTCATTGATTCGTTTCCTTTGTCACTAAAAATACTAGGCAAGTACAATCTTTCCACCCAAAGCTAATTTGTGTTGGCTTTATTCCACTGCGGAGTTCCTTTTCCATTTTGAAGTTCCGGGGTAGACAGGAAGCTAAGATGGGCAGATGAGTTAGTGGCCACCACATGACCACACTCAATCGCCACGCTCATATTGCATAATTTCATCAGATGGGTCAACATTAGGTCAGTCATGACCAGATTTATTACCAGATTTCAACTAAAGAAAGGAGTTTCTTTGTAATGAATTTGACTGCTTGACTTTTTAATGCCCCCAGCTAAAAAGATTTCTAAAGCATGGCTGGTCAATACCAAGCAATTATGGTTGGCAGTGAAATACTGGACCTGTAAATATCAGGTGAAATCAAGGAGTGGATTTTAGAGGAATTTGGTCCCCTTTGACGAATAACACATTTAGGCAAGCGCTGCGATTTATTTAATTTTATTACTTTTTTTATTACAGTTAGAAAAAACTCTTGGTATCAAATTTTTCCTGCAAATTTCTCAAATAACTCTCAGACCTGCAGCCTTGCAATGGCTAGGCGCACAAAACTTTTTCAGTTATTAAATTTTATTTTCATCATCGTAGTACTCTGCAGGTAGGTCCTGTTTAGATTATTTTTTACAGCTTCTCAATAACACTATATATATTTCTTTTAAATAAAATGATGAACCCTAAGCAGATTAAGTTTAGCGTCCGTCAGCTCCAGTGGGTGGGTGTTACTCATCACTGTATCTTGAATAGGTTCAAGATACAGCCTACATTTTTGTACTCTCCACAAGGTCTCAAGATCACTGTAACATTAGATACAGACCTTATCGGTGCCCATTTTGATTTTTTCTCCCGGTTAATATTTAGAACCAAAATGAGGCTGGAAGGTAAAATAGCCTGATTACCTCACATGGAATGAGAATTAGCAACATCATTGTCCCTGTGTTGTACAGGGTGCTAGACAAAGATAGCCACAGCACGATACTTGCTCATTTTGTCCTCATCAGAGAAAAACATTTCTTAAATGTTCAGGATTCAGGAGTTTGGAGAGAGAGAGAGAGAGTACATTTAATCAAAATCAAATGAACCCCAGCCCCCCCCCCCCAGTCCTGACACAATCTCTGGTGCCAGCCACATGGCATGTGAATCACCAGCTCAGTGCAGTTATGAACAAACCCCAGAACAAGCAATCACTACCAAGCAGCAGCTTCTGGTCTGGGATCAGCTGCTGCTGGGTCTCACGGGAAAACACCAAATCAAATCGACTGGTCATCCAGTATGAGAAGCAATGAAGAGGAGGAGAAGGGGGGGCGGATCTCACTGCAGGAATTAACGCCGTGTGTCATTCTTCTAAATTCAGATGCTTGCCACTTCCTCTACCTAATCAATGATTTATGGACGACACTTTTCCCCGATGAGAGATACTTTTTCATTGCACATGTATACATCTACTTGTCCTGCATTTATGTAAATCTCTGATTAGGATCATCACTGATGGCACCAAAAAGGGACGACACCAACCCCCGCAACGCTGCAGCGACGAAACTGGTCACATTTACTAAGAGCGAGCAGATTGTTTACGCATGCAGCAACCCTCTCATGCAGGCTCATGAGATTAGGAAGTCTAATGTGACACTGCTGTGCAGTAATCAATGATTAGTATTTAGAGATCTGCGGCTACGGTACTGAGTGTTGGTGACTTTGCTAAGTAATTGCCTTAATTACAATTACCTTAATTAGCGATTACCTTAATTAGTGACTGGGGAAAGTGCGGTTGTAAAGACAGACCAATCTTTCAGCTTTATCCAAGACCCCGTGTATACATGTACAAAGGCGTAATAACATCACGGTGCTGCCAAATACACTGTCAGGGCCATTGCTATTTCCTTATTGGCTTTTTACAAGCATGTTTGTTAGTACAATGTACCTTTACTACATTGAATAGTTATATGTACCTCATTTACTCTTCAGTAAACAAAACAGCAATAACAAAAATGGAATGTGTGACTGGTAGAAGGTTGAATATACAAGCATTTTAGAACATGGTAGGCAGCAATTATAGTCCCCATGAAACAGCATTCATCTTTTAAAACGAAGCTCAGATTCAAATTCTTCAACGTATTTCTCCCAACAACCATCCAATCCATGTCAAGGCCTTTCTTTGGTAAAGTTCATGCAGCATGTACTCACTCTTCTGTCGCCAGCACATTCAGGATGCTGGTCCAAGCGGGGTAGTCATTTGTCTCTACCACATCCAGGCTGTTGTCCACGCTCATCTTACGACTCCCCTCTAGCTGTCTGACAGCGGGGACGATCGAGTACGGCGACAGGAGCTGCTTGGTCAGGTGATCAAAGGTCACCAGCGCCTCCACGCAGTTCTTGTTCACCCACAGGGTGCAGACAGCATAGGTTGCCTAACAACAACAAAATAGTATGCAAATTAATGATGCAATTTTGTTTACTAAGTGTTTGAAAATCACTTGTGAACAACATGACTACTACAAATGCACGTTTAATTTTAGGCTGGGTTCAAACGGGAATGTTTTCATAAGTCATTACCAACTACTTTGATTTTTCCTACACATCTTATTCCATCACAAGTCATATCTTTTGACCTGTGTTAGTTATCAGTGCTTGTTACAGCGCAAGTCCCCAAATTGGTCCCCTTGTGGTCCAATACCTGTTCCTCACCCACCGTGTTCTGTTTAATTACATCATAATTCCAAGGGCTAATGATACAATTCTTTTGGATATTTTCCCGACACATGCTCAAGATTTGAATAAAAATCACTATTATCAATAATAGTAATAACAGTAATAATAATAACAAGCGTTAATAGAGCAATCTTACACTGGGTACCGTGGCGCTTTACAAGAAACAGCGAAATCGATTAGCTTAAATGCTTGTAAGGGAATCAAACTGACTAAGATTTTAGACTTGCCCTACAACCAGTTTGTCAAACTGGTTTAAATAAAAAAAAACATATCACAAACCAGGAAAACAAAACAAAGGTAAAGGATAAAACCATGTGGGGAAACAGATACAAAGTTTGCATTTTGTCCGTACCAACACTTTGCAATTACTATTCAATTACAAGTAGAATTTGAAACTTTGCGTGGTGAAGATACAGTCAAGTGAGGTTCGCGGTGAGATCAGTATGCTCAGATCGTCTTCAGGAGACGATCAGAGCATACTTAAGCAATCTGAGCATACTGATTGAAACACGGAGTTGTTAAACCACTGGTTCTTTTCACAACCACCACAGCTGGTAAAGAGATTAATGACATGGTGTCTCCACAAACCTCACTTGATTGTTTAACTACAGGTCAACAACAACAAAGCCTTGACATCCTTGAAAGTCTGAGAAGGTTTACAAAAGAAGGTCAGTGTTTACCCAGGGCTTGCCCTTAACACTAGCCCGGCGTACATTGTCTAGTAAAAACTTCTACAGGCTAATAAACACCACTTCTCACATTGCTCTGTGGTCTACTAAAACCTGTGCAACCAACTTGCTTAAAATGCTCACATTTCTTCCTTTTCAGATGTGAATAATAAACTTTTAAAATGTGTTTATTAATTTTTGAGTGTGTGAATGAAATTGGTCATGATCGCTATCATTCATACACCAGAAAGATACATACATGTTTAGAATCTGGGCTACTAAAACTTCTTGGGGGCAAGTAAAATGCACAGTTTACTAGCCCGGTGGGCTACTTTACAAAAAGTTTAAGAGCAAGGCCTGTTACCTCTGAACTGCTCTCTCCCTTGACTTGAACTTTTGCTTTCTTGACTTCAGCGTAGTGTCCCTTGCGTGACAATCTCTCATACAGGGTTGGTTTAAGCTCCGTCTTGCTCATGTACACCTCTTCATAGTCATGTCCGACGGGATAGGAATCTCTGTTGCTTGTCACGGAAGGACCTTCCTCGTCGTCGCCAGTCACCACCCCCGAGTCAAACGACATGTTCGTGTTGGTCTTGCTGAATGCCAGTAAGTTCAACCCCCGCTTGCTCCCTCGTGATTGGGATTTGTTCACCGTAGCGTATGGGCAATCCAACCCGAGGACACCGTCAACTTCAACCCCGCAGGATTTCACGAGGCTTTTGCGGACATCAGCGCTGGAGCGGTAATACCACGTCCTTCTGGGTTTTGGGGGTGGATAGTTTTGCGGCTTGCGCTCCGAGAAGCGGTGCATGAAGTTAATCTTCTTCTGTTTGGGCATGGTGTGGTAGGAGTTTGACATCTCGGTTTCGGAGTTTGGCGGCGTGTCCAGTGTGGTCACTGTGTCCATGGACAACAAAGATCCTTCCTCTTCGTACAGCGCCTCAAGATCGCTCCACTCAGCAAATGACAAGGAGGCTGAACTTACAGAGCTGGTTGGACTGCTGGCCAAGGAAGTACGAAAAATACTTGATGTGTCGTGCAGAGAGTCAAACGTCCCTGAGAACACTTGCTGTGTCATATCTTGTATGCTGGATTCGTTTGGTCCAAATGTAAGGTCTAAAAGGTCACGATCCTTCACAATAAAACTAGCCGACCTGCCACTACTGTAACAATCACCCATTGCGTTACTACTTAAGAAAACATCATCCGTGTCGCTACATCCACTGGATATACCAGGGAGAGAGAACATGTCATTTCCATCGATGGGCTCTAGAGGGACACTTTGAGTCGTTCCGTCTCTGAAGATCCCAAAACTGCTGAGAATGTCATCGGCAAGGCTCTTGTTTTCCAGGTACTCATCGATTGGAAGTAAGTCAAAATCCAGGTCAAGTGGATCGGCAAGGCTGCTGACGCTGTGTGGATCCGAGTTCTCTAAGGTCGTGTCCAGTGTGCTCACACCAGACTCTGTTTTTTCAGACCTTGAGAGACTTTGACTGTGTTCCTTCTCCTCATTCCCCTTATTCTCAAGTTCTGTCTTGTCTAGATCATGCCGATCAACTGTGGGTCTACTACCGTCTGCATTCATCATACCTGAACGGACTAGAGCCTCAATAATGTCAATCTCAGTATAGTCTGAAAAGGTTTTCTCATCAGCAGTTTCCAAGCCCTCATCTTCAGATTCTACAACTGCCTCTCCCACTTCGGGGAGCAGATCGAAATGAAACTTCTTCGTCGGTTCAGACGCGGGCCGCTTCTTGGTCTTTGGAGTTGCACTCTCCATGGACAGACAGTTTCTGATGACAGAGTCTGTGTCCTGGACTTGCCAGTTTGGTTGGAAGAAGTCATGGCGATAAGCCGGTACAGTGGCGAAGCGACTTCGTGCAGCACCCCTATCGTGCCGCGTTTCATTTCTTGCTGGTAGGCTCTTACAGGGACCATTTATAGGCTGCTTGGCATGAGGGTTATAATCATCCGTCGTGTGGCTGTACTCTGCCAGATCCAGAGTCTCACAGCTGCTGCTCTTCGATGAACTTGATCCAGTCTTGTCAAAGTCGTGCTCCAGCTGTGCCAGGTCATAACAGATGCTGGAGAACAGCCCCTCCCCAAGGATGTGCTCCCACATCTTCAGGTAGTCACCCTCCATTTTGAAGTTTGGGAAGGACATTTTTTTCTCCGCTTTGCTCAGTCCACGATCCATTTTGCAGTCTTTTCTCAGCTTGCCCTCGCCCTCGAGAAAGAACGCCTCCCCCTTGATGTCTTCGTCCGCCGCCATCTCACCTCCACAGACGGTGTGTCTTTTAGGCTCTTCTGGGCCTAAGTCAGATTCTGAATCGGAACACTGGTACTCGACTCTTGTGTCCAAATCGTATGAGAATGTGACACGGCGCTGTGGGCAGGATGGTCGTGGGGAATCAAAGCTTTTGAGTATGCTTGGCTTACGGTGACCTGTTTCGACAGGGCTGGCATCTTCAGAACTGGATTGACAAATAGAAAATTTAACAAAACATGATGAGCAATGAAACATATTGAAAAAAACCTTTGCTTCGTTCATTCAGATAATTGGAAGCTACATTTATATCATTGAATGTTTGTTGAATTTTGGGGTGAACAAAGAAAAATTAACTAGAACAGCATTTGAAACTGCGACCTCTGAATTGACGTGCCTGTGCTCCAAAAACTGAGCTGTCTAGCCCTAATGATGGCGATCTCCCTATTTTGTCAATATCTTTGTTCGGGGGTGCCAGTCAGAAGCCATTCAACCTTAAACTGCTGTATAACCAGGGATCACACCCAAGTTTATGACACAACCTGGGAAGCTGCAGTACGGGAATCACCTGAAGGGGATGCAACTTTTTACTTCAAATTTCAAATAACAAACCAAGGGAAACTGTCAGGGTAAATTTGAACTCAATTTTTAGGCAAATTTTACAGTTACGGGATCTCAAGACATCTTAAGATTTCGGGGAAAAAAAATATCACAAATTTGCAACAAAAATTATGATAAATGATAGTCGCACTACTTAAAATAATAGTGTTCGTGTTCTTTAACCATTATGAACAACCAACCTTCTAGCACACAGGGCTTTCCATATTTTGCTCAAAAGATTGCGTCAACACAACAACAAAGTATAAATTATACTTGACACTAAAGGCTAAGAGTAACACCCGTTCAGCAACGGATGACATTATTTTCACATCACTGGGAGACAGATTTCACGTTCAAAGCTGCCACAACTGCTCTAAATTGCTTAGGTCATTAATTGGGTGATTCACCAAGCAATATTGATGTACAGAGGTTATCACAACACATGCATGACAAACCATACTCTCAAACGAATAACGTATTAATGCGGCTTATCGCATGTCGGCGCAATGTAAAGAGTTCTGCCATTGCATTGTACGACATCAATCTGATCTCCGTGATCCATTAATTGGCTCGTTTGAGTGAATAATTTGTTGACTGGGATCATTTCAACTCGAGACTAAATGCTGCATCAATTTTCACAATTATTGGGCGGAAGAATGATTCATACAATAAGTGACAGTACACTGACCTAAACTTGGTGTGAACTGCGCGGAGACAAATGTATCCCGGGTGTGATTTGGGACGAGCGAAAGAAAACTCTTAGAAACTGGTAGCAGGTCTGGGTTTGGACTCGGTCGTGCTAGTCATCGTGGGATGATCCACGTAAACTAACCTCCTGGGTTCAAATTGTACACTGGACCACAGGCCCGAGGCCAGTGATTTTAGCCTTCATGGCCTTGGGCCAGTAAACTCATGACCAGACAAGTCACTGTGTAATATCTTGAACAAAAACAGAGTTATGTCCAAGCATTGACTTTGAGTCTGACAAAATACCTTTCAATTCTATTGAGTAATGAAGTGTACTTAAATGAAGTATACAAATAAAATAAATTACAAGTCTCAGTGCTCGTTCAAATCAAACCTGTTAAATGCAACCTGTTTCAGGAAGTTTGAGCTACAAGTGGTCTTGTGGAATTGTCCACATGTACAAGCCCCTGTTTTATATTTATGAAGGGGTTAAGGACTCTAAATCACTACCATTTCAAAACTCAAATTTTCCACCGAGCGTGTTCTCTGGTTTAGAGTGTGAAGTTTCCTCTGGGACCACCTTTAAAAAGCTGGTAAGCAAAAATAACTACTTAAAAGAAACAGGTTACCAGCAAGTATGCTGTTTACTTTTATATTATTGCGACTGGTGCCCAACTGATTCTTTTACATTCTTTAGGATTTATGGACTCTTAAAATGTTTGTAGAAAAACTGGTGCTTTTGAAAGTGTATGTTTGTTTTTTTTAAATGTACATATATATACTTTTTAAAAAAAATCTTACTTAGAGCAAACTTCACCTCTTCTGCGAAGATTTAAAGGCAAAAGTTAATGTCTGGAAAAAATTATGTCAAAATAAATTTTAAAAATCAGAAAAAAAACAATGACATGTAACAGACCACATGTACACATACATGTACAACGTACGTACACTTTTCATGTGAGTGGAAGTAGAAACAACAGCTTACTTAAGATCTTTAAAATTCTTTTGAAAAGGTCTTGGTTGAATGGAGTAGCAGACTGGCGTCACTACTAATAAGAAATTGGAAAATTCTCAAAAGTTCTCTCTCAAACGTCGAGACTAAACGTTATTTTGTTGGTTCCTTTTTTTCAACACCCATTCTAATAGTGGTTATTTGTTGGATGAACAAAGTGTAAATTTCTCCCGACAGATGAAGGTTGCCAGGAAGGAAATAATTTGTTGTGATTTAAGGAGTCGGACCACAGAAATTCAGTCTGATATACAAGGCCCATTACACACAGCACTCTCTTTCATCCAGAGGGTAAACCGCTCCATCAAATACACAGATGGAGCGCAAAAGATGGCCGGGCATTTAAGATTCAGAATGATGGCTGAGCCAAAGCAATGCGATTCAGTACAACTTGGCACACGAGAAGAATATCAAATGAACCATCGATCCTTCAAAATACTTTCCAGAAGGTGTCAGAACTGCACAGCAACACTAACCATTATTTGCATGTTGGCAGGACATTATAAAACACAAAGATCTTGTTATAAAAATCCCAAATGTTGGGTGTTCACCGTGGTGGAGGAATTTATGGTTATGTGGCAGTTTCCAGTGAAAATGGCAAAGGGGGCTTAGGAACTAACAAGAGAAGACTAACTTTGATCATCAAATACTCAATATAGCTAGAAATAAGAAAACAACAGTATACAATATTTGACTTGTTTGACAAAGTAGACACAAGTTTTCTGTGGTGATCTACACGCAGGCATATTACTCGAGCATGTGGATTTTTTTCCAGCAGGACTGGGAAAGCACTGACTTATACACTAGTGCTTATCACACATCAGTGTGGGGTCAAAAACTAAATGTTGCAAGTTTTCTAGCTTGTCTAATTGAACACGCATGAAGGGTTGCAGCATGTTTAATGCTAGTGATAGCTTCTTCATCATGTTGTACCATAATCTTATCTTTCTTTATTTAACATTCATGAGACAAAATTGAGTACAGGTATATCATGCATGTTATGGGGCAGGGGGCCAATAGTCCTATACTTTAACATACTATTTCCCTTTAGTACAGAAGTACCCCTCCAAATACAAAATCCTCTTAAGATTTTCTGAGATTCTAAGCACACAATGAAGACACAATACAGGGGGGAGACCACCATGCCCCATATATTGAGCACCAAATGAAATTGAAGTTGAAACAGAAAAACAGTCCGGTGTCTTTTAAAACATCTGGTCATCACCACTTCAAATCATACCTGGGTATTCAGGGAACATGACGAGGATGAACCGTACAGCTCGAGACACCCTGAAACACACAGGTGCGGATACTCAAAACGTATCCTTCGCTTACTACAGCAAACCTTATTCTCAAAACAGCTGGCAATGTTGGCAAAATGCTTGGCTTTGTTTGGCATTTACTGAACACAACACAACAATTTCTCTGTCTCTCTCTATCTCTCCCTCTGTTGTCATTAAACACGCACACCGGCTTTGCCTTTTAGCCTTTACGCGTAAGACTCCCAGATTATCGGAGGATATTGAATGCGTATGACGTGGAAAGGAAATCAGGTTTAGCATTAATTTAAGACAAAGAGAATGTTTACTGTTTGCCCCCCCCCCCCGGGAACCCAAGCCTCCTGTCATTTCAGGACTTCATACTTTTAACCACCTCTCAGCAGGGGTACTTATTAGGGGCCTCCTAAAGTGTGGCGCTCCAGACCGTTGCTAAAGTGATGCTCTGTACAAGATAGTTTGGGCACTAATGCCAATAATCTATGCACTCAAAAAAGAACCTCAAAACATCGCACATGTAATAGTCTCTGCACTCAAGAACCTCAAAACATCGCACATGTTGGGAACTTAAAAGGCCTTTTTACCTTAACCAGGGTGGCATAAAAACTGCAAATCTCGATAGTCCATATAAATGCTTTTATGATATTGTCTGCCAGTCATCATTTCCACGAGCATATATATTACCCGGGTGGGATTCGAACCCATGACTTTTGCCATTCTGGAGCAGATTTCTTACCAACAAATTATCCAGCTCGCTAGAGGAAGTTTGAATCCTACATTTTAGCAGCATTTTAACAATTTATTATATGTTAAATTTGCATCCAACAATCTTAAACGTCTTAGACAATGTTTACACTTTTACTATGTCAGTTCGGTGTGAGAGGTAAGTAAAGATGCAATTTTTAGGTTTGTTTAAAGTACAGCAGCGTTCTCCCTTAACAGTGGTGCGCTGGCCAAATACCAGTCAAAACACCTGAGGATCGGTCAGAGTTCTCTCATCACAGTTTGGCTGACTAGTTCAGTGTTGAAAAGCATCCCTGTTTCATTTGAAATATTGACTAGTTAAAAAAGCCGATGGACTTTATGACAAGCTAACTGGTCCTGTTGGCGAGTCACTGAAAAAAAGTTAAGAGAACAAACTCTGTACAGATTATAGTTTTAGGTTAGGATACCTACATGTATGAATGTCAACGGTTTAGACAAATTGATTGTTTTAGAAAAAAAGAGGGGGAAAAAAAGCACAAGATAAAACATCAGGATTATCCATTTTATGTCGGACACATTATGGCGATTGGCTCTTACAGAGAGTTCCTAATGTTGTATCACACCAAGATCGTGTGCACACCACATGGCAGCCAAAGATAAGAAGCTCTACTACTTAAACAAAACAGAGTGGTGTCAAATACGAAGATTTGCGTGAATCAATCACTGGGAACAAATCAAGGCAAATTTCCCTCCGTCTTTGAGTCATGTTTTCCCTTATTCATGCTGGGTAGGAAAAGTGAGTTTGCGATTCTCAAACCACGCTGAGTTGGGTAACATGCTCTAGTGGCAAAAAGAAAGCTTTACAGTTTGGTACTTAACCTTACAGAACAATCACCATACCTACATAAGTGAGTTTTTAATGCTTCAATCTTTTGTGGATTAAATTGTACTCAGAACCCTGGGTAGCGACATAGCGTTAGCCAGAGGGGTGTCTGGGTGTCTGTTGGACACCCTGTTTTAAATTTGGACACCCTCCTGTTTTATCTGTCATTTACATGTAAATGTATTGCAAGTGAACAATTTGGACACCAAGTTTTTAAAATTTCTACAGATTTTGACACCCTTTAAACTAAATCCTGGTTAAAACCTTGGGTAGCGAGACTTGAATATTTTGAATAATACCCGAAAAAGAATCACTCATTGATAAAGAGTCGGTATCTGCCACTTATCCCCTCGGCCACGACAAGCAAAGTGTCACGACCCACATTCTGCTGATCAGAAACACTAGAGACTGAGTTGATTGAGTGTGACCGCACTACCACCACACTACATGTACATTGTACCTGTATTACGTGTTTGTGAATTGTCAGTTTACTGAACATCATGTCATATGAACCAGTTCTAACTTGTTTCCTGCTCATTTCAGAAACTTGCTAAGCACTATTTTCCGCTTAAACAGCTCTTACAATGGGGGTTTAACACTATTCCCTGTGAGCAACACTAAGAGAGATTATAAATGCACAGCAAGCACCCATCACAGACACCACCACAAACCCAATCATTGCCCCCCCCCCCCTTATAATACTAATCCTTTTAATTGAGGGTTTACCTTGACCAATTTTTCCCCGGTAACCGCAAGAGAGAGAGAGAGAGAGAGAGGGGGGGGGGGGTCATCGCAACCTTTCATAATCACCAAATGCAGGAAATGAACCCTAATTAGTGATAATCAATATCAACGACATCATGGGGGGGGGTAGCAATGAAAGATACCGTGTCATGAAATCATCACAGTTAATTGCTCAAAAGGAACTGCTCCAAACAGGGGAATTTTTATTGGAGTAATTTTGGTTGATAAGAGTTTTAATAGAGAGTGTCATACCCACGTGATAGAAACATTACCTTGTATGTGTTCACATTGTGCTTCCCATTGCCTCTTCTTCCACAGATTTGTTTAGAGGTTTTAAAACGGCAAATTTAAATCCTTTAGAGGTTTTTTTGTCTTCAAACAATGCAAAGAATGGATGAGAATAATTCTACTTTCATTTTCTTCATGCATTTTTTGGGGGGTGCATTTTCTTTGCATAACTGTGTTCAGCAGCCTATAGCATGCCTGCATGGTTAGGGCACTTAATAAATATTGGTATTATTTTTATGATTCTTACTTGTGAGTATGCTAATCTATCACTTGACATTACATGTACCTCGTCATCTTCCAGGTACCTCATAGCTTAAGTGTCAAGCTCAGCTTATCAAACTTAGAAAAAAAGGGAGAGGAATGGCGCATGTGTGTGTGACAACTCCATGTACTCCACTCCTTGACATCAGGAGACAATGGCATACTTTTATCCACCAGACTGAAATAGTAGGTTTTCATAGGTTTTTACAGGAGTTGAAATAAGACACACACAAAAAACCTAGGTGCATGCATTTGTAGGTTGGATTGGTTTGTACGTAAGTTTCTTTATCTTGTCTGTTTGGGTTAATTGTTGATAACCTGGGACAACTGACTCATACTGACCAACTCGTTTTGATTTCAAAGACAAGGTTCAACTGAAACTAAAAGTCTGTGCCTGTCTCAGTGTACTCATTCCAGTGGTACAGGTACATACACTGATAGGAAAGGTCACTCAGCAGACACTCACCGATGACACACATGGCAATTTACAGGCAACCAGTTCCAGGCAATCTCCATGAAGAAAAGGCATTCACATTTCAATGTTAATATACTTTTCTTGGGGATCGTAAGACATTGTTTGAAAAATTTACTCCTGTGCTACCAAAGTGGCCCTGTACCATGCACTACAGTTGGTTGCCTCCAAGTTGCCTGTAAAAGTTGCCTCGTGTGACAAGGCCCTAAGAGACTAAGGCTGTATCCGAATTCATGGCTACAGCTACGGCTACAACTGCTGTGATCCAGCTGTAGCCGTAGCCATTGCTGCCAATTCGGACACAGTCAACCTTCCGAGGTTTGACAACAATCTGTGCACATTCCTCCCTTCAAACATGGGGCTTATTTCATGTAACCCTCTTTTTTTATGCCCTGCCTTACCGTTCACATGGCAAATAATGGCTTGGCTTCTTAGCTATCTTTGTTTGCCTTTGTCTTGCACAACAAGTGATTTATCAATGCAAAGCCATTGAAAATGCCACACTCATCAGTAATAATGTTTTCTTGAACATATTTTACACTTGAAGCAATGTTTTGGTAAAGAACAAGCACAAAAATGTGCTAACTAGTTACCGGAGTTATGGCGCAGTGCCCTGGCCCTAACTTCATAAAGCTATTAAGCAGAAAATTCTCCTTAGCAAATTTCTTTGCAAAGCAAGAAATGAGTAAGGTACCGGTCGCAGAAATGTAAGCTGTATGGTATTTTGGCCGGTAACCCATTTCTGCCAAGCAATATTTTTCTGCATTTAGCAAGTTTTTGTGCTTCAGGCTTTTATCAAATTGGGCCCTGATCTTGAGAAAAAATTGTCTTTCTGTTTCCATCTTACCATGGCAATGGGGAATGGTAGCCAAAGCATGCCATGATTCTGGTGGTCTCGTTATGGATCTCTATGTTGTCAGCCCACATCATGATGGCTCTGTCCAGCAGCGTCAGGCCGTACTCCTTGATATAATCTGTGATCTGCATGGACACGATGACCAGTTTCTCCGCTTCCTCGTCTGGGTACCCTGGGGGGTAGAGGTGATCACAAAAAAACAAACCATACAGAGTCAAGCTCATTAAATGGATTTAACGGTTGAATGGCTTCTGACTGGCACCCCCGGACAAAGATGTTGACTAATAGGGAGACCGCCAACATTACGTTAATCCGGAGGTCGTTGGTTCAAGTCCTGCTCCAATCAATTTTCCTTTGTTCAAACCCAAATTATTATCAAATTACCCAGTCAGTTTCACTTGGAGTTTATTACTTGATATAAATGGATTTAAGTAACTGCCAGGCCCAAGTTTTTTATTTCAACTTGCCGCAAGGCTGCTGGTTCATACTGCTAGGCATGGAACGTCAATGTAAAGCAGTTAGTACGACACATTCATATAAAACATACTCTTCAGGCCTGGAATTACACAGAGGCCATGGCCCTCTGTCGCCCTGGTCTTGGCCTTGGTGCCCCTTTCAAAGGTTTCCCACAAACTTTAGGATTTCCCAATGGAAGTGCCCCCTTGCAAAATGAAACTGGCCATGCCCTACCAAAGATGAATTCCAGGCCTGTATTCCGACTATGTAAACTTGAAATAGTCTTTAACCCAAATCCTCCTGACTGGTCACAGTACTGCCTAAGCCCAAGTAAGGTTAATTGGTGCATTACAATAAGCATTCATTAATTACTGCTTAGCAAATAAACATACCCCCAACAAACTGTAAACTGTTGGAAAGGGTACACCATTCTCTTTAGTGTGACATACATTTTGCCACGTTCTCCTACTCTTACATTACTAGTAATGAGAGTGTTAAAAAAGACACTAGCGTCTTGTTCATCTACGGGTTCTCCCGTAGTTAGGCAGATATGGATTAGTAACACTGCCGGTGCAGCCAAAGCCCATAGCCGTAGCCATAGCCGAAGTCGCTTGATTTGACGCAGCCTTGATGCTCTCATTTTGAAGAGTTGCAGGCACTGAGAAGAGCAGCTTGGTTTGTTCTCATTGTTTTGACTAGTGTGCTCTAGTCATCGTCTAATTGGTTATGTTGATATGAGAGGAAACCCAAGATGACCGTTACACAAGACAGGTCTTCACACTGACCATCAATTACTACGTACATGTACGTACAACATCCCTCCCTCTCTCTCTCTCTCTCCACCTGTTATAATCGGTCTGTCTTCACTCATCGGGCTTGAGCCAGTACAGTTTTGTATTTTGATGAGTCACCATTGACCAATCACACTCAGCTTCCTGGAGCCCAAGTCCTCAAAGGTTACCAGGGAGTATTTCCAGAAACAACCGATGTACTTCCCTCCAAAGTAACATGGAGTGATGGGTCACAGATTTACAGAGAGAGTTAGGGCATGGACGTGATGTGTCTCATCCAGGGTGTTCAAATATATATATATATATATTTAGAATAAGTTTGCAGCATCATGCATTGCGATAAGAAAAATATGCTAAAAGAAAAATGCAGAATGATTTTCATATTTTCCTAAGTTAAGAAAAAATACTTATTTTGGCGATTACTTTTTTGTAGTGCATTTCCATGAACGACATTTAAGGACACCAGAAAAGCCAACATTTCTTCTACGGAAAAGTTCCTTTTTTATGGAGAAATAGGGCCTAAACAGTGAACCCCAAACTTGTGACTTTTAAGTTTGGAAAAAA
>CM021527.1:12854944-12866548 GCA_010994315.2 Pisaster ochraceus
CAGCATGACTTTTATCCTCCAACAAACAAGAATCCTTGCTTCTGATTGGCCAACATGTATGGAATATATTACCGAAGCCAATTCCTGAAAAATAACACATACTTTGCATCTAAGTATTGAACAAAATATGCACGCACTTTATTAGCTATCACACAAGCGCGAGTGGGATACGGAAAAATATAGCGCATACACGTGGCACATTTCCACGGTTTAACCTCGGCGATTGCGGCCAACGCAAGGGATCTATTGAATTCAAGACTCTCTGCCATTTTGCTTACAGCAAAAAATTAAGAGTTACATCATTGCCATGGACAAATAAATAAGACTTGGGTAACTCATGTAGTTGACTGATAAGGGTTGCCTAATGTTATTTGAATTTTTGTTGCTGTTTTTGTGCAAGTGTGTGTGTGTGTGGGGGGGGGGGGATGCATTAGTCATATAAAAAATCTGAAAGCAAGAACTGTCGCTAAGGGGTCTATTCATTTTCTAAGGGCTATAATAATAAGCACAGGCGAACTCTACCAATAGGATTCTTCATACTTCAAGTGAAAGTGAATGCGAAACGATTTCCTCTTACGTAGGTGATAACCGCATACTTGTTTCCCTTTGATGCAGTGAACTGCACCTCCCTTTCACATTCTTTGGACCTTGCATATTGACGTCATTTCAACAAAAATTCTTATGCGCCCCCAAACAAGGATAAAAACCACTCTTGGTAGGGGGGCTACAAGAAAAAGACGTCTTAAATGAAATTAACTCAGGGGAGGTAAGGTACGAGTTGATATTCCTCTTATAAACAAGACTGCAGGATGATGGAGGGAAACATGCAACCAGGCAAGGAGTTTCAAAGAGATGCGGTACATGGAATAAAGCTGCTGAAGTAGTGGCTCTTTGTTCTACATCTCAGCGAAGCAAGAGTGTATGGGTGAGAAGAAGCAGAAAGTCTGGTTTCACACTCAAACACCCTGAAAGGAGGAACCAGGCTGGACACACTGGTGGCACATTTACCATGAAAATGTCTAGTAGAAAAAACAGAGGTTGGCTACAGACATACAGTCATCACGGTAAAACAGTAATAAATCCATGAAAACCCACAGCTATGCACACTCAGGATGGGCCAATGGGGAGACACCTTCGTTTGACCTCTATCATCTGAAATACAGCTGGTCAACTTAACCTGGGAAAACACCTTTTTAACAAGTGCAATCTTGTATAGAAACTGAAACTGAACTCGAAGTAAAAAGTATAAAGTACAAAGTTTACCCTTTCCTAATGTGAAAGCGAGCGCATCTGAAAAGCGCTCTTTGGCCTGACATTTCCCTGATCCTCAATTTAAAGTAGCATTGAAATTAACTTGAAAGAATGCGAAGATCAAACCAGATAGAGCATCATACCGGTACATACACACGTACATGTATACAGGTATCAGATAACGCGCATGATACCTCTTTAATCCCTACAAAGGAGCACTCCGACTTAGGCAATCCCAGCACCTGTTTCTTATGGAGCCTGCGTTTTATTGATTAAAATATCAAAGAGACAGGTGTCTGCTCTATCTTCACCAACGTGTACTGCAGTGTGTATACCTGTAAAGCTTTGAAGATTTGGTCCACGAGGAGTGGCTCCAGACTGTCCTCCAGAATCGAAAACAGCTGCCGGGTCAAATAGGACGCTGCAAGGCTAGCAATCTGTTGAAGAAAAGGGAAACAAATTGAATAAGAAAAAAGGAATGCTATTGACGTTGTCTCTTGACTTTATCTAATCAAAGAAGGATTGTCACCCTTAATGTACAGCATCATACCGACCAAGGACAAGGTTAATCTAGCTATTTAAGCAACAAGACAGAGCTTCTCCAGATCTTCTCTAGAGCAATAACAGGCTGGTAGCCTGCCAACCTCTAATGTCATGCGTGTTGCTTGTGACTCGATCCACATTGTACTTTTGCTAAGTGTATAACCCCAGATCCTTCTCAATTAATCAGTGATGAATTTCTTGATACAGCTTCCAAGCAATGAAATCATTTTGATCCTCATTCCCACACTAGCATCCACTTCAAGGAGATGACCACCGTGGCTTACGGCCAAGGCTTGTGTTTCATGGTGAATGCATGTACTCATATTTTCCCACACGAGTCCAAATCCTGGGGCTTATTATGAGAACCGTTGATGTATTTTCGTTGTCAAGTCATGGTTTCATTTTGGCATCGATACTTTCAAAGGAAAAATAATTATTCCAGAAACACCAAAGTGTTCAGAAAAAAGTAATACTTCGCCGAGGCATGGAACATTTTTTGGAGTACTGCCCCAAGTGGTTACTAGGGTTTGTGCTGAATTCAGGACTTGAACTTCAAGAAAATCTTCCCAAGACTACAGGTGTTGTCACTCAAGAGTTTCAACGGAACCAGAAACATTTCTTTTTTTTTGAGTGCCTCCTGAACTTTTTAGGAGATTTGGGCCTAAAAAGCTAAAATATGCAAATTATGAATCTTAAAAAAGGATGTGCTTAAATAGTATACTTGTGAGGTCAGTGGTCCAGTTCTGAAATTTAAGTGGACTGTGGCCAGTGGGTAATTTGAGCCCTGCTAAATGTCCGCACCAGCTGAGTAAGCAGCGAATACTTACTCACACACCTTGGCCCAATTTCATGAAGCTGCTTTAAAGTGGAAAGTATTGCTTAACAATTTCTGCTAAGCAAAAATGAGTAGGATACCAGTCACAGAAGGCACATGACTGTGACACGGTAATTTGACTGGTATTCTGGTGAGCATACCTTTGTTGTGCTTAGCTACTTTTTGTGTTAAAGCACTTCTATGAAATTGGGCCAAGAAGTAAAAATGTGCACACGAGCAAAATCTCAAGTGTCAACTCTTTACTACAGGGTAAGACATGCCATGTCTGCACAAATTACACAGCAAATTAAAGCCGAGCTCAGCATTAAACACCTCACGGGCGAAAGTGTCCTGCAAATTGTATGTGACAGACTTCAAGCTTATCTTTGCACAGCAAATCAACTTGTTAGGCAAAACCTTCTGCTCGGCACTTCTGTAGTAGCAGAAAAGCAAAATTCAAAACATTGGAAATCTCAAAGAGATCTCCGTGCTACCCTTGCATTACCAAAACAAGATTTAGAGTGGGTTCTATACAATCTGTATTGAGCAAACTTGTATACTAAAGAATAAGATCGTGCATGATGACATTGATATGACTGAAAATGTACAACTTTGGTGTATAAAGATGGTCATGGTAGAACATTTTTCTTTACATATTTCTGCTTGAAACTCTCCAGCTTTTGAGAAATGAGTAAAACTATGCGTTTTGTTCTAGCTAGTACAAAACCCGATCTCTGGAAACTGAAAAATTACAATTTTGTTTCCCCCACTACTTTCTCGTGACTCTGACGACCGATTGAGGTTAAACTTTCACAGGTTAAGTTGGGCACACAAAGTGCAAATACTGGTTTTCGACGATTACCAGTTGATGTTGTCCCCATGGGGTTAGCCTAAGATTGATCAATGATGGAGGTGTCCCAATTTTGCTATCTAAAAGATTCTTCAATTCATCACTCAAGATTTGCCAAAAAAAGGGTGAACTTACAGCTTAGCCCGGCCTCTTCCCACATTTTGGCTTAAAAAAAAAGGGGCAGCCTGATTGAATTCAGATACTAACTGGTGGAGTCAGACTTGACTTCTTCCTGCCGGGGTTGACTTCCTGAAGCAGTCAAGTCCCTAGAGTGGGTAACGGTTGAATCATACCTACTAATCAGTTTTCAGACTAACTCTTGCCGATTGTATGCATGTAGATACCTGATAAAAGTAGTTCACGTAAAAGATACGATGCAGCATTGGTAAACCATTTCCTTCTTCTTTCTTTCTTTCTTTCTTTTTTTTGGTTTTTTTTTTGGCCGGAGCCCAAGCCCAAGCCATGGTTTTGAAGATGGATTACATCAACATAGGTTTTTATTTACTGCACAAATTGTATAAGTAATGTTGCCATGGCTGGTGACTTGTTGTCACCCAAACCGTTTGTTTACCCAGGTACAGCTCCATGGCCCAATTTCGTGGAGCTATCTAAGCAGACTGCTGAGCAAAAATAAGCAGTACACCAGTCGCAGATGGTACATATGCCATGGTATATATTGGATGGTTACCTTATTCTGGTAATCATAAATGTGTTGTGCTTAAAAGCTGCTCCATAATATTGGGCCCCGATTTGAACGGAAACAAATAAATAACCTCTTTCCACAGTTTAATTATGAACTAAAATGAAACTTGATCATGTGATCCAGAAATGACTTTTATAAGTCTTTTCAGAGATTTTCTTGACTTATTGAGGGTGCAAAGCATAATAATGTACCCACAAATATAGCAAAAATGCTACGGGTATATGTAGGTCCAATTTTTGGCCGATCGTTAATGAGCTATTTTTTACAGATTTGAGATTTACGTTATAAGCTCTCATTTTAGGTGTTGCACACAAAAATTTCCACCAATGATTAAGTTGGGTGTGCAACAAGTATGCACAAGTTGTTGTATGTCTTTTGTTTTGAAGCAGCATCATCTGTGAAAAAAAAATTCTAAAAACAATCTTTCGGTGAAAAACAGGCCATGCAACTTTAACCTGAACTCTATAAACTACTTTTTACGCACATAATTTGAGCGCTTTCTTGATTTCATATACAAAACCCCCAAAAATCTGTGAACAAATCATGACAATGGTGAAATCCCAAAGTTGACAAAAGCTTTAAAACAATATTGAGCTTTGATGTGGAACACAAACTAATACGAAGTAAAACAAATCGATGAAAGAGTCCTATACTATGCTTGATAGCGGCCTCAGATCAGTGGCATAAAATCATCAACGACCAATCGGCAGCTTCCTAGTAATAAAGTGAAGTCATATCCTGCAACCTTGTCCGTGACAGTTGGTACATGTCTTTAAATATATCAATGGCATTGACACTGCGTTACTAACCAAAGGTGAAAAGAGCAAGAAGGAAAAAAAAATCAAGTGAAAAAGAATAGGGGAAAAAAGGAATGGGGGCGGGCAAGTTATATTCTCGCATTGGACAATTCTGTCAGTTCCTGTCTTAAAACAACTGGTCACTAAAACCGAGTGACAATGCAAAAATGATGAGTAGTTGAATAATCAATTCATTGTGTACTAATTGTGGTTTTTGTTGACTCTGTTTAACATACATTTATCTGTGTGGTTTTGAGTTCGCTTCTCTCCTTTGATTGATCAAGAATCTACTTGGTCAATTTAAGAATGACATAGATTTTGCATCTTACCTTTTATTATGAAGTAATTACTTCTTGTTCTCTCTTTTTTGTTTATTTTTTTAACTTACTTCCTTATCGTGCAGACTGCTAATTATTTGTTTATGTGTGATTGTTAATACTGTTTTGTATGTAAATATGTAAATCTTATGTAAATGTTATGTACTGTTAACAGTACATTATGTAAACATGTGTTATTGTATTTGTCATCAGTAAGCCTGAAGCTGCCATCGTTTCTTTTTTCTTTTTAATTTGATTTATATGGATCTACCCAATCTCTGGTAAATTATGCCCAATAATGGGTGAGAATTAACTTTGTTGAATCAAATCTAATTAAATTTATTAGCTATTGACCCAAATCCCTTTTCAGCTCACATATCTGTCACTCAGTTAGCCTAAAGCCGACATTGATTTCAAAATTGTTTTCAATATAGATCTGTCTAATCTCTGTCTAAAGTTATGCCCAATCATGGATGAGAATAAACTCTGTTGAACTGAAACAAATTGAACTGTTAAGTACATGTAATAAACTGTCAAAGTATAAACCACAAGGGAAACTGCCTGGGTAAATTTTTGGGGTCAAACAAAGACAAATTTACTACAGCAGGACTTGAACCTGCAACCTCCAGATTAGCGTGCCGGTGCACTACCAACTAACTTATCTAGCCCTAATGTTGGCAGTTTCCTTTTTTAGTTGACATCACCCGAACCCATTTTCAGTTTTAGAAGGGGCAAAAACCTGCTGAGCACAAACATTTGGGTACCGGCTATAATGTCGTAATCATGTCAATAATTAGTATTGTTAAAACTGATTTTTGTTTAAAAAAGTGTAGTTTGTTTGTTTGCCTCAAACAATGAATGTAATGCAGGCAGTTTTCATCTAAAACACTTTCATCTTAATGGGAAAACTGCATCTGATCTTGTGAATTTTGAACAGGATGATGACGCATCTTGCTCTACTGTTATGGGTTTTGTTTTGATTTCAAACACACCTATTTCAGGAAAAAAAATCTTATTTTTTTGTTATTGATTTTGTATGAGCCAAATTTTTATTTTTCCTTTTTCTGGATATTATCACATTTCCAGACTAAAACTGGCACATTGGAAGGGACACACTCGGCCATAATCCACTGATTTACCATACCGTTAAAAGAAAGTCTTCTGTCCCGACAGTTTGCAGATATTTGTAAAGGATACGTGTAATTTAATGCACTATGAGTAAGATTGAGTAATTCACAGTTTTCTGTAGTACATGTACATTTGATTGCGCTTGAGCACTACTTTAATTTGAGACATGTGTGATTGGGTATTAATTGGTCCTTAATTGCTATGGGCCTAATTTGTACACACTCAACCTTGATCTGCAAGGGTTAACGGTCATCATTACAATTATGAATGCATGCGGGAACAATTTGTGGGAAAATGTGCGATAAGTGCCATCCAAAGTCCCCTTTTTATATACCCAAGTGGGAGAGGGGGGCTCAAGAGGTGTTGACTAACCTTTGCTGTGATTTACAATGATTAACTATGAAAAAAAAAACATTATCACCACCCCAGGTGTGATGCTTCATGGCGGCAACAGAGGCAATCAACTCCATGCCCCTGGTCTTTGCCTTGGTGCCCCCCTTGAAATGTTCATGGTCTTAAAGGAACAAAGTATCAGACCTACCGTCACATGGACAACTTGTTGGTTACTTCATTGAAGTTTTACAGTTTAATTAATTGTAATGTAGGTGATGTGTGGACATTTAGAGCTTTCTACATGTAAAGAGAGATCTATCCCGAATTGCTAAAATCTTCATTTTCTCACAATCTTATAAATTAGCCTATTTTTTTGTAATTAAAATGCACATATTCAACTTGTTCATTAAAGGGTTAACACATATCCTTATTTGTTTTATGAAAAAATTGATTTGATGTAATCCTTTGGTTTTTGAATCGTTAGTCAAGCTATTGAGAAAGGTAGGAAAAGCACCTTGTTTTCTCTTTGGTTTTGTGCTCATCTAACTACATTCTCATTTTGACTGTTGCGATCAAAATAAGCAACTATGATTTTGCGTTCACTTTGACAGCATTTGAGATGATATCTATAGAGGACTGACATTGATAGAACTTTTTCAATTGGAGAGCTTTTAGACAGTATTGAAATTATCTTTTGACGGTTCCTTACAAATGCACATTCAAACCATTCTGAAGCGTTTGTCATCTCTGGTGAGGCATTACCCCCCCCCACCAACCCCTTCCCCTCCCCCTCCCCCTCCTCCATACATAACCAGACAATCAAGCAGGTATTGTTTCTGACCTCTTCTGGTTTGTGGAGATGCTCCAACATTTCCTTTGTCAGTGCAGTCTCCGATACGATGCACCACCCGTCCATGTTGAGTGAATCGGGCCTGGGCGGCAGGGAGCTGTGTAGTAGAGAGGACCCATGGTGACTGTCTGGATCCCTGGCCCCTGGACGCTTGCTGTCCGAATGTAACATGGCCTCATCAGTTGTTGACATGGTCAGCACCATTGGTACGTCTGTTTGGTGAGACCCTGTTGGGTTTTAAAAACAAAAATTAAAATCTTCAGTTGTGATTTTTTTCTATACAGACCATGATATTGAAAAGGAAGAGTCTACAGCATTCTCCGCCGGCCAAATGCTAGTTAATACACCAGTCAAAAATCACTCAAGTGGTCCCACTGGCTACTTCAGTGTTGAAAAGTTTCCCCATCTCACTTGAAATATGGACTAGTTGACGACTGAAGACGCTGGTGGACTAGTGAAACAGCAAGCTCACTGGTCCTGCTGGCCAGTCACTAAAAATGTTAAGGGAAAACTGTGGTCTAGAGCAGAGTCATGCTTGTTGTGCTAACAACAGTGTGCATTTGTGCTGTACATTCGTGCTCTGAAGAAGAAAAAAAGCTGCTCTAGCTCAGGCTTGGGTATGTGTGCTTTTCACTATCATTTACTCATGGGCAGTTACCTCCAGGGGAGGTACAGAGGGGGTGCACGCTCCCAGCAACATTTGTGCTTCAACTTGTGCTTTAAAAATGATGCACAGAGCAAGGACCTATGAATGATTGAATACTGGATCAGAGTCTGCCCATCTCCCTTGCAAAGGACTCTCAGTCGGTCACCACTCCTCCCCTACCAAACAACCCTCTGGATCCACTCTGGGTAGATCGATTCCAATCTTCTTGCAAAAGATTCCTGCTCTCCGAGTATGTCAACACAGCTCCTTTCCAGTGCATTTTAGCTTCTTTTTTTTCTATTATTTGTGCTCGTTCACCAAATAATCTATACTCTCCTTTGATACTAACTCCTTCTATTTTTTTTTATGTATCAGAAATAAACATGCATGAAATAAATGTTTTTAGAACTGAACTGAACTGAAAAACTATATTGCTGTCAAAAATGTAAACAAGAATGCTTTCTTTAAGCTGAAAGCTGTGTTTAGACGGTGAAGTGAAGGTAGACCTGGTTTAAATTTATGAGCACAGGTGGCAGTTGTAAACATTATTTTACCATTCCTTTGAGTTAACCCGGCGTGCATCCATAGTCTACTCAATATTACATATCCTGCTAGTCATACATTGAAGACACTAGGGCTTCTCTTCACTCTCGCATTGTTTGGTCTCAGTTTAGTACACAAAATGGAACTAAGAATGCCTCGGTCCGTCAAACCAAACAAATCCCTCTTGCTAAAGTGCTTGGTATCAATGGCTAGACATACTCAGTGACACACACACACACACACACTGGCAAGGTGTGCAATTTACACAACGCACGACATGTACAATGCGGCAGCTACGGTTCAAACAAGGAAATTAAGAAGAACAGAAAACACTTTGACCAAAACTGCTTTAAAAAACATCGACAGAAATCAACTCACGACTCCTCCTTCTTCTCCTAGGAAAGATAGAACGAAACGATGAACGAATTCGCCGGATAACTGCATTGAAGTTAAGTACTAAGACAGCTCTACGAGACATGTTTGACCTAAAGTTTCAAGATGCAAAAAACTGACTTTGCATTCAGTAACAACCTGGTGATCAGTTTGACTTTGCAGTATGAAACAGAAACCATGGAATGCTTTGCAAACACACGTACACTTTAGGTTTCTGAAGTAGCAGTTAAAGGTAGGGTCATTCATTTGTTTTTGTCAACGTAATTTATCGGTATATAAAAGACGCCACCAGTGAAAGTTTCAGTGTCTATTTTTTTTTTTTTTTTTGAACAGCAAAAAAACTGTCACAGTACTTTCACATGAGCTTTGAACACGTTGAATCCAATTCCACCTTTAATACATGTAGCTCTAATACCTTGTTTGTTTAATTCAACACACTTTACAACAAATTTATGAAAATGTCATATTGTATGTAGGTGGTTACATTTTTGAAGAAAAAAAAACAACAACAAGGTTTTTGTTTATAAATAAGTAACAAGAGTAAGTCTACAATAACACCATGTAAACCACAAAAATTCCAGGAAACAGTTCTTGAACAAATGTAGTGATAAACACTACACAAATAATAAAAAAACAGTTACTGTGATCAGCAATGAATGCCCATTTGACAATCGGAGTGGGCTTCAACACTGAAGTGAGAGAAAAAGTTAAATGCTTGTTCAGTATGTGATTTATCTAAACCGGAGAAGCAACCAACTTCTGTTTGGGTAGCAAAAACATCAAGCTCCTCCACCGGTATGACAAGAGAAACGGCAAACGAAACAACGTTGCCATTATCCATACTACATGTGTGGGGAAAAGCCACACACAAAAACCAATCCACTTAAGTTCAGTTTTAAACTATGGAAGAAAAAAAACTTACTTACTCTCACCGAATAACTGCATAACAATAAAACGCCACTATAAAAAGATAAATTCCTTGTCAGAGCAGTTACTCCCTCTCGCCTTCCAGAGAAATCATCCGACTTGCAAGAAAATAATCCAGCAACCACTTAACCCAAAACACACAAAAAAACAAAGCCCCCCTTTGATCCAATCTTCCACTGACACTGCCTTGATAGTTCACAAATGCTCCCCCCCGCTAGCCAACTCGTACCTGATCGATACGGCACAGCTGGGAACAGTGGGTTAGGGGGCTCTTATACCCCCGCTCTTACTATACACCTCGGAAGCAGCGCAACAACTGGCCCTCAGACTAATCCTGACCTGGTTATAGCTTGGCTAGAAACAGGCGGCGATGACTAACAATGCGTATGAGTCCCTCTCATCCCCTTGACTACACAAGGACAGGGTCGGTGATTTAAAGGGGGCGCGTTGCCTTCGGATTTGGTTGGCGCTTTGGGCTGCAAAAAGGGTTTGTTATGACATGAATACGGTTGGAATAGACGCTTTGAAAGTAGAATTTATAATGATTCACACAGAAATTGTGTGGTTTTCTTTGCACTTTGTGAACTAACATAGTCCGCCAATTTTGTGGAGTTAAACAATTTGGTTCAACAAAATAGCGAGTCATGTTAGTTAACGAAGTAAAAGGAAAACCACACAATTTGGAGGGGTAGTCGTGTGAATCATTAAATTCTACATTGTAATACATCTTTCCAACCATATTCATGTCATAACAAATGCTTTTTGTAGACCAAAGCACCCAATCCAATGCAGCGTGTCCCTTAAAAGGGACTGTGATAAACTGAGGGCTGCACTGAACTGAACAGCACACGTGCCTAACTACATGTAAGGCCCAACCTCATGTAAAGCTGTTTGCTTCAAAACAAATACATGTGTTACTAAAAATCAATCATACACGTAACCAATCACAATCGTACACAAAATTACTCCATTCCAGCATCAACCGAAAATACACCTGCTCCCGCTTCCATTTCCTACCATCAAATACACCTGCTCCCGCTTCCATTTCCTACCATCAGACCACATCAGACACGCAACTTTGTAATTGAAAAAACACCCCGTAAAAGGAAATGGACAACCACACTAAACTTTGTGCAGTAATGTTGCTGTTGTTTAGAAACAATTAGAAGATCTTCCGCAGATTCTGTACTCTTAATAACCAGTGTACATTACATAGCATTTTGGTAACCAATATTTGCTAAGCAGTTAGTTTTAATGCTGAGCAGATTTACATTGTATGTGCTTAACAGCTGTATGATGTTGGGTACAGGTGCAAAAGAAACCCAGAAGAGGGTCAAGTACCTTGTTCTTAATTTGAACCAGGTGTGCAGAAGATGGGTCTCCTAGAATAAAGGGGATGATGCTATAAGATTGGTGAGTAACCACTACAGGGTTTGTCTACAGTAAGAGGGGCTCCAAGGTCAAATTCAGTTTTGTGAATGCACTCATTTTCTAATAGATAGAACAAAA